>WKFP01014673.1:604962-673640 GCA_011057875.1 Pterocles orientalis | reverse complement strand
CAGATGGGGGGAAGCAAGGCAAGGACAGGCCTCAGGCTCTGCTCTTCACACCGCCCTGGCAAGTGCTGAGAAAGGTCCTGATATTGTTCATCCTTGTGGCATCCGCCGCAAGCCTGCGTCTAGCCACACAGCGTTGATGTGCCGTCCCTCAGAGCTGGCCTGTTGCTGCTGTGAGATTCCAGCGTATTGTCCTGGTGGTGTAGAGGCCTCGCGGTGCTGCTGCGAGGCCTGACGGGATGAAGGCTGTAACGGCATTCTGTTTCCTCAGCCCCGCCAGCAGAGAAGCCGCTGCCGGATCAGCACGACGCTGTTCCACCCTGCGGAGGGGCCAAAGGGAGTGTGCCTAGGATCATGCTGCTGCTGTTCCTCTCCTGGGCACCACACTCTCCACAGCGTGGATGGACGCTAGCTGCAGCGGCCGGGAGGGTGCTGCCGAGGGTTGTTAGCATCGCCTGAGCCTGGGGCCTGGCGTGAGGGGGAGGCTGTGCTGGGCTGTGCTGAAGCAGCCCCAGAGCACTCCTGCGGTCGCTAACATGGCACTCACCTCCACCCTCCATTTTCCGTGCCCTGAGCAGGCTGGCAGCTCCTTCCTGCCATCACGGCCCCCTCAGTGGGCTCTGCCCAACTCCGCCTGCCTCTCTGGGGGGAGAGGGACATCTCCCTGCTCTACAAGCTGCCCAGCTGGGCAGCCACCTCTCCCCGCCACAGCTTTCTGCTGCCGCAAGCCTGCACCATGACTGCCCCGCGCTGCCCTCGCCCCTCAGGGCTGAGGAGAGCCAGGCCCAGCCTGCAGCCAGCAGGGCACCCGCCTGCCAGCCAGAGCTGAGCACACCCCTGCACCCCGCTCCCTGTCCTCAGCAACGGAGAAATGGGACCAAAAGTGTGTGCTTTCAGCCGTGAGGCTAAGGAGCTGCTGGAGGAGGTTCCCAGCAGCCCCCTCAGAGAGGAACAGTCAATGCAGCTGGTGGATCTTCTGACAGAAACACTCTGGCTCCACGGCAGAAGAGCCCTGCAGCCTGCGCGGCGTGAGGACAGGTAAGACATGCCCGCCTGTGGTCTCTGCTGGCTGTAACGCCTGGATGCAGGCCGTGTGAATCATCAGCCTCCTCCCAAGCGCTCCTCCCTGCTCTCACACTTCACGGCTGACAGGCCGCTGCTTGGAGCGGCTGCCTGTGGCCTCCCTGCCCGGGGGACTGGCCAGCCGTGGGGAGCGGCACGAGAGCAGAGGGCGGCCATGGGCCAGGCTGCACCGCTCAGCGTGTGCTTGCCAACCTTGGTTTTCTCAGCCAGTGACAGAATTGCTGTGACATTTCGTACGCCTGATGGCCTGCAGTCATGGGAGGCCCTGGACAGGGTTAGCAGGAGGGTGTGTAGATAAAGCTGCACAGTAAATTCAGAGTATCTGGGATGGAGCATGCACACACAAAGGAAATTCATGGTAGAAAAGTTCCTTAGGCAAGTTGTGAGGGTGTTTGTTACAGGGACAGACAGCGCCAGCCACCTGTGCCACAGTGTGCTTTATCCTGATTTACAACCAAAACAGAATAAAAAGATACAAAAAGAATTAAAATAAAAGACTAAAATCATCACACTGTCTGTAACAGCAGAGATTGGCTTCTCATTCTCTGTGAAGAAAAACAACCCTGCAAATGCTGACAGCAGCTGAGGTTTCCTCCTGATTCTCAGGAGCTGTCTGTTGGCAATTCTCACCATGCAGGCAGGAGAACGGGGTACACCTGCCTGCGGGCACCACTGAAAGGAAGGGACATTAGCCTTCAGCTGTGCTTAGCAGCTATGACCTGCCAGCAAAGCTTCTGTGGGGAAATTCTCCTAGGAAGAGGTCAAGAAGGTACTTTTCAAATTTTATGGTAACCAAAGTCACAAAAAGGGGACAAAGAAGGGAAAGGGGTTTTTCATTTTTTCAAATTTACTTTTTTTTTTTTTTTTAACTTGGCTTGGTTCTGATTAGGTGATGCAAATTCTTCAGATGAACTCTGGGTCTGAGGGGGAATATAAGGTTTTATAGAGCCCGGCATGAGGTTGTGTGTTTTGTACCTTGTCTCCTAGCAGCAAAAACCACATGGATGTGAGAGGCTGTTTTATGATCCGCCAGGGCTGTTGTTGGACAGGTTACAGTGAGCAGAGTTATTCCAACCATGCTGGATTGCTGTTCCCTCCCTCTTTCTTTCTCTCTCTCTCTCTCCCCTCCCCCCCTTATTTTTTTTTTTTTTTTTACTTCTCTCTTTTCCTTTTTTATTTCTTTTTTTCTCTCTCTCTCTCCTCACCAGGGAAGTGTGAGAGGGGATGGATGCTTCCATCCTCATTGTGCCAGAACTCTCTCATTGGACTTGGCGTCAGCATGCTTCTCATCTCCCTTGTGAACCCTTTTCCCTTGTTGGCTAGGATTTCACCAGGCATTTCTAAAGAGGCAGTGAACTATGTTGGTTACTCTTTCAATTGCTCATCCCTTTAGTGTTTAAAAAAAAAACCACAAACCAAACTCCAAACCCCAACAACTTTCTGCTCATGCTGTGCAGAAACTTCCGTCAGAGGATTTCTAAGCAGCTTGGCAAACGTTAATGAGCTCAGCCTCACAGTGCCCCTGTGTTGGAGGGAAGGGCTGTCATCTCCGTTTCACAGCTGGGGAAACTGAGGTGCGGGGAAGCTAAAAGATTTGCCTAGGCAAGTGTCTCAATTCCACCCTGACCTGGGTTGACTTCCTTTCTTGGTGCTTTAACCTGCTCAGGTTGATTCTGTTCCTGCCCCCTACCCCCTTACACTCTGACTGCAATTATTCCTGTCTCTCAGTCTGGTAGCTTTACAAGTTGTGATTACAGAAATAACATCCTCCCATCTTCTCTACGCTATCCCACTCCCCGTCAGTCCTGGGAAGACCTATTCATTGAACTTTTTTGTTGGAAAGGAACTTGTAACTGCTGCTTCCGGAGACAGACAACTTCAGATATGCATCAGAGCATCAAAACAGCCCTCTCTTACATTTGTGTTTCACGTTGCTTTCCTTATACTGCCTTTTCTCTCTTATTTTCTGCTTGTTAGGCCCATGCAGCAGAACTAAATATAGACAGCCTCACATTTAGCACTAGTTCTGGCAGAGCCGTTCAGTGTGAAGGCAGTATCGAATTGTTCCCCCTAGCTTTGCAGATATCACCTGTGCAGGCTTTTCAGCTCACCTGAAGTTCAATCCAAAGAAAACTGAAAGAACTGTGAGTGTTTGCATGGGCTTTAGAGGCCTTTGGGTCAGAATCCAAACCACTTTCTGAAAGATTTCGAAGACTTTTGAGTAAGAACCTTCCCCTCAGTTCACAGGGCTTCACAACACCAATAGTTCCCAGCTTCTTCACTGTTCTGCAAAACATAGAGGAGAAGAATTCCAGCAGAGGAAATGCAATTGCAGTGCAGCTTCCTCTCCATGGAATGTTTTTGGGCTGTTGTATCAGCTGCCACCCACAGTTCTGCATGAGACTGAAGTCATGAGTCATGGCAGAAGGGAGCAGAAAGCCTGAGGCATGGACCAGGAAGTGGATTTGTGATTAAAGAAGCGATGCTGAGATATGGCACTGGCTCCAGACAGAGATGCAGACGCAGAACACAAGTCATGGTTATGAATGAAGAGCTGATAGCATGAGATATGAAATGTGGGTGTCCCTCAAAAGACCATGTGTGACCCAGAAGTGCAGTGATGAATTGCATTGGTTACAGAGAGGGTTGTTTTCACGGTTTTTACCACCTCATTTGTTTTAGCCTGCATTTAGGCCCTTTGACTCTCTGTCTGCCCAAACAATTACTGGTTTTTCAAAGGTGCTGAGCACATTGCATCCCACGAAGCTACAGAGACTTACAGTTGCTCAGCATCACTGAAGCCCAAGCTGGGAATGCGCGTTCCCAGCCCTTCGTGCATGTTGTACCTTCTACCCAAAGATCCCTTGCACATAATAAAGGGTAGAGAAAGAATTACCAGCTCCCTTTTTATAGCTGGGGAAACTGAGACACTAAAGGTCTCACAGGGAACCAGTTGTAAAGCTGGAAAACAAATCTATGGAAATCTGACTTCACTTTCTTCCATCTGGCTTGCTGGGCCTCCCAAGCCAGCGTTAACGGCAAATCAGAATAGTGGGAAGGTGGTAGGTACTCCATCACAAGCCTGAAACCCGGCAGTATCTAACCCACTTATTGATGGGAGTAAATAAGAAGAAGGATCGCAGCAAGCTTGTAGTCTACCTTCTATTACTTGCTTAAACATCTGTTACAGACCACTGTCAAAGAAAGACACTTGCTAGAAAAATGGTCTGAGTCAGTGTAGCATTCTTTATGAATCCTGGAACAGGAAGAAAACACAAATTAGCTTTGCGCCTTCCTGCCCTTCAGAGGGGGAAACTGTGCATTGTCTGGGTCTTGCTGTAAGTGGAAGCAGGCTGCTCGTGGAAAGAAAGTCTATTCTGAGATTAAAACATCTGGCTCAGCTCAGTCTTATCCAGCCCAGGCTGGGATTTGCACCAGTTGTTATCCGAATTTTCTGAGTCCTTGCTTCTGTTCTGCCAAGGCTAGCACCAAGCTTTTATTCATAGTGGGGATGTTATTCAGAATGTGCAGATCCAGGCAGGGGTGGGGAAGACTTGGTTGATCATGGTGACAGCTGATTGTAATGACAGCAATGTCTCATCATCAGCAAACTCAAGCCAAACTGCACCGTACCAGTCTCTATCTAAATGCATGGGGTACAGAGATGCCCACTTCAGTCCTGAGTACAAAGGGTATATAGACTGAGTTTTGCCTTGGCTCCTTAGCTGGTTTTGGGCCAGGCAAAACATTTTAATTTGTGCATGTCCTGAATGTTAGGGTGTCTGTCCCAGGCAGGTGGCAATGAAAAGTGATGATGCTGCTTGCATCCAGTGGCTCATTGGATTATCCTTTTTTTCTTAGTGGCATGGAACTGGCTGGGATTTATTTGCCACTGCCAGAGGAAATGTCTGTGATGAGTTTTTTCCTGCACAGCCAGTTTGCTATCTGTGAGACAAGTCAGGTCACAAGTCAGCCAGTGTAGGAAGTTTGTAAAAGATACAGGCCCCAGAGAATTTGCCTGCTTTGCTTGTGACCACAAGGATACATGATTCAACACGTTAGAGGACTATGACCCAAGGCCCTATCTAGAAAGATTTTGAATGCAATGCTGCTCTCATTCACACTGGTGTAGAGCTGTCAGTTCCTTCCTGGTGATTACAGAAGTATAACTGGCTCCTTCTTGGTATGAATAAATCACCAGGGAAGTGAGCTGAATGATGAGGAGAATCGGCAGATTTCAAACCCAGGCTTTTTTACTCCTCGCTGCTTTCTGCCAGGTTAAGATCGCTGGATGTACATATGGTTCCTACATATAGCTGGTGGCCAAATGCCACCCAAGCTAAGCATCAGAGGCAGAAAAATCAGCTTTGCTTAAAAAGAGAAGAACAAGCATGGAAAATCCCCCTAATTATTGTGAACTGCAGCCAAAACCACTTGAAAGCAGAATAGTTCATGCTGGTTAAGCAGACTCCATAGGTTGAAAATGTTGTGTTTAATTAGCAGATCACTTTCTTAAGGTGACACAGACAAACTGGTGTAAGGGACAAGATACGGCCGCAGCAAGAGGTATATGTCAAGGCTGCTGGAAGCAAGCTGGATGTGCAGGAACCTCAGCGGAGATGTGTTGTCTTGGGACCCCTGTAGCAGCTGGTGTTCTGCATTTACGCAGAAGGGACCCTTCCAAGAGCAGAGGTGACACTGGACATGCCAGAGGAGCACAAGTGTTTCATCTATAGGAAATCATTTAGCTCTGGGTTCTTGTAGAAGTCCATATGACTGAATTCATAGTGAACAGGCATCTACCACCCTTTCCTTACCTCCTCCTGTCTTGGCATGGTGTTCCACTGGAGATAATCCAGGGTTTATACTGCAAGTTATTCTAGGAACTATGAATCTGTTGTTCTAGACCAGGCTTCCTAAGGCTTCCTGTGCTTGAATTCAGGTGAGTGGAGGACCCGGGTACAGGGGTCCCTTGCCCTTTTAGGTGTGGTTCAGTCTCTGCCCTTGGGTGTACATGTTACTCTGCAGCAAAAAATGGTTCCCAAAAAGAGAGAGACAGGCAGCTGTGGTTTGAGTGGGTTTGTTTCCCCTCAAGTACTGTGTGTAACTGCAACTAGCAGCAACATCTTTGCACTTCTTTATCTAGGGAAAATGCACTTTTTCATGAGCCAGGGTCTCTGTTACCATTCCATGTGCATGGCTATTGACTATTAGGAAAAAGAGAGAGCACAAGAGGCTACTTGCTACATTTACTTATTTCTTATCCACTGGTCTGATTTAAAGCACTGGTGGAAGTTAGTGTAATGGATGGCACTGACTTCAGTAATCTCTTCTGCTCACCTGTCCCCAGGTGTTAGAGAGGGCAGAAGGTGTGATGCACGAGCAAATTCTGCTTTGGACTGGAGCACACATTGTACATAAGTAACGTGCCTGGAGTGTGCACCAGACAGAGTGGCACACAAGTGTCCAAGCCCACTGTCCCAAGCCAACGGGCTGCCAGAAATCCGTGCTCTACCAGATGAAGGTATTTCTGAGGGAACAAAGTTTGCCCCACTGAAGCAATCAAATCCAACTGCATAGTATGTCAGTCTGCTGACATCAGTGGATTGCTGCCACAGATGGAACTGATCCAGCCCCTCAGACTGGTTCATCTCAGCATTTCTGAAGTGATTTATACCAACGTCTGGATTCACTTTTCTGGCTGCTCTGCCCCCTTGGTTTTGTTCTTCCTTGCTTCTTTTTCCTGCTCTGTACTCTTCCTCCCTGTGCAGGTCCCCCTCTTCTCCTCTGCCCCCCTCCTTTTCCCACCACATGTAGAGAGGATGACATCCTCCTGCAGCCACCTCGAAGGCCTCTGTCTGTGCTGCGAACAGAACAGCTTCCTGACAGAGGGGGGGCCAGACAGTGCGGTGGTTCATTCCTCCTGCTCTGGCTCCACTTCAGAGAGCTGAGGCAGACAGCCTTGCGCGAGTGGTGCTGCCCACATGGCTTTGTGGAGAAGCAAGGAACGGACTGTAACTAATCAGGATTACACCACAATTAAATAAAAGACAGAGAGAGTGCACTGCATTAGGAAGGGAAGGAACGGCCACGAGGTCCCAGAGGCCCTAATCTGCACAGAGAAGTACTGCTACCATATTCTATGGTGCTTTTTACCGCCAGGCATTGCACATATTTTCACTAAGACTGTTATTGCTGCCCTCTGTAAATCTTGAGCAGAAAAAAAATACCGTTTTCTACATGTGGGGTAAGACCTAATATGTTTTATCAGGGCCTTGTCAATATTTTAGATAATTTTTTTGTGTCCTGCTTCTAGTTCCACTTCACTGCAGACTTGTCCAGCCTTTCTAAGCTGTTCTGGATTACTTGCTGTGCTCCGATCTCAGGAGACCTGTAAGCAGTTGTTAGCAACGTATATACATGCTGGCCCATCTTATACACTCCATCTATTCAGTAGTGGCCAAAATATGCCATGCAGCTGCTCTGTTTTGCCTTCTGTGCTCTGCCTGCTTACAATTTCTTTTCTGTAGTAGAGGCAATTGCATTTATATTTTGTGTTTGGTTCATATGCAGCCAGTTACAGAGAAGCAATGTAAAGAAACATGATTCAGTATAACGGTGTTTACTAAACATAAACGAACATTTTATGCCTGACTCTGTACGTCCTACTAGTTTCTGGAGTGCTCCCTAGCACAGGACATTGTGCCAGTAGAAAGCTTCCCAACTGTTTAAATAACCTTCTTGTTGCTCTGGGCTACAACAAAGCATGTGCCCTTGTATTTTCTTTCACTGAAACATAGTTCTTTCATTCACCTGCATCACAAAAAGGAGTGAGAATGTTTGTGTGTAGTAAAACAAGACAGAAAAGAGATTGCTGGGGAGGGTGTGGGCATTGATTTCAGTTTCTCTCCTGCCACAAAGGTTTCACTTGGGGGGAGAGGGGAATATAACTTCTGTGTGAAAGCCATTGGCCACCCACAAAGGCAAAGCCCAAAAGGCACCTTTCTGTTAGAGAATGTCTTTAAATCCTCCCAGTTCCTCAGAGAAAAGAGCCGAAGGGAGCACCATTGGGCTTGCTATTACCACCTTTCTGTGCTAGTGTTCTCTAGCAAAGAGCGCGGTGCTGGCCAGACGGTAGAGCTGCCAGACGCATTACATCCACAGCTATTACACACTGTTGGCACCCACAGTGGGTACTAGCAAATAGCACTGGTGTTCGTTCCTGGCATTTCCTGGATTGTGCGGGAGGGTTTTCCGTAACTTACTGTCAGGGAAGAATGTGCTCGTTAATCAGAACAAATGCAGATAGAGCTGTGTACTGCCTTTCTCTGATTTCACAGCGTCCTGCAAGTCTAGCGCGTAAATATTCTCTGTGCTCTACGCTCGGACCAGAAGGGTAGCTATCTGGATAGTTGGGCTCTGATTTTACCCCCTACCACAAGACCCAGACATTCTTTAAACCCACTGAGCATCTATGTAGTCATTTAAAAAATACTGTAATCTGTGTTCTCTCTTTGCTTGCTTTTTTTTATCTTACTTCCACCAATAATATCATCACCTGGTATAGGCTCATCACCTGCCACTGTTCAAACTGGACTTAAACTTATAAATTTTATGGCAAGAACAACAGGGTTGTGCAGATCCTCTATTTAAACACACTTTGTTGTCTAACTTAGCCTATGCTTCCTCAGTAGGATTAGGAAGAGCAGTATATGGTGCTTAAAAAGCATAATTTTTCTACTGGTCCTCTTATTACTTCCCCTTTCACGACGTTGGAAAATAAGTCCAGTCCAAATGCCCACTGATGTCAAGGAAGAGTTTCTATAATTTCACAAGCAGAAAATGGTTGATTGAATTAACTGTAATTATAGCAGATATTTCTGTCAGTATTTGCCTGCTGAAAATGGTTGATTTTGGTTACAGGGTCAATCTTTGCTCTTACGGTCTTCCATATCAAAGCCTCAGATGCAATACAGCACCTTCTTTACTTTCTTCATGCAGAAAGCTATTAACCATTTTCTGCCACATTTTTGAGGGAGGAACACCTTTTCTGAATGTTAGCAACGTGAGTCCAGAAGAAACAAAACCTCCCATTTTGAGATAAACCTTGGGTTTTGCAAGGCCATCTGCAGTCAGGTGTTGCTGCAGATGATCAGCCACAGAGCTGGGGGGAGTTTCCAGTAAACACAGTTTCAGGCTCTCACATACGAGCTCTAGACAGACTAACCACAGCTACAGGCTACAGCAAGGAAGGAACATCTGGCCTTTGACTTCCTTTAAAGAGATTTGGGTTTAGGCTGTTCTCTCTCTCTTTTTTATATTTTTTTTTCCCTCTCTCTGCTGCTCAGTAGGACCGGGAGGCAGACAGGATTTGAAACCACACACCTCGAGGTGCCGGAGGAGACAGAGGTCAGCCCAGTCTCTGCTGCGCCTTCATGAGGTCGTAGTTGAAAAAGGGATGGCTGGCTCCCGATAGCCTCCTTGTTAGGCTCATCTTTACATAGCCTTTCTTCCTTCCCCCCAGCTAAAGGAGTTCATTTTTTTGCAGTTTCCATCTTCTCCTGCTCCCCAGGTTGAAAACTCTGTCACTTGAGGACACAAAACCAGCTCAGTTCACAAGAAGCTTCTTGGGCAATTAGGAATTTGCCTGGGCAGGATGTCGCCGAGCCAAATAAGTGTCTTTGTCTGATTTTTTTTTTTTTCTTCCTGGCTGATGGAGTTGTGGTTTGTTTACTTATTAGTATATATTTTTTGCTTTTTATTCTAAAGGAGAAGTGTTTCAAGTATAGGACCCTTTAGAAAGAATGTAGGCTAGTAAACACATCAGAAACAGATCGCGCTAAGGCTGAATTAGGCTAGCCCACTAGCAGCAATATTTAACACTGACTTAGCAGTGTTCAGGAGTAGACCCCCAAGGATGCCTGTATTGTTGCGTGTTACAGAAATAGGGAAACTGAGGCACGGAGCAATGAATTGACTCATTGAAAGGCAGTCAAAAGGCCAGTGTAGCATTAGGAATTGAGCCACAGTCTCCTGAATTCCCAGAGCTCTCTTCACAGGGACACAGAGCTTCTGGGTTTGGGTGTTGCCTAGTTTTTATGTTACTCTGTCTGTACAGGAAGCAGTTTACTCAAGACATGAATAAACGTGAATAGTGCTTGGAGTTTGATTTTTTTTTTCTGTTTTCTTTTTAAAGGACAGTCTCCCAAAATAATTGTGCCCTTGAGTCAGTTCCTAAGTTCTGGTAGGAAGAGTTTCCACAGAGTAAAGACCTTTACCATTAGAAGTGTACAAATGGGTTAGTCAAAATTTTAAAAAAATAGCTCCATGATCATATAACTTGTTATATTAGGAACTTGTGTAATTGAGTCTTCTGCTGAGTAACTTCTGAGAATAGCTAGTACAGACACTTAAGGGGAAAACAGAACCCTGTCCTCCCTTTCACCTGCCCTTGGGTCTCTCTAAAAAACAACTGTGTAATGTTAATTTCTCTGTCATCTTAGCTGTGTCTTTGGGACCAACATTGTTACCCTTCCAGTCTTTTCTCTGCAAACTGAAAATGGCCTAATCTCAATTTTGGCTTCCCACTGGTTAGGCACCTCCCTGTTCTATGTCAGAATGCACTTTCCAAACCATGGTGTCAGGACAGGAGAGGATCCTGATGAACAATGTCATCATTAGAGTGTCTGTATGTCTCTCTCCCTGCCACGCTGAAGAAAGGAAAGGGAATGGGAACTGGACAGGAAAAGTCCTTGGAGAGAGAGGGGTTAATACCCTGTGGTGCAGACACCTCTAGGAAGGGAGGAGAGAGAGTGAGACAGACAAAGGGTGGGAAATGCAGTTTCCTGATGGAAGGACTTTGGCTGACACATCTGCGGTGAGTAACACAGACTTAGTGACCCCTGTCTGATAGCTATTTATAACTTCTCAACAACGATTCCCTTATCACGAGGCCATGGTCAGTGTCTGTGCACCAAGCAGGGGGAGAAATCAAGTCAGAACTGGTGTTTTTGCAATAGAAATAAGTGAATTGCCAAGATCCCTCTTCTCCTCTATGACTGAGGCCATGGATCAGCAGAATCCATGTGCTCAGAACCAGAGAAAGGACCCTTGTGCTACCCACATACTGTGTACATCAAAGGAATTCAATACAAGCTGTCACGGCTCTTAAAGCACAGAGATCCATGGCACTGCCCCTTTTGGGAGGCACTCCCTAATTAGGCTGGGAGCAGCACATGAGGTGAAAAGGCAGCCAGCAAGTGTCTCATGGGGACGTTGCTGTTCTGTTGTGTGTCATGACCATAGGTGGTTTGCTGTTCACAAGAAATGGACAAATAGCTAGACTGCCATAGTGTAGAAAGGTGTTCTTGCTTTACGGTGTAATTTACTCTCTGTTTATCTGTGGCATCAGACAGCTAGCACTGAAAATAAATGTACAAAGCTCAGATGTAAAATTCCTAAAAAAATTTTAGGAGGTGAAAGGTAGTTGTGTAAAGCAGGATTAGAGATGGCTGCGAATCCACCAGGCCTTCTCACTCCCAGGACCAGGCGAGTGCATGCGAGCCTGTTCGCTCACAGTCCTCGAGCATCTGCTGCTCTGGGAGAAGAAGGTGTTTTTGTTCTTTAGCCCAATAGCTCTGCTTGTGTGGCAAGAGAATGACTCAAAAATGCCTTGGAAGCTGTGGTGAGGGTGATGATGTCACTGGTCAAGTGCGTCACTACAACAATCTCAGTAAGCTCCTTAAAAGATAAATCTTAATAACAAGACAGAGAATACAACGATACAGATCTCCAGCAGTAAGCCTGGGGAAGTGTGAAGGCTTTGGGAAGGGATGAAGGGAAAGCGTGCATGGACACAACTAGGTGCTGGCTCTGATGCGCTTAGGCAAGCCTGGGCCACCCCTTCAGGCTTTATACGTGTGTCACTTGATTGGTGCCAGGAATGGCCCTGGAGGGAGAACTGCTTTTTATTCTCCAGGTAGGGGCGGATCATCACAGTACATGGTGAAAGGACTTAATACAGCCCAGAGAGAGCTGGTCCTGTCGTCGATGTTCCTGGGTGGGAATAAGGGAAACCTAAACACAGCTGCAGAGACAGCTGAATGGAGACTGCACAGCTCAGCACAGAGCTCTGTGAAATCTAGCTGAGCTTGGCATCATGGTCTTGCTGCAGCTGCTCCGACTGTCCCCCATCCATCTCCCCATACAAAGGGGCTGGGTACTTCTGTCACTTTGATCATTTCTAAAGCCTTCAAGCCAGTTGCTGTTGTGCTGCTAAGGGGGTGTGAAGGAGCAGTGGGGATAAACCTACTCAGTCCTTGCAGATGCAAGTTCTGATTGTTGCTTCATTTGCTCACCAGGAAGGAGTGTTGGGGATTGGGAGCAGCAAACACATGCATTGCATGTGCAGGCTTCCTCAGCTTGTCCTGGGTGCCTGCCGTTTCTCTTCAGTCCCACATATTCATGAACTTGCCCAGTTTGCTTGTCAGAGAAAATGCATTTGATATGCTGCCAGACTTCCCAGGCCCCCTTTGCATCTGGTATTGATGGCAAAATAGAAGCAACATAGGAACACGTGTCCATTACTCTGGGTTTCCAGGGAAAGCTTGGGACAACGGGTGCCCAAGTCATGGAGAAAGGGAAAGACTAGAGCCAACAGTCTGGCTGGAAAATTTGTGTAATGGACACCTGGAGGGAGGCTGCTGCAGCTTTGCCATCATATCCTTTATGCCACTGTTCTTTTAACAGTCTGCCTCCTGGCTTTCAGAGTGCCCTCAATCATTGCGCTGTGAGAGGAGTCAAAGCTACAGGCTGGTCCAGAGAGAAATCGTGTTTCTAGCAAGACTGCCTGCTTCCCCCAGACACAGAGCCGCTGTAGGTAAAGTACAACATTCACGTAGCTTTCCAGCTGTTCTCACTGCTGTAAGAAGAGAAACCCATGAAAGAAAACCTTAGCATAAATTTTTGCTGGTTCTAATCCATGTAGCTGTACCACCTTATATTTCTGGGTGCCACCGAGCTCCACCTGTCAGTGAAAAATTGAGCGGACCCAGATCACTGCGGGCTGACATGCTCTTTTTCTTGGCAGATTAGAGAATCCAGCAGGTTACTGGGGGTGTGATGAGCAGGGGTGAGGGTGAGACTCTAACATGGAAATTCTGAGGGTGACAGTTTGAAAACCAGGCATTCTGAACAAAATATCTGGGCTTTTTTTGGTCCTCTTAAAGATAGAAACAAAATGGTGGGCTTGCTATTTTAGCTAACTGACATCTAGAGATGTTTCAATGAGCAAATGCGTCTTGGTTGTTGAAATCTTTCTCCCTACCTGCTCCCTCCTTTGTTATTTTCTCTCTGTAACTTGAGAGACCTGGATTGAAGCCCTTTATCCTTCTCAGTTGTTATGTACGACCTTAGGCAAACAGCCTTGCTCTCTGCACACACCTGGGAACAATGCACTGGCCCCCTCACAGAGGCACTACGAATATAATGTAGTTGCAATACTCGGACATTCAACTGCTATGATACTGCAGGCCACTTCAGTTTCCTAGATAGTTTTAAGCTATTTTTGCAATGAAGGGAACTAATGTAGAGCATGAGTGGAGTACAGGTAAAGAAACCAGAAGTGAATGAAAGAAAAAGAGGAAAAGAGGTCAGTCTATTTCCACAATTCAAACAGAGAGAAGAACAGCACCTGCCTCCTCTCCCACCCGCATCTATCCACTGTCTGTTTTTACAAAGTCTCCTGGCACCATCTGAGGGCAGATACTGGCCTGGAGGAGCAGCACAGGCTCCTTTTCTTTCCCTTTCAGCCAGTCATTGGCAAATCATCTATGAGCAAATCTATTGGGGATCTAGGAAGCACTTTCAACCTGCTATTTAACATGCCTGGTGCAGGCAAAAACTCACTGTACACTCAGCTGAACAAAGAGCAGCTGAAGTCCAGAGCCAGCAGAGAATGGAGAAAGCAGCAACTGCATTTTGGAGGATTCAGAGATAGAGGGACACTGGAGAGAGCAAATGGAATTCCAGAGATTTTTCACGTGCAAATGGATATTTCCTTTGAGAGTCTCTAGACTAAATAATACTCCTTGTTTCTAAATGGACAATATATCCTGCTGACCTGGCAGCATCCTCTCAGTCCTGCACAAACCAAATAATGCCTTACAGCTGCTTGAGGAGGATAGAAAAGGGGGAGGAGAGGAAGAGGAGGAGGCATGACACAGCTTGATCTTCTTTATCGTTTCTCCCTGCCTCTCTCACATTTCTCTGTCCTGTTTTTCATACCTGCAAAGTCTCAACACTTTGGTTAATGTTATCCTGCAAGTTAAAAAAGAAATGGTCTGTGCTACGCAGATGGTTGTGTCTGATAAAGGAGGATTCTCGCCTTCACGGGTAAAAGTGCAGATGGGTTGAAGCTTGTGGTGCAGCATGGGGCATTCAGTAGACGTTTGGACCATGTGCTCAGTTGGAGTCTGAGAAGCATGCAAGCATTTTTTAACAGAAGGGTTGGCTCTTTGCAGCTGGAGCTGGGAGGATGCAGTGAGCAAGCTGCCAGGAAGGATGTTGATGTAGTTGTTCCTCGCTTCGTGCAGAGCGAACTAGGTGACCTCTCAAAGGCTTGTTCTGGGATGAGGTGATTCAGCACCCCCACGCTGACACTTCCCCCTCACAGCTGCATTTGTGGCAGTCAGATGAGGGATTTGGCCCACAGAGACGGGCAGTGGTTCACGGCACTGCCCACTTCTTTCTCGGTCTAAATCCAGTTCAAGTGCCTGGGCTGCGGTAATTTCTCACCGGTCAGATAGGCAGGGGAGAGAGGAGAGGCCGTTCTGGTGAATCATAGCACTGATTACTGATCATGAGGCCTCCCATCAGAAAGCTTCCACAATCTCCAAGCGTCTCTGTGCTGTGTTGTCTGTCCCTCTCCCTTCAAAGACTAGATGCTGCAGAAACCAGTCTCTGCTGACATCTCCCCTCACTTTACAGAAGAGGCAGCAGACATTGGAAGCCGAGAGCCCTGGGATCTATGCCAGTGTGAAATGGGACTCAGCACAGGGAAACGGCATTCTTAGTCTTGGAGTGTGAGAGAATCTTGCTTTGCTGAAACTCTTCCCATTGCACATAATGAAAGATGGTCTTTTGTTTTGAACCTTTGCAAAGTCAACATACAAAACTACAGCTCTGAGTGGGAGGTGTTTGCCCCATGGTTTATCTAAGTGTTGCACAGCCCAGAATCAGGGACCCATGTTCATGGCTAGAGAAAAACTGAGTAAAGGTGATCTCATGGAGTATGAGAACAGCCTCCTTAAAAGCCTGCTAGGGAGAAGGAACACTTTCCTAGTGAAAGCACTGGAGGATTTGATTCCTTGACCTTTCTCTGACTTCTAGGATGAGCTAACCTTTGGGCAATATACTTTCTGCTTGGATAATCCATCTGTACCTATGAGTGACAGTGACATCCCTGTGTTCAGGGCAGAGGTTTGTAGGACAGATGTTTGCCCAGTGCGTGGGATTCTCAGGAGAAAGTGCTGTGTTTGTGCAAGCTATTATTAAAGCCAATTATGTCTGTAAAAGTTTTTTCCGGGTGGAAGGTTGAGGTGTTTCATGACATGCAAGTCACACAAAGGACACAGATGGCTATTTATTGCCACACGAGTCCAACTTCACTCTTCCCCTTCTGCTCCCCCACCATCGCCTGCAGAACCGGTTCTCCACACCTAGAGGCAGTAACCTAAAACCCTTTGGAAAGATGAAGAAAGGAGAGGGAAGAGCAGTCATGTCCAGCTCTTGATGGGACACTCCTTTCCCTGAAGGGCTGAAGGATGATTTGACATGGAGACTTCCTTCACCCTGTTATCATCGACTGATCCCATCACTTTGCCTGCCTCAGCCAGCCTGTCATGTCTCACAGGGTGTTCATGTTCTAAGAGGCTTGGGACATCCACGGCCACCAGACGTGACTTAGCCGCACTATGATAACATACCAGAGAGCCAGTGTCTGGTGAGATGTATAAGCAGTTAATGACGCTATCTGACTCCTGCATCACGGCCAAGATAGAATAAAAATAATCTTGTGAGCCTACTCTACGAGTGCGCTTTCCACAACGAAACCAGAGAGATGGCTGAAAGCTCGGACTCCCAGGCAAATAATAACACATTCTGCTTCTGTCCCATTTCAGCCCAAGAGATCAAAGACGACCAAAGACACTAGATAAATTTTATCCATAAACAGGCTAAGATTCTGGAACAAATAATTCTGTCACTCTTCTATTTTCTCAACTAGATCTTCAGCTGACATTGTCCGCTTAGGACAATGTCACCCAAACCTTGCTTGACAGTGGACTGCATCTATGTGGCGTACAACTGAATTAATTGCAAGGAGCTGCTGAGGTTGTATATCCAGTAATGCCTTACTCCCTCAGAGCCCGAGCAGCCTGCAGGCTCACTGCACTCATGCTCTCTCGTATTCAGGATGCAGTACAGGTGTTGACTTCTGTCACTGTCATGAATCAGTCGGCTCTTAGACTTGTGAGAGTTGCTGCCACTCAGTCCACTGGATGGTGTCAAACTGTCAGGAGGATTTCATTGTGAATATTACCCGCTGAATAAGGACATTTTTGCTGTTGCAATTAAATGGAGATTTGCCTACATCTCTTAATCTCTTGTGGCAACAGGTAAAATCAAATTTATTCTTGAAGAAAAAACCTACTGCAATTCAAAATTACCAGTAAGATGTGGCCAGCTTGGTGTCTTGCTGGAGCTCGAGTATGGGATTAGTCAGTGATCTAACTCCTGCTGTCTCCCATTCTCGAAACCCCCACTCACACTGATAGGGCAGCTTCTCCCTATCTCCAGTAAGTTGAGACCTTGGCCCTTGGGGCTGTGGTACCCTACATTCAGCCCCCGCTCTATTAATAAATTTGCACCTCATCATTTTTGAATGTTGTTTATACCCCACTGCCTGCCACGTCATGTGCCAAGGTTATAAATATGCTACCGCGTCTAGACTGTATCTAAACTTGGCACTGGGTACCCAAGTTCATGAGAGGAGCAGTTTCATCTGTTAGCACAACGGGGGTGCCCCAGTGTGTTTGATCAGGGGTCCACAGGGGACTTGGCAAGAGACCTCTCTCCTCCTGCCATGCCAGCAGTGGAGCACCAGCCCCACTTTCTGAAGGGGCTTTAGAAACTCTCTTCCTCTCCTGCTCCAAAGCTACTGGGCACCCAGCCCAAAGGAAATACCTGACCTTATCCTTTCCTGATGTGCTTCAATGCACCATTGAGTGCAAGAGGCCCGAAACGTCACAGACTCACCTTCACCAGCCTGGACAGATCCAAGCTGAGGCTGGGTTTGGGCTGGTAAGGTAGATTGAGATACCGGGCTGGGGGTGTGCAAATTGCTGCAAGACTGAGAAAGGAAGAACAAGCAAGCATTAGCTGCCTGTTGAAGCCATGCTGATATAGCTGCAGCATGAACCTCTGCTAGTAAATACAGAGTCACAGGCAAAGCTGATGTATTTCCCCATGCAACGTGTGAGTGATGATATGTATTCTGACCATGGACAGTGAACCCCTCAATGCCAGATTGTCCGTACCTACGTAAGGGAGGCTACATGAAGTCCTTCCCAGTTCTGGGTTTTGTTTGGAGGCTAAGAGCACTCTTGGCATATTGCGAGGCTGTTATGTGATGGATGAATGACACAACAGAGGATCACATTTCATATCAGAGCACTGGCTGCGAATAGATTTTGTGCCAGCGTTGGTCAGACCCCTGTGAAATCTCGCTGGACCATAACCTTAGGGAGCAGCATGCTAAAGCCTGCCTGACTCCACAGGCTGGCTCACTGCTATACAGCACTGCTCCTTCTGAACTCACAAAGGCCACAGAATTCCCCAAAGGAGCAGGGAATCCGGACACATTCCCTGTACTGGAGGGTGATCAGTACTGGCCTCCTGGTGGCCTTGGCCAGGCTGATGGAGGGGACATCGCCCTGCAGTGAGCACAGTGAGGCAGCACCGGCCCCAGCCATACCTGCTGCTCCTGGCATGGTCTCCTCCAGCTGTAAACAGGACTGGGATGATGCAGACTGTAACTTTTAGATCTTGTGTGCACCACAGTGAATCTCTGCCACTTCCAAAGCACTCTTGCCTTCAGCGATGCCTATGAGGAAATATCCAATCAACCCTAACAAAACGTAACAAGTTAGACCTTGCCACACCAGAGGGTTCTCGGCGCTGCTGATTTTAGCTGTCTGTGGTGATGGAGTTGCTTTGGCCATGAGAGATGGTTATTTGGCTACCAACAAAAGGAAATAGGGGCAAATTCTGTCTCTGCCATGATGCACAGAGAAGATTGTGCAGGACTTGATTACTTTCTGGCCCCAGCCGTTTTGTTTTCTGACAATTCTAGCTCTTTTTGTTTTGTTGAGCTGCAAGGATTACAGAGGTCTTGACTCAATGCTTCTCTTGTTTCGAAAAGGGAACAGAAGACAAAGACACGCATGAGAAATCTCATCTTTCCTGGAAAATTGCAGGGGATACTGGTACTTTGCTCCCCACGCTGTGCTAGTGCCCACACAACTTGCATGACCACTCTGAGGTTAGTCTTAAAAAGCAAAGGAAAATCTGAAGCAAACTTGGTAGCAGTTGTACTGGCAAAAATCACTCAGCTCTCCAGTAATCTGAAAACTGCTCCCATTCATGGAGTTAAACATTCCCTTACATCAAGGCTCCCAGCAGGGGGACAATAAAAGGAATTCAGTAACTGTTCAGAAAGATATACTTTGGAACCCCACCATCATCTCACGGTATTTAAAACTATCAAAGAATTCCCAAGGATTGCTTTGCCAGTGCCTGACTGGGAGCAAGCATCCAAGCAGTGATTCTTTCTGCTGGGGAAATATTTCCACCCATTCAGTACAAAAGGTGTCACCATGGATTTCTGTGCACTTTTCACCAGAATACCTGTCAGATGCTTTTGATGCCTAGAAGATGTGAGATCTGGCCCATATCAGACACGATGTGTTGCAGAAGTGCTACCACACTTACAGTTCTCCGTGCAGCTAGGTGTCAAATCCTGGTCTGGTATGGCTGTTCTGTAACCTCACGGTGAGGCTGTAGGGTGCCAAAAGCGTATGTTCTGGGTTGTTCAGGGACTGATCCCTCACTTACAGACTTGAGGTGAGAAAAAGAAGAATAGGAGAAGAACGAAAAAGTTTTTTGGTCTGCTGAATGTGAACTGTAGCAACATAGTTGGGCAGGAAGCATGTCTGTTTGCAAACACCAGCTGAAGTCTGAGCTAGAGTGCAACTGCTGCCACAGAGATAGTAACAACAACAATCCCTCTGCAGATTTATGAGCACAGAGGAACTGAAGCTGCTAACTGGCTGTGGTGTTTCCCTGTTTGACGTGTCCCCTGACACTGCTCCAGCAACGCTGCAGCACCAGGGGCACAGGATTTACCTCCTACATATTACTGCTTGTAACCTGACTTGCTATTTGTTTCCTTGTGCATTAGGCCAGAAATACATGTGAGGCTCCATCACTTCAGATCCTCTTTACCCCTTTTGCAGCACCCTTATTTCAGTCACGATACACCAAGCAACATGCAGATGTGTTTATTTTGTTTCCTGGTAGCAGGTTGAGCCTCAACACTGCTGGAACTGTGTTTTGACTTGGGAGATAAGCACATTTGATACAAAGGCTGTAGCAGGCACACTGGGCTCTAAACTATCCCCTTTATGCATATGATATTCCTTGTGACTTCAGGGAGTGAGTTCCCTGCATTAGCAGCACAGGATTGCTGAGCGCCTGCCACAGCCTCATTCCAGCTCCTTAACCCCTTGCACAGACCGAAAGGCTGCATGTGTTCAGTTCATGTACCGCAGCTCAGGCTGTGGCTCGGGACAGAGCTGTGTACTGCAGGGTTATGTATTTGGCTGTAAATACTCCCAGTGTGTGTCAGAGGACACATACTTTCTGGAGGATGTGTCGTGGGGCCTGCCTTTGCAGGTAAGGTACCAACGGGAGTGGTGTGAGCCGGACTGCGTTTGCCTCATGGCTTCACATGTGTTTGGAGAAACCGAAGGGTGTGAGGGGTGGGGTGAGGATGCTGTGGATTTTGTGTCAGGCGCTGTGTGCTGAATGAGGTGCCTGCCCAGGAATCTGGCTGGGGATGTTTCTCCTCTAAGCTCTCCAATATTCTGAGATGTCCTGGGGAGGCTGCAGAGCTCATTTCCTCAGCGCCTGGCACTAAGTCTGCTTCCCAGCTCTCCAGCAGCCATGCGAAGCTGCAGGGAGGCCACGAGGTGAGGTGTGTTTGAGCTGTTACCTGGGCAACAGCTAAACACTGACTTCAGATAATAATTGTAAAATAACTTAGCGTCAGGGTGATGAGGTGGGGGGAGAGGGGGCTGCCACTGCCTGTGGTCCCAGGGAGCCCCATAAAATCCTCAGTGAAAAGCTACTTGTGCAAGCCAAATTGGCTGGAGCTCAACCTGTGCTCAGAGCTCTTGACAAACTACCCAGGCGAGGCACTGTGGTGTCCTGGTCCTTTCAGGTGGCTTCCTGCGTCATCAGATCCAGCCACCTGCGACTGCCTACCACCTCTCTGTGTTGTCTGTGGCTTTAATGAGACTCTGGATGGCTCCAGGAAACACTTCCAAGCAGAAAGATTTATACAGAGACTGTTTCCCAAGGATCCTTGTGGCAGTACAGCCTCTCGGCATGCTCCTTACAGCCTCCGAGAAGCAATCTGGGTCCCTTACAGCCAAGAGCTTTGCTAAACTTGAGTTAATGATAGGTTACTTTTTGGGTTCATCCTTGAAACTAACAGCAAAAGAAATAGAAAACACTGGGGCAGGTTGTAACTCTGGATAGTGTTACTTAAGGGCATTATGTACAAGCTGATCAACAAACAAGCAGAGATCTGGGTCCATGAGTAAGTCTTTGGGCACAAGAGCAACATTGAGACGAATGAAAGGGTTTTGCACAGTGTGTATAGCATGACATAAACTTGTACCTAAGCACACACCATTCTACATCACGAACATGTTACAGTGCGGGACTTAGCATTTGTTTGCGGCTCCTAGATTTGCTGGAAAATGCCCAGACCTGGGTAGGCTGTATAATACACGGTCATTAAAAATTACTAGCACTGTTCTTGGTGGTAAAGCTGGCCCTGATGCAGCAGGGACTCACTTCCAGACAGATGGAGCTGTAGCATTAGATAGTTATGGGAGGGATGGGATTATATTTGACAAGCAGCATGAGGTCACTTTTTCAGTCCCCTTCGGGTGGGATATATCAACAGGCTGCCGTTTGCCTTGAATGCAGTGACTAACTTATTTTTTTAAATTTGCTTATGCTGCTTTGCCTTCCCTCTTAACTCATCCTCTGCCTTTCTTCATTGTTTTGGTCAGAGATGACAAAAAATTGTGACCTACATCAAACGATGATATCTGCCATGGAGTCCCAGACTAGCAACAGGCACATTTCTCACAGCAGCCAAGGTAAGATCACACTTAGCAGTCAGCCACTTGCCACCTCCTGCAGACATCTCTACACATCCATAAAATAGGAACAGTTATCCATCGTTTACCTGCCGTGTCTGCTTAGACTGTAAACCATGTAGGTCTTGACAATGGGATTAAAACTGCAGTGGAAACCTGAGGATCAGACATAAAGGTATCACAACTGCAGTGGCATTTAGGGCCCATCCAACACTTCCCTTATGGACTCACTTGCCAGCATGTTGGAGTATGGGCTGGAGGACCACTTCTGGAGGTGACTGGTAGGAATTCCGAGAAGAGCCTACAGAACTCCCCAGTTTGCCAACAGATCCATGTGCTGAATCCATTTATGGCAAGGTCTAAAGTTAGCAAACGTTAAGTGGTTTTGAGGGGAAGCACCAGCAGGTTTTTACTTGCTAGGCCAGCAAAAGCTGGGTGTTAGGATGGCAGCTTACACTGTGTAGTGGATAGATGGTTTGGTTTGGACACCAGTGCCAAAGCCAGAATGAGGCCCAGCAGCACTGGGAGAAGTGGAAAATGCAAAAAGCCATTGCACAGCGAGCTGTTAAAGTACATTCACTCCACCCATGTGCAGCCTTGGGCTGAACTGTGTCTGAGTGGCTCTCACATACGCACAGAGTCACTACCAGGTTAGCTACATGCCAAACTGCCATGGTAACAAAACCCAACTGTCCTCCCAGCAGGGCTGGAAGTGAAGTCTGACACAGTCCAGGACTGACAGTGCGTCTCACCAGGCTGGTTGGAGAAAACGGGTATCAGCTGGTGTAAGTCCCCACCCAGTGCAGGAGAGGACACTGGGAACAAACCTGCTCCAAACCTTGGCCTCCGAACAAGATGTTCTTGGCGCCTGCCTGGAGCTGTCCTACCAGATCTTGTTAAAAAAGAAAAAGGCGACTACGTTTCTGTGCATGTCAGGCAGGCATTTTCACTCCCTCTCTGTTCCGTCGGTTCCTGGAATTACACCAGGTCATTCCTTCTGGTGAGGAGTGCTTGGGGTGGAGGTGGGAGGAGAGGAATGAAACCTAGCTCATCTTGGAAGTTTGTTGCTGTGTTTTCTCTTGTTAGCAAAGAGAGCCTCCGTGCTAGCATCTGCGCTAGCAATGACAGACAGCGCTGCAACTCCGGGGAGCTTTAGAGGACACTGGGCCTCTAGCTGTATGCGGAATGTGGATCTAGCAATCTACCGAGCTGCAGTTTCTGGCCAATAGCAAAACCCTCGTAGCTGTAAATGCTGGAACTGAAGCATCGGCACTTCTGTTTATCCAACTCTACTGAAAGTAATTAACAGCATTTATACAGCACTTTGGATGCTTGCGTTATGTTCAGGCATTAGACACTTACTATTCAGAAAAGCTACTTAAATGAGTCAGAGAATTCCAGGACAGAAATAAATTCTCTGTTGCTCTCTTCAGGAAACCGTAGTGGCTGCTGCATCATCCAGGGGGATGAATGTTTCTGAAGAGCTGTGAGTTCTCCGAGTGTAGGGGTGGTATGTGGAGGACACCACCTAACCCTTTCTGTGTTCCTCCCAGCAGATGTCTGTAGGGACCTTGTGTGCCATCGCTGGAGTGACAGATCCGTGTGCCCGGGGCCTTGCGGGTGGTCCAGTGTTCCAGTTACCTCTGAGTTTATACTGGTGGCTGAGGAGTCCCAGCAGTTCTCCCCATGTGAGTGCCTTTCCCCTGCACTGGGCAGAGCCAGCGGAGGATGCTGGTCGAGGGACAGAGATGCTGAGTGGGAGGAATCAGAGCCATGCAAATGGCAGACAGACGCGGAATTCCTCCATGTTTTGATTACTCACCCGAAGAGAATGCCGCGCTGTAGGCATAGGGACAAGGTGTGAGTAGGAAGTGTATAGGGAAGCGGGGAGCCTCTCCCACCAGGAATATGTGCTTTGTACCCTACACTTCTCTGGTTTTCAGCCAGCCAGCAGAATGAAAAACATGTGAGGGGTGGAGCAGGAGGGCAGGGATTTATGGGTTGTTTTATAGGAGATGATATAAAACACTTTTATTTCAAGTTCTCTGTTGTGTTAATTTCCTCTCCCCCTCTCTCACTCTTTTCTTAACCACATGCAGGAGATGGGCAGAGCAGGAAAGATCCAGGCCCTCTGCAGTCGCAGCATAAATCTAGCTATTGCCTGTGGTCAACGGCTAGCCCACCCTTTCTGTTGCCATGCCATTTATTCTGGTTTATGGGAAATGAAACATGGAGCCAGGTGATGTCTCTGTGCCATGGGTACTTCAGTCTGTGCTGGTTCACCAGCTATTCCAACAGCTGTGCTGTAATGTGGAGTTATAAGGTCAGCACCATTTTCTTTATAAATAACCATCCTTCTGCAAAAGCACACAGGTTGGGAAGAGAGCGGGAAGCTGCAGAGCATTCATGAAACCATTTCTCATTAAGTAAAACCAGCCTAGCCCCACAATAACCTTACAAAAGAAATCCTGAGATATTTCAGGGCATTGCAGCTTATTCTGGAGTTCCTGGGGGGCAGTGAGGGTGTCTGTGGGCTTTCTGGAAGGATCTGCTGATCAAAGGTGTCAAATTTATAAAAAAGAGGCAGGGCTGATAAAGCTGTAGCGATAGGACACTCAGTCCTTGGGCGGTTTGCTGCTGTATTGCAAGATCCCTGCTGGCTCATTGCTCTTCTATCCAGATTGTAACATTACAGAGCATGTTTAAATGAAAATCCTTATCCACTGAATAAAAAACAAACCCAGGGAAAAATATGTTCGAATTGTAGCAGTTATTGCTCTTGTTTCTATAAAACTTAATCCTAATCTTGGGCTATTAGACCAAGTCTTTTTAAAGCCATGTTGGAAATAAAGGTTTAGTGAGATAGATCTGGAGGTCACCCAGAGCTTTCATGTTGTAGCTAGAGCCTCATTAACTTCAGGGGGTCTGTGCACAGGCTTCACGGCAGAATCGGGATGTGAGGGATGAGGTAGAGGAAGCGGTCCTGGAATAACCCAATGAACTGTGTATGGGAAGGCATGGAAGTGCTTGGTTACAGCCTTATTACTTACTTCTGGAGTGAGGACAGCAAAAATCAAGGGACTGGAAAGGTTGGAAAGGATTGTTTAAAGCTAAGCTAATGATAAAAAAGCACATGTGGAAGGTAATAAATCTGATGGGATGGGCAACCATTTTGCTAAGCACTTTATGCTGATGTTAGCTAATAAAACAGCAGAGCATTTGGTAACTGAGCTCATCTCCTCTGTGCATTCCACCCCTACTTAAATTAATTTTTTCCTCTTTAAAAAACCCCCACTCTTTATTTTTAAGGGAAAGACTGAATCAAGTGATGATGTGCAAATCCAGGGAGGTGAGAGGTATTGTTGAGACAAAACACGTTCCATTGCACTGTTGCAAGTATTTTGTTAGTTAAACTGCAGAGAAGCACCAACATGGAAACACAGATATTCACATCACTGTCACATTGAAAATTTTCCCCACCTTGTTTCTGCTGTAATTCCAGTTGGAGGGGGACAGGAGCATCCTGATGAATGCCCTTCTTGTTCCTCTGCTGACAGCCCTGCTC
Source organism: Pterocles orientalis (assembly GCA_011057875.1). Classification (NCBI taxonomy): domain Eukaryota; kingdom Metazoa; phylum Chordata; class Aves; order Pterocliformes; family Pteroclidae; genus Pterocles; species Pterocles orientalis. The sequence continues at coordinate 648,485 of WKFP01014673.1, read as the reverse complement.
CTAGTGTTGGGTCAGCCCTGCAGAGGTTACATGACCCAGTATCTAAAATGGGAGCTGCTGCTTGGTGTCTTGGCCCTGGAAGTGGAACTAAGCCCATTTTAGCAATGACAAGATGTTTAGTACAGTGGCCAAGTGTTGTAACAAACCAGGCCCTCCATCTGTAGCATCTGAGCCCAGCTGACGGGGAGGCAGGACACGTTACAACAGACAACTGCTGACCTTTGGGCAAGGCAGTCTGTGCCCTGGGCTCATCTCTGCTTGCTCTTTGGTGCCTGCTGTCTTTGTGCTTCAGCTTTCCACATGTAAAGCAGCAGGAATCAATAATTGCTCACTGCAGAATGAGACAGATAGAAGGAATTCAAATTATGTGTGTATATTTTGCAGCCTTTACGATGTTCATTAAATCACTCAGAGTACGCTCATCAAAAATTTGCTGACAGAATAGCCAGGTGAAGTGTCTCCTTGCTATGTTTGTGCAAATACATACATGTCCTGCATGCTCCCACACCCCCAGACTTTGGATACCCTTTTAGACATACACTTCTAAAATATGAGCTATGACCTCAGCCATTCTTAGGGCAGCTGAATGCTATCAGCATCTTCATCACCACCAGAGAGATTTCTTTGATGGTGCTCCTGGCAGGGATGCACTTTGGAAAACAGAACACAGCTTCACATACATATCAGCCTCCTGACAGACGCCCACTTAATGCAGGCTTCTAGATTCCTTTCACCAGGTGCTTTGGCTGCTCTAAGTTCAGACTCTCAGTGTTCTCAGGAAAGAAACATAATTCCTCATGCTCTTGTTTGACTGTGCTGCTGGTTTTAATTTGAATGCCAGAAAATAGCTGAGTTGCAGGCACCTATCTGTTGTGTTGGACTATTTTACCCATATTTCAGCTAGGTGAGGACTTGAGAGAGAAAGACAGAACTGTTACAGAAATGTCAGACCCAGCTCCAGCTGCACTCAGTGGAAAAAGAGGAACTGACTTCAGTGGGAGCTGGACTGGGACCTAAAACAGTGAGTGCAGTGGTGCTGCAATGTCTTTCATGTCAAAGTTGCTGTGTGAAATCCAGACTATGCTGGTAATGGTTGGGAAGCTGCCAGCTGCTAATGATGTGGAACAAGTTGGTGAGTCCCTGCTCCAGTTTGTAGGAAGCCACCAGACAAAACAAGTACCAAGAATAGCCAGCTCAACCCTTTCCTGCTTGGGTTCATGCTGTACTGGCAAAGCAGTAATTTAGGAACTCCCCCTGATGTGGCTCCTGTGGTGTCTGATCTGTGGAGGCCACAGTGCTTCTCTGCACATTTATCCTCATGAAATTGCCTAGAAATACTCAACATGGTATAAAAACAGTGTCTGGAACATAGTGCTTTCCCAGATCTGGCCCGCTCTCCTGGTGCTTTGAGAACTCATGGCATAACCACAAACCTGTCTTCCTCTTTGATGTCCCTGCCTGTAGCCGCATCTCCTTGACTGAAAACCTACACTCTGCCCTGCTCTTTGGTTCAGCTCCTGTGGGTGAAGTGCACTGTGTCATGGAAGAGCAGACATTGCAGGGTGGAGTGCCCAGGAGCTCAAATTCAATGGATGGCTGAAGCAAGAAAGAGATTGACTTTCTAACAATATTCCACTGGGCATGTGAAGCAGTGTGGGTGACTGGACAATCAATATTTTTCCCAATTTCAGATCAATACCAGAAAATGATGATGGAGAAGGAGAGGCAGCCCACTGCAGACCATCTGTACAGCCATAGAGACAAGCAGATACAAGCAGACATACCTCCTCGTTCCACTTGGCCAAGGAAAGTGGAAGTAAAGGTGATGACAGCCAGGAAGCAGGTAATACTTTTTCTTTCTGGCTCAAAGAAGTGAGGTGCTCAAACAGTGCCAACGGCTTTGTTTTCCAGGACTTAAGAAAAAGTCATCGATGCCTGAGCTTCTCAGAGATGATCTCCCCTTTGAGATATGTTTCATGATGAGACACAGGAGCCACAAAACAGAGTATCTTCAAAGTGTCCAGGGGGACGATAGGCATATATAGGCAAAACTGGAGGGGCAGTCAGAGAACATGCACCGGATCTGCTAAAGATCAAACCTTATGTGCCTAACTCCTCACTGCTCTGAAGTGGTTCTGCCTCTAAAATTGCTCTTGCAGTGCTCTCTGCTGGGGAATGAGAGGTACAGCCAAGTATGGCTGCAAGCATCCTTTAGCCCAGGCAACCATCCCAGGCTAAGGAACAATGTTCTGCATTGCTCCAGTGAATGTATACAACGTCCTCTGGCCCACGCCTACAAACTAGGCTGAACCTGTGCTCCAGGAATAAGTTTCCAGCCAGTGCAGAAGCAGGTGGCATGATGTCTGGAGCCAGTAACCTGTTGCTGTTCTGTCGGTGTGACAGTGGTCCCCAGGCAAACAGGGTTCTCGTGCAGCTTGGGGCACATTCAAGCTCCCCCGTCAAGACACTCAGCTGGAGTCAAGTGTAACAAACTCCTTAATGAGCTTGGCAAGACAATTAGACTAGTGTCTTTTACTGCTTCCTCTATGCTGCTGGCTGTGGTAAACAGGGTAAATAGTAAATTTCACTAGGATAATTGTCACCTTGTAAAATGGAAAACCATAAGCTGTTGACACTTTTGTCACCTTAACATATGTCATTTTCAGAAGCTGATAACGGTGGCCTGGTGAAAAAACCCCGCCTGTCTGTCCTCCTGGATGGTACTTCCACCAGAGGGCTCTGTGGACATCCCTCACGTTCAGAAGTGCTCCAGTGTAGATGAGCGATCAGGTGAAGAGGTACGGTTTTAATCTAAATATGGGTTCCAGCCAGTCTGGTGTTTTGTTATGGCAGAGTCCTCCCCTTTAATTAGTACTCTTTAGAGGCAGTGCTCTCCAGAACTGAGCAGAAAAGTGTCCATAGGCAGACAGTCTTGGTAATTGCCTAAGAAACCTACGTTAGCTGCTGCCACGTATTAAAATTAACTGAAATCTATGAACATTAAAATTGCTATGCTGGGCTGTAGCTGCAGTCACTGAGGAGTCAACTCTGCCAATTCTGCTGCCCACAGTCAGACATCTCCTAAATTGTCCACATGAATTACGAGAGCTCAAGTACCAAACTTCAATGGCTGCTGCATGTCTCTCTGGCAGCACCAAGGGGCATAAAGTGGGTGAAGATGCTTCTCTAGGAGTTGACTATTTTAAGAAGCCATCATAGGCCTGGAAAATCTCACATGGGGCACACAGGGAGGTGCAGGGCTGCAGTCTGCCCTTGTGGCTATTTTCTACTGCTGCCCATCTTTGCTTTTTTATGGGGCCATAGGATGCAGAGTGTACATTACACCGAAGTCATAAACAGTATAAGGTTTGCTGACCTTCATCTGTCCTACCTCAGCCCACATGGAAATAGAGAAAGCGGATACGGGGCCGTACAACTTTAATGCTGAGAATGGTAACATGACCTCCCTCCTACGTACATAACCCTGCCGCTCCAGCCAGTGAACCGACTCCAAACGGCTGTGTTCAAAAACAACACAGCTCTGAACACAGCCTTCCCCGGTCTCAGATCACGGGCAGCCCTGCTAGGAGCCCTTGTCCAGAGCGTTTTCTGGGAAGCCGCTTGACAAGTGGCTGTCTTGAGCCTACGCCTCCCGCACACCCCCCATGGGCTGCCACCCACGACAAGGGCCCTGGCGCTTCCCTCCTGCCCGGCAGCTGCTCCTGCTCCTGCCCAGCCCCTTGCCTTACAGAGGAGCCCAGTGACCAACCAACAGCTGACGGAGATTCTTCAGCGTGCACAGGATAAGGGCAGGGAAAGAGCAAGGGAACGGCAACAGGGAAAGGACCCCATCTCGTGCGCGTTCTGAAGGACCCTGTATGCTCCATTTCCTTGAATGGATTTCCCCTCCTTTGTCCCCAGAAGACACAGCTTTTCCCCTCAAGGTCCTTGCCATCGCGCCTTCCCTCCCTTTGACACAGCTTGCACAGCTCTGGCCTGCCAGGTCTGCTCAGGATCAGCTTCCCCCAAGTCTTTGTGCCCCCGAACCAGGCACCTTTCCTACTTGAACATCTCCTCCCTCTCCCTCCCGTGCCAAGGTCGCTGCGGTGCAGGATGCCCCATTTCCCCCTCCCCTCCCCTGCCCCCTGCTTGAAGCACATTTTCCTCTGTCACTCAGCTCCAGCTCCTCGTTCCCACACTGAAGGCCGGCCCAGCGCCTCCCCGGGCTGCACAAACCCACCGTCCCCCCCCCAGCCCGGCTCCCCGGGGGGGCGCTCCCGCGGGCCGTTCCCGGGCCGGGCCACAGCCACCCGCCTCCACCCGGGCGGGGGCGGTACAACCCGTGGTGACGTAACGCGCGGCCATGTGACGCATCGCGCCCCGCCCACCGGCGTCACGCGCGCGCCGCGGCCCGCTCCTCCGCCTCCAGCTGAGGCCGGCGGAGCCGGAGCCGGCGGTAGCGGCGGCATGGCGAGCGGCTCGCAGGAGAACACGCTGCTGCACCTCTTCGCCGGGGGGTGAGTGCGGCCGCTGCGGCGGAGGCCTGGGCTGGGCGGCGGGGTCGCGGTAGAGGAGCTGCCGCCCACCGGGGGAGGCCCCGCAGAGAGGGACGCGGTGGCTCCGCGCTGAGGTGCCCGGCCGCTGCCTCGGTGAGGGGCGGGCTGGCGGCAGGGGGGCTGCGGCGCGGCCGGCGGCCTCCCCTCAGGTCGGCTGGTGAGGGCGGGGCGGGCGGTGGGCGCCGCGCGCAGCCCGCCTTTTTTCCCCGTCCCCCTCAGAGCAGCCTTGTCAGTCACGGCCCGACGGCTTTCTCCTCGCTGCCCTGTACGGGCGGCAAGGCCGGGAGTGCTTTGCCAGAATTAGAAAATACATCCTTAGCAAGCCAAGCAGGAAGGGTAAGAAAGGATCATGGAGCGGTTTGAGGTCAGCGCTGTGACATTTATCTATATATAATTACCAGATCTTCCATAGCTGTGGCATCCAGCTCTGCTGAATGAAACACTTCGCTCTAAATCCTGCCCTCCTGTGTGGCTGCTGCTGGATCAAGCAGGCACTGAGGGATGGCGTCCGAAAAGCATTGTCTGGACGGCAGGCCTCTGCTTTTCGGTGGACTGTAGCTTGATTTTGTAAAGGACTGTATTTGTATAACACTTGAGTAAGCTCTGCGTAGGTGACAGTGGAGAGTGTGTAACTGCCTGATCGATATTATTATACTGAAAAGCAAGTACTCTGAAAAGGGATGGGCGGAAAAGAGAATTACAGAAGGTCCTGGTATGTCTGAGTGAGTGACCTGGTACACCAGGCCACTTTTAAGTTATTGCAAGGAGTTGTAAAATTCGTATTTTTGTTGTGTTAAAAGCTTAAAATAACAACCTCACCCACCCCAACCCACAAACCACCAACCAAACACCCTTGTTAATTAACTTATTACAGTATTTTTAATAGTAGTCCAGTAGGATCGTTTTATGGTGTAAATTAAAAATAAATTTTAAAAAATCATCTGTTATGCAGATAGTAAGTGCTGTTGTATGCACTTCTGGCCTTATCAGAAATCTTATTTTAATCTTTTTTTAAACTATCTAAGTAGTAGAATATTCTGTACTGCTTGTCAGCTGACAATAGTTAGGAAGGCAATATAAAATCTATTGTTAGTTTAAATCTGTTTAGTAGTAGACCATTGTTTCTCCCTTCTCCCCTGCCACTTGCATTAGGGTAGTACCTGGAGCCTGTGACAGAACGTGGACCTGAACGTACACGTGCAACTTGTTTGGGTAGTAGCAATGCCTATCCAGAACTCTAGGTGTCCTCACATAACTCATCAGAGTATAAATAAATAGGAATTTCAAACTTGTCAGTGTTTTAATCGAGTACTGGATGATCAGTATCTTCTTCACTCATTTAATATACCGTCTGCCTTCTCTAAAGGTCCTAGTAAAGAAATATTTCCTGCAGCAGGCCTAGAAAGTTACCAGGTCTGATCTGTTTTTCAGAGAGCGTGGAGTGAAGGAATGGAAACACAGCAGGGAATGTCTCCTGACTGCTCTGATGTAACACAATTGAGCTATTTCTAAAGCAGCGATGAAAATACAGCACAGAGGAAAGAGATGGCCTTTAAATGTTCATTGCTAGAACCTGATTCTGTTTACAGAGACATGGAAAAATGTACCGTTTTGCTATGATGTTACTGAAAGGAAAATGAGACAGCAAATTTAGCCTTCTCATACACCAGCCAGTGCCAAGTGTTTTGTCCACCACACACCTACCCACCATCCCAACACCTTATTTCACAGCAGTTCCCTGTTCAAGGCCCTGAACTTCCGTGTCCTGTGTGTGTGCATACTTACTGATGCCATCATCTCTGCTTTTCAAGTGAGAAATGCAGACTTCTTAGGGCTTGCTGGATAGAACAAGAAATTGAACATCAGTTTCGAATTGTTGCCCAAGCTATTTATATGTAAGAAATGTAGTAGGAAATATGTGATGTTTTTGGAGGGGTGCTGGACCAGCCAGCCGATAAGTGAGCTAGAAACCTGGATCAGATCAGATATGAGGCTCTGTGCTGTGTCTGCCTTAAGCATTTTGGTTTTTAGTAGTAGTAATGGTAAAGGGTGCCTGCTCGATAAAATCTGATTAAATACTTCAGAGGCTAGGAGCGGTGAAATGCACTCAAATATTAGAAAGTGTTCTCGGGTTGTTGAAAGGCTTCCTATTAGTTGACTTATTATAGGCAAACAGACTCATTTGCTTCCTTTTTTGTCTGTTGGTTCCTTTTAAGGCTTACAATAGTAACAGCAAACTAAAGGGTCAGGGGATTTTGATGGGAAGATGACTCTGAGGGCAGGGAAGATTTCAGAAGCAGCAAAGAGAATGACTCCTAAGTTGCACAACAGATGTAAGCATGTTTACAAGTTCCTGTTTCCCTGCTGAAGTCAGTGCTGTTGTTGCTTATTTTTGTTTGGGAAAAACTGTGGACTAGGCTGCAGCAGAGGTTACTCTGTGTTGTATTTCCAGCTGGAGTAATACTGTTTACTACAGGGATTTCCTGAGAAGTGGTATTTAGAGGCTGCAGTGCCCTTCATGGAACTGGCAGAGAGGAAAAACTAAGAACAAACTTTTTATCTTGGCTTGATATTGGTACTGTGTAATGTGTATTCTTTAGTAGTTTGGTTCAAACTCGGAGGCACTGTTTGTTTGAATAAAACCATGTTTGTGATGGTTTTTTCTGTCCTGGTATTGGGGCCTAAGTTCATACCCCTCTTGCTCCTATGGCTCTGAAAAGCAACCTTAGATACCAAAGCTTGCTTAAGCCACCGGTGAAAGAGTTGGAAGCATACGTTGGGAAGGCTGGTGACCTCAAGCTGTTTGAATGGAGGGAATAGTGACATCTGCCTCCATGGACATAGGCTGGTTGTCTCAGTTGCAGCCAAGAGGTGTTTGATGCACGAGGTTGCCAAGAGCCTTGTTTAAACTGTTGAATTTGACCTGGATTGCCTGAATGTCTAGTACAGGTCACAGAAATGAAGAAATGTTACTCCCCTGATTAGTAACCAAAGAAGTTGTGGGGAAAGAGACTCTCATAGTGCTCCCATAGATGTTAATTGTTAAGCAATGCGCTAGTGCTGACAAACCGTTCAGGAAATGTTTCCATTTCTAAAAGGTAGAGAAGCAGTCTTCACCTGAAGTATATGTGTCTGCTGTACTGTGCTGTACTTCTGAATCCATCAGAGGGGTGCAGTCAATAGTACTAAATGATTTCCCAAGGAGTATTTTGATGTTTGAAGCCATCCATGAAGCCTGAATTGACATATACTTGTCAACCTCTTTCTTAAAGTGGCCCATTAAGTATAGTTGCCAGACTTTGCACTAATACTTCTCTTGCAAGTATTTCACTCGACTCCTGTCTGTCAAAAATTCACTCTTAAATGTTGAGAGTAGTTGCTGTCCTTTGGGGAGAAAGAGGTAATTTCAAATGCTTGCACAGCAAAATGTGTCAGGCTGGATTATAAATTATGATTCCTTTAACCAAGCAGCTCATGATCTTGGTAAAGTCAGAGTTACTCTACTGAAAGATCATTCAAGGTTCGGATGCTTTTTTTGTGTGTTTGGTTTTGTTTTGCAGAAGTTTATTTAGCAGCAGCATTGTGTTGTTATTCATATTAAGAATATTGCTCAGTGATTAAATCTGGGACAGATGAAGTAAGCCCTACTCTTAATTAAGATTCTTGGCATCTATATGAATTGTGCTAGTGGGTGCTGAGTTTATTTCAAATGCAAGCCGTTGGTATATCGGGGGTGGACTTCGTAAGGATAGAAAGCTGGCAGCAAGAGAAGAACTGGAGCTGGATTTTGAGATTTACATCTTTGGCATGTTTTTAAAACTGTGCTTTCTTTTTACGGAAGTATGTAATTTTTCTGCAGCTCTTAGTGTGTAGTATGTTCTATATCTCCATAAACACAAAGTACGTTTCATATTCCCAGACCAGGAGTTTTCTTAGTTCCTTTGTTGGGACATCACAAAGCAGAGAACTCTTTATTTTACTGCTCTTATGGCAATATGTGCCTGGCCCATCACGTAACTAGAAGAGGCATTAGGAGGCTGAAGGATAAATACTGTTTTTCTGGCAGTAAGTGACAGAGCCAAAGGTGATCAGTTATTGGTTGTCTCACGTTGAAGAGATTTTGTGTCTGATACATGCAGAGTGTAGCTGGGAACCTCTTGTTATATGCTTGCCATGTGACCCGTTGAAGATGCTCTACCATGGTGTTTTGTTTCTGGGGAGGGTTCTATCTTTTGATTAAGGACAGATTTAGACAGTGTTTTTGGGATTTTTGCAAGACACTAGTGCAGTAAACACTACTTAACATCTCTGGAACTGTAGTTCTGCACTGGTGTATCAAAAAAAACCCCTGACTCACACCGGTATGAAGACTTGGAGGTTTTGCCTTGATTACAGCATAAGATTTTCCCAAATGAAATTTATCTGGCTGTATACCCAGTTTGAACCTTTCAGGGTTTATGGCTGTTTGTGTAGCTGAGGAAAGCTGGTGTGTTTCCTTTCTTCACAGATGCAGGCATTTGGAACACCCTAGGAATACCAAGTGTTTCTTTTGTGCACAGTGTGTTATTTTTCAGCCATCTTTCCAGGGAATAGAGCAACACCAGGGTATGATGCATACAGTTCCTGTGTGGAGGAAAATTGGCTCATCTGAAGAAGCTGCCCGATACATCAAAGTCCTTACTTGAACCATCTGCTGTGTCTTTATATTTGGGACATAATGTATTCACCCTGTTAACATCGGGAGAATTGCTCTGTTAGATAATGCTTTTTTCTTAAATGTCACACTGACAAAATAAACTGAGCTGTTAAAACTGATGGTGCAGATATTACCTCCTTGTGTTGAATACCAGAGGATTACATATGCATTGCCAGAAGTACTTAAAGGCTGCATAAATTACCTGGTTTATTGAACTAAAAGGATGAAAAGCAAGGAGTGGGCTAAGAAGGCACAAGGACAGCTGATGCAGGAGGGAATATGCCAGAGAGGCTAAAAAATTACATGGCAAGATGTCCCTCTAAACTGGGTGACAGTAGTTCGGAAATAGCAAATGGAGTTTCAATATTCTGAATTTAGGAATTGTTACTGTGAAGGTATTGTTTTAGTGTTCATAAATGAGGACAGAAGACAGAGTACACATTAGTTGAGTGTTGATAGATAAATGAAATGGGAATTAGGGCAATCAGATTCTCTTCATCAAGTTCCCACAGACAATTTTTCTTGAGTAGGATGATTAGTCAGGTATTAATTATCCATACTTGGGTCTGTATTGGATATACATAGTGGTAAAGGTAGCAGTGGGGATGTGCAAGAGGGATCCTCAAAACACTTCCTACTCCAAGTTACAAGTATGAGCTGTGGGAACAGGAAAGGATTTGTTGTAGAAAACATTCCTGACCTCTCCTTTTCCCCCAAGATCTAATTTCAGAGAAATGTGAGCAATGTGAGATGCATCTGACAAAACAGAGAAGGATAAACTCAAGCAATGTCCTCCAGTGTAGTATTGACACAGCGGAAGGCTTGTGTCCAAGCCCTTGTTCAGTACACAAAATAATCAGAGGCCTACACAAAACAATCGGAGGCATGATAAGGTCTCTGTGAACACTCATTTTGAGCCAAATGACACAACTTCAGCTGCTATGTACCCAGTTCCATGAAAAACTTTGTGACTTTATTCAACATAATAAACGAAGCATAAGTGGTTTAAAAGGCATGACGGCAAAATTCTTTTTTACAGTATCTGTCGCTTTGGATGTGTGGATTGCCCCTAGTTTAGACCTTTTCCCCCTTCAGCAGGGAAGAGGAAGAAGCAAGAACTTAAAGGAGAAACTCATGAAGCATGCTGTTAAATCATACAGCCAGTCTCAGTGAAAACACAGTTCCTTCTGTTGGATCTGTTTGTGTCTGAAAAGTGTAGTGTTTGGGATTATGGACGTGGATAGAATCTTGCAGAACATGGAAACTGTAGTGAGGAAGTTGTATTCCCGGGCCATGTGGTCTGAGCTGTCCTTTTGAACCTTATAAAGAACCTTAATTTTTGTGGTTGTACAGCCAGGGTGGCCAGGCTGTTAGTGCAAGTGCAGGGGCTTCAGGGTTTTGGCAAAGAATGGTTACTGTTTGCTGTAAGACATGCTGTTTCAGCAAGCAAAGGAAGCTGTGCTGGACAAAGCATTTCTAAACTAGTGTGTATACACAGCTTGGAATTTTCTGCTGTTCTTTAATTACCATTTTCCTGGTGCTTAAAAAAAAGATTCTCTTAGTAAAACAGTTCACATGTTGATGAGGCGTTAGAAAATATGTGCTAGTACCTTTATTAATGTCCTTTTATGGATCTCTGTTCCCACATTAGTGCGTGCAGACTTCTTATGACTCTAGCAAGCAATGCTTCTTTTATGCACAAGACAAAGGATAGGATTTTTTTTTTAATTAATCTTCCTTTCATGGAAAAGTACTTAAATTACAATTTCACATTGACACCAAAGAGACTTAAGTTGTTGGCTCCTGGTGTTTTCTAAGGAAAATCATAAACAGGCTGTCCATGCTTTGACACTTGGGTAAACAAATAAAATATTTTCTAGTCAATAGGTTCAGTTGGAGTAAATGTCCTTGGAAAAAAAACCTGAAATCTTTAGTTAAGTCTTCCTAAATCCCAATGTGTTTGATTAGTAAAATTTAGATATAGTTCCTTTTAGCCAACCTCAACATTATGTTTAATTGTGCAGTATGACAGAAGGGACATTGAATTACCAAAGAGGAACAGCAGCAGAGAGAGAAAAGGTTTGACCAGTCACTCTCCAGATCACTGATTGAAATTAAAATTAGGACTCATACACCTTATATTCTTGGCTTGGTGTGCTTTTTCTGAGGCTCAGTCTGACTACATTAAAATATGCCTAATATAGGATCAGTTATTTCTTCTTTTTATATATATATATATATGTGTGTGTGTGTCTATGTGTATGTATATCTACACACACATGTATGTGTAGGTGTATATATTTTATTTTTGTCCTTCTGTTATCAGGGTATGGGAATTCTCCTCTTTAGTAGCCTTTCTGTCCTGTTATTCCATTTTTCCACCCTCCCTCTCGTCCTTGCAGCTTCCTTTCCCCACCCCCAAAAAAGTAGTTGATATCCATTGTCTTTAAGAGTGCCTAACTTAGTGTAGTTTTAATATTTGCTGCTTCTGTAGACAGCTGTTTTAATAATAAGTTCTGAAATGGTGAAGAATTATATTGCTGTGTTTTCAGTCTACAGTGTCCTCCCGATCCCCAGTGGCTTGTTCTGATCTGCCAGCTTCCTGCTTCCCATAAGAAAAAGCCACCTGAGGGTATGTCTGCTTTAGGACAACAACCTCTGAAACATGGATGCCTCTGAAGTTTTCACAGGCAGAATTCCAAGTCCTGGCAGAACATGGGACCAGCAGGTGGTCAGTCAGGGATTTTGTTGTTAGTGCTGGGTATCTTTGTGTTTACCAGTCTCACCACCACACATGATCATTCTAACAGTTTCTCAACCTTCTCTCCCCTCCCCCAGGGCTCAGGAACAGTCTCCCTTGCCTGATGCCAAAACTGCCCTGCTTTCTAGTAATTTGTCCCCAATGCAGAGCAACTGGAGACAAGTCTTCAAATTTTATTTATATGCCATGCTGTGATTTGACGCATCTGTGCAGCTATGTTTTCCTGACTCTGTCTTCTGTTTAAATTGTATTTTACAGATGCGGAGGAACAGTTGGTGCCATCTTTACGTGTCCCTTAGAGGTAATAAAGACTAGACTCCAATCTTCAAAGCTAGCCTTCCGGACTGTCTACTACCCACAAGTCCAGCTGGGGACCATCAGTGGTGAAGGAATGGTCAGGCCAACATCTGTATCACCTGGGCTCTTTAGTGTTCTCAAGTGAGTACTGCTGCTTCTGTCACTCCATGTTGTGTGACACCAGTGATCCAAGTTTCAATTCCTCTGTGCAAACACGGAATGCAAATTTTGCTCCAGACTTGCAGTGGAAGGATTCATGTCAGTTGGGCTTCTGCTGGCCCTGCTTTGAGCATGAGTTTGAACCAGAAGACCTCTAGAATTCTGTGTTCCCGTATATTTCAAGTTGTGCTTGTCTACGCTCTTGTGTGGATCATCTATAACAGAAACTTATGAGAGTAGGGGAAGGACACTTTTAGCAAAAGCAATCTCACTAAAATATAATGTCTTATTGGGGTCTTGGAAGCTTTTATCTTTTCTTCAGGTATAGCTGACTTAATGAGCTCACCTCTGGTTGCTATTAGATGTTGTCTTTGCCAATTATTATTATGCATCAATCCTGTCTACACCTGTATTGCTTAGAATCTCTGTTAAAAGCCTTCTGTGTGGTTCAGCCTGCAGCAGGTGATGCTCCAGCTATTCCCTTTTCACATGTGTATTCATAAAGAAGAGGACATGTGAAATCACCTAGCTCACAAGTGATGAATAGTTCTACCAGCAACTCTGAAGTTCAAATCTCTACTACTGTGTTTCATATCAAAGCACCGTAAACTTATGGTTCAGACCTTATGCAAATGGATTGAGTTCGTTTGGATCATTTGCACCCCAGGGTGATGCAGAGAGGTCCTGTTTAGATCAGAAATGCCAAAGAAAATAATGACTAGCAAAGCAAGTTGCATGATTTTATGTAAGGCCAACACGCCTGGCAGATCGCCTGGGGAGAAGCTGCACAGTTATATAACAGTACAGTGCTAATTCAAATTCTCTGCAGAACTATCTGGCTCGAGTCATTCTGGGACTGGAGTTTCTGTATTGTAAACAGTGCTTCTTTCCCCTGCCAAACACTTCTTTGTCTATTCAGAGGTGAGTCTAGAGCAATTCGTGACTGAAAATGTGAGGTAGTGCCAGTTGCCTTTGATTTTCATCTCCTTTCCCCTGCTGTCTTTTCACCTTGCAGCACTGGAGTTTGGACAGCTGTAATTAAAGGAAGACTTAAAGGCACAATGCTCTTTAATTCATCCTCTTGGCCCACCTTTTTCTGGGGTTCTTTTTTTTTAGGAAGAGAAGAAATGGTTTAAATTTGGGTCAACCTTTAAATATATTTATTAAGCTTATTAAATTTGATGACTATGATCTTGATTTCATTTTGCTTTGGGAATTGCTTAACTGCATGTATCACCAAGTTTTCAACCTGCTTACTTCAGAGGATTGAGAAGTGAGAGCAAGATATTTATGCCGTCATTCCCTTGCAGGCAGCTATTGATTATGATCTTTCTGATAAAATATAAATGTATGAAAAATGAAGTTAAGTTAGGGATCGCTCTTTTACTCTTCCATCCCTTTTTCAATCCTAGTTATGCATGCATGGACAAACTGGATATGCCTTGAGCCCTACATGTAAAATTGGTCTGTAAGAGTTAAAGGTGTTGAGTATGAAAGCCCCTTAACTGCTGTAAATAGAAAGAAAGTAGGTACTCAGGAGGGCAGGTTAAGCTTGCTGCTGAATAGAAAGCACTTCAGAAAGACGGGCTGTTTTTGTCTAATCCATTTAAGATTCTGATGAGTCACCCCAGCTGGAATCTGCAGTCGTGACTGTTAAGTGACAAAGAACAAGTAGTTGGAGGATCTGTCTCCTTGGAGACACTCAGTCCTGGAGTTTACACAGAAAGTTCAACTCTGCTGCAGAAAAAGTTTCAGAAGCTCCTATATCATCTTCTGTCTAATGAGCGTGGTTTTGGAATCTGTAGGGAACATTCTCAGCAGTGCTAATGACCTAGAAAACAAATTCTGAAAAATTGGCAGTTCCAACAGGTGCATGTGAACTACCCGTGGAGCCTGGTGTTATCTGGATTTTCTTGCATGGTTTTCACATGCTGAATTTAGTCAAGAGGGCTGCTGTCTAGCAGATTCTGCACTGAAATCCCAGTGATTACTGGACTGTACTTGGCTTTCACTGGTAAATACTTGGCTGTTTACTGGTGTTTGGCTGGTGTTTTAGTTGTATATAAGTCTGCTGTTTGTAGTGCAAGGAGTTTGTAAGATAACTCTTTTTTTAATGAGGCACTTCAGCAAGGTATTGTACTAGAACTTGGCAGCTGCTGGGGAAGCTCTCCAGTTTATTTTCTTCAGAGAAGTCCTAGACCAGTGTGCCCTCTAAGGTGTGAGGGAAGATGGGTAGAAACAGCTTTGGAAACCTGGGCTGTAGCAATCGCAGAACTGCAGGAAAGCGTCATTTGGTGATCTTCATGCTTTAGACTTGATCGTGAAGTCCAGTCCTGGCAGTGATTCACAGTAGTACCTCTGTAGTTGGAGTTTACTTTGGAAAGATGATGTGAACTGTCTTGAAAGCCCTCAAAACCAGATACCTCTGAACTACCTGGGGAGACACAGCTTGTAGTATGGTTGCCACTTTTAGCTTTCACTCTGCGGAAAACTTATCACTAGGTAATTGTGAAAGAGAAAAGGAGTTTTGATTTTTTTTTTGGTTTTTTTTTTTCTCTGTAGAGGAAGCAAACTCCTGAGTTGCTTAGATACAGAGAATGCCAAAAATATTCTTTGTTCATCACTGGATTCTCCATGAAACTTTAATTCCTCACAGCCTTCAAAGAATGGAAATTATAACCTTGTGCCATATGACACACGTGTGTAGTGCACTGAAGTTTTATGGTATAGTGACTTTATTCAGTAGTGTCTAATTCTGCTGATTTTCAAGTATAGTATGTAGCTTAAAAGCTAACAGCTTCACAATTAATACTCATTGCTTTTGTACAGTTCTTTTGACTGACTGACAGAGAGAACAGGAAGCAAAACTTTTAACCCAAATAACTATTTTTTTTTCCCCCCTGTGTGTTTTTATTTTAAGGTCAATTCTGGAAAAAGAAGGACCAAGGTCGCTCTTCCGAGGACTGGGTCCAAACTTGGTTGGCGTTGCACCATCAAGGTAAATAGTTAAGCTATTGCTAAAAGACATATTGAAGGTGCCAACCCAAATGTTGTAGTGCATTCATGATTCAAAAAAATAGGTCATGAAGTTATCCCATCTGCAAACTGAGATCTGTGCATATATACTGCATAGTACACGTACCAGGAAATACTTCTAAAAATATGCTTTACACTTGTGTAACACTGGAAGGTGCAGATTAAATAAGGCACTTAAATTCCAAGTCATTGCAAGAGCCACTTATCATGTGCTTGAGAAAACAAGAGAAAGTAGTGCAAAAAAATCAGTAGGATTAATATTTGCATTTTTCTAATACAATACATAAAAGTGGTTGCCAAACACTGAGTAGGAGCTAGATGTCAGGGGAGTGGAGTACCTATCTGGTCCTTGATTGCCTAAATTCTTCTCAAAAACTGCAGCTGAGGGGGAAAGACTTGCATTGCTGCCATTTCAGTCCAGGGTTAAGCATTTAAAGCATGAAGTGCTGCTAACACAGTTACAGTGCTGAACAAATTGATGGAAAACATAGGCTGCAGGTGGGAAAGTGACATTCCCAACTTTACAAAGTGTGGAATGCCAGAGCTGGTGTAGGTATCCAATCTAACTTGCTACATCTGCAAGACCATGTTGCCTCTTGTCTCAGACTTTGTATGAAAATATTTTTACCCTATGGGTGTCAGGTCAGATAGTGGTACTATAATGTAAGGAGAAAAATGTGGAGGCCTCTTTGGAGAGAAAGTCTTGTTTTTTGTGGGTGGAAGGAAGAATAGTAATGTATGCAATTTGACATTGTGTGTATTACATTGCTTTTCTTCTTTTTTTTTTCTTTTTCCCTACAGAGCTGTCTATTTTGCATGCTACTCCAAAGCCAAAGAGCAATTTAATGGCATTTTTGTTCCCAACAGCAACACTGTGCACGTCTGTTCTGCAGGTTCTGCGGGTATGTATTTGTAATTCATCTTCAGCATGGCCTGCAGCAATACCCTGGTGTCCAGCCCCTCGCCAACAGGAGGCAATACATGCATTGATGCCTGTGCGGCTCTGAGATGCACCTTAATTCTTTAACGTGTTTATTCCAAGCTGTTGTTGCTACAAGACTTCTATCCCCCTCAATAGTTAGGGAATGAATAGAATTAATCATAAGGTGGGGTCTGGACTTTCAGTCTGTCTCTACAGGACCTAGGCTGATAGACCAGTCTTGGCTGACAGCTCTGGATAACTGGTATATGAATGAGTACAGAGGCCAGTATGTGACATGTTCTGAAAATGTACACTTAGGTTGACGTTGTATATGCCAGAAAACAAGTTTGCTAGCTCCTAACTTACCTTGTCTGCAGAGGAATTATTTTCCTGTTCAACACTTTGAAATATTTCTGGGTTGTTGTTTACTAAATTGGGATGAACTTTTTTTCCAACTGCAACCTTTTTTTCAAATTGTTTTAGGATGTTTCCTACCAGGATGGGGAAAATAGTTTTTTCTTGTAGGAAAAATACTGCAGAAGAGCTCCACTAGTTCAAGCATCAGTCAGCGGAGTGATTATTAAAAATAATCTTTCCCAAAGTAAGCCCTTAATTATGAGTGGATTCTGTTAATGAGATGGCTCAATGGCACCACCTAGAGCCTTGGGGAAAACAAAAAACTAATAAATGTGTGTGTTCCCCACGGGTTTCCTTCCATCTATTACTGCAAAATGCAGTCAGTAAGTAAGGTATCTTGTTTACAGCAGTCTTTAGGAACATGAAGTACATATTAAAATAGGTGCCAAAAGGAAGAATCTCCTAAGAAATTCCAAGGCCGTTGGTTGATGTCTCCTGAAGTTTAACAGGAGATGGTTTTCTGTCAAGAGAGATTGTAAGCTACAAGCCTGCATGTTCTTTGAAACCTCTAGATAGAGGTGGTAACTAGGGCTGTCTCACTGCATGGTGTATAAAGTTCATGTTTGCCAAGGCAGTACACTGGCCTGCACTCAGCTATACTTCTGGTTTTCTTTTCTTTTTTTCAGCCTTTATCACAAATTCCCTGATGAATCCTATATGGATGGTGAAAACCAGAATGCAACTGGAACGGAAGTAAGTAATTGAGTGAGGGAAATTGGATGTCACTGAGTGGCTAAGGGAGGTTAAGGTTCTGTGTGTTTGATGCACAGTTACTAGTTAAGGTTCTGTGTGTTTGATGCACAGTTACTATTGAGAACGATGTGGCAGTTGCCTTGAGTGCCAAGTTAGATTCAGTTTCTGGTTTCACTGTAAATCTTGAGTGAAGTTGGGCATAGCATTAATTTGCTCTCAGATTCCTGCTTATACAATCTTATGTACTTCAGGAGTTGGGTTGAGGATAAATATATCAAGGACTGAAATGTTTTGATACAGCAATAATAGAGACTATGGAAAGGTCAGAAGAACTCACGTGGAAGGCTGAGCATGAGGTGGCAGCGTGTCCCACTTGGCAATATCCTGGATCACACAGACGGGTGTGTTACTGCAGCTATCCAAGGTTACTGATACACAGCTAGGTAGCCGTAAACAGAAAGGATGATGTTTTGAAATTGTAATAAAGCCACCGTAGTTTAGTTTCATAAAACATTCTAGAGGCAATAAGAACCTGTGGCAGTGTTTTAATGTTCTTTTAATGTTCTTTTACTTCCTTCAGAACTGTATTACTGTTAACCACACCTCCTGAAGACAGAGAGGGAATTTGCCAGTAATATCTTTTAGTTGAGCGATTCACATTCACTGGTGGATATTGAAGCAATGAGAGATTCTGCTAATAATGTGACTGCTTTGAGTGGAAATTCCTTCCTGCAAGGACGTTAGGTCAGATAAGAAGGATCCTTTAAGGCACCACAACTTATAAATAATTTATAAGACTTAATTCCAGCACTTCATAGGGTGGCACCTTTGAATTGAGTGCTGTCTCCTAAAATGAATGATTATTTCTCATGTAGCAGACCTCTATCTCTTGGCCTGATGAAGATGGCTTGAAATGGAATTACTAGTTCAACACAAAGCAGTGTCTCTTCAATGTTTGTTTTCTAAAGCATTGGTGTGAACTGTGACAGACTGGATAGAGCAGAAAGAATTATTACGAGTATGTATTAGTGAATTAGCTAAGCCAAGTGTGCACTCTTAGCATGATAGCCCTGCTCTGTACAGCTTTCCTAGAAGATTTTTGGAGTAAAACTTAGTAAGAGAACCATCTCTGTAGTTGTAAAAACTATTGAAAGCTATGAGGTTTTTTTAATATTAATTCTTTCTCTGGGCTCATTATATGTTCTGCTCTGTTTCTTTTTTAGAGTCAGGGATTCAAAACCAATGAATGCTTTGCAGTGTGCCAGATATGTTTACCAGACAGAAGGTGTCCGTGGCTTTTATAGGGGCCTGACTGCCTCCTATGCTGGGATCTCTGAGACCATTATCTGCTTTGCTATTTACGAAAGTTTAAAAAAGCATTTAAAGGAAGTCCAGCTGCCCCCTTCTCCTCCTAATGTGACGGAAAGGAACTCAACAAACTTCTTTGGATTGATGTTTGCTGCTGCTGTTTCCAAGGGCTGTGCCTCTTGTATTGCTTATCCACACGGTATGTTAACTTTTATGATTACAGTAGAACAGCTGTTGCCTGTAATCCAAGACAAATGGTGGGGTTTAGGGCTGTAAAATTCTTAGTCATTTGAACAGCCAAATGCATGTTTCTGTGACGTGTGCATATGCATTGGCATTTGTGCATATGCAGTGGTGGTCCCACCATTCCCAGTTAGCCACGTAGTTGGTGATTGGGACTTTCTAGTTCAAAAACAACTCAAACCAAGAAGCTGTGGGATTCTGTGGTCAGGTGGTGGGAAACACTAGTGGGTGGAGAAGTGTTATTGTGTTATGAATATTATCGTGGTTATAGGGAAGAGCAGTATCAATTATGTGAGCATCAGTGAAGCATTTAGTTCTGCTATAGCCTTAATGAGCAAATAATCCATTTATTCTATACACAAGGGAACTCATCTTTAACTTTGCTTCTTGCCTGAAGGGCAACGAGTACAGGATTCCATGGCTAAAATATCTGGCAGGCAGTTGGTACAGGAAGGTTTTCATGTCCCTGGGTTTTGCATGCTCTTTGCTGCTAATGGCGTGCTTCTCAATGGGAAGCTTTGTCTTGTTAACCTTGGGGTCTGTTTTACTTTTCTGCAGAGGTCATACGGACCCGGCTGCGAGAAGAAGGCACTAAGTACAAGACTTTCATTCAGACAGCACGTCTAATAGCACGTGAAGAAGGCTATCTCGCCTTCTATAGAGGACTCTTTGCCCAGCTGATCCGGCAGATACCAAATACAGCCATTGTGTTGTCCACCTACGAATTAATTGTGTATCTGTTAGAAGACCATGCAAAGTAGCAGAGCCAAGACTCCTGTTACAGTCCGTAGACCAATTTCTTCGTTGAACAAGTAGTCCTTTAACTTTAGAGACTGATGCAGGTGGCAGTGCTGTTGGAAAAACTACAAGTCTGTGACCACCTGCTGGATATTTCCTTTTGGATTCATGCTTTCTGAAAGGTCTCAAGTTGTTAACGTTAATAGTTAATTATAACTTTTTTTTAACTTAATGATAATTAAACTGCTACTAAATTAAATTACACTATTTAATTTAAGTATATGTTTGTCCTTAAGCACAGCCACATGTGGTCAAGGAATGTACCTCATACTATCAAGTGATCTCTTGGACTGATGTTCATTAAAACTGTATTAAAAGAGGAGAAGAACTGGTTTTGAAATTTGAAACTGTCGTCTTACCACTGGAGTCATGTCACTTTTTAGCACTGTAATAGTCTAATGCCCAAATAACTTTGAAAGTTCTTCTGGTTTATTCAAGGCGCATCATTCATTGCTGCGTGAACATCCTGGAGTGCTCAAGTAGGACAATCTTGTAGTACACTTCTCTGTTTTGATGGTATGAAGCATGCACACCAGAATGTCTTAGAAAAGCCTCTTGCACTGGCAATATTGCTGGAATATGATTGTGGGAGTAAAAATTCAATTACACTACTGCATGCATCTATGCATTTGGGATACATGCTTTTTATTATTAACAGTTTCTTATGTCATTACTTAATTTACTGAAGGAAACAAGGATTCACCAGCTTAGTGCAGCCTGTTGAACAGTTCCCATGTTTCACTGTAGATATATCTGCCTTCCCCTTCAAAGACATAATATCAAAGGGGTATTCTTCAACAGTAGTCATGATACACTTCTTACCTTTCAGTTATAAATCAAATATAGTAGAATCATAGCATACTTGAGATTAGTCCTTTCATAAACATTCAAATATGCTTTTTATTTTAGTCGTCTCCTTACAACTTGTATTGCAGCAGTACCTTGCAATTAAGATATTGTATAGGAATAATTACTGGCAGAGTAGGATAAAATGTTTTAGAACTCATGGGTGGATTGGTGTTTTGCTCTCCTATTCATGAGTGTCATTTGCTTTGGCAGCTGAGACAAACACTACAGCATTTGAGCCCAGCCAGTCTTCGCTGCTGTTGGACTGAACAATGAGCTTCTCATGGTCTGAGCAGGTGTTGAGTTCTTGAGCATAAACAAGTGCTTATGGACATCTGACTTCAAGGACCATATGCAGCAGAGGTGGTGTTTGAACTTGGAAGGATCATGCAAAGCATTAAGAAACAGCTTACTAGTGAGTAGGGCTGTCTTTTGTAAGATAAAGGTTGCAGGCTAGTATTTTGTTGCAGAAATATAATGGGTTGATAACTGGATTCAAACCTTCACGTTTGTTCTCATTAGAACCCAGCTGATGACTGGTACTTGAGGTCATGTTTGACATCAGTGTGATGGAGGAGCACAGTGCAAAGAGGGTAGAATGTGTGTATACCTCATTATGATGCAAAACTGCAAAAATAACTCATTTCTATTATGTCTTACTGAAAATAACATATCACATTACCCCTAAGCTAAAACAGGAAACAGTTGAGTAACTGAAAACTGGCATGGCTTTTTTTATGGAGACGAAGAGCAGCAAAAGCTTTAGTCTCTTTATAGGAGTCAAAACTGTCACACAGTGCTGTTTCTATTTTTAAGAACTAGGACACTTGTCCTGCTACTTTGAAACATTTTCTGAGATTTGCTTGCTTAAATTAGTATTCTGTAATTAGAGTACCCTAGCTCACTTTTAAAGTGTTGGTTGAATGTGTAGACTGCTGATATCTTTTGAGAATGAGGGGAGGGAACTCAGAGCCTTTTGAGGAGTTCGGGACTTGGTAAGAGACAGCAAGAGAAAGTGAACAATTTTTTGTTCTGCCTAAATCTGATGGAAAATCAGGAGTTCTGCTGGATTTTTGGTTTTGTTCTTTAAGCTTTGCTACCAGCCCTGACAGAATTAGTCTTAATTTGATAGGGCATTAATAAGCCATCTTGGGAGCTAATAGAATTTCTCAATTAGTATCATTTCCTCCTTTTTCCTTCCTCTCTCTATGAGAATTTTTTAAAGTCACTAACCCTTGATTCCTTAACCTTGTAAAGAGTTAATGTTTTTAGGTGATGCTTTGTGAGCAATCCCATTGATGTCACAGAGTATGGAATAAGCCTATTACCAGAGGGAAAAATCTGAAGTCATTTTTTTCCAAAGGGATATCTGAATTTAAAAATAACCAACCTTTCTCTGGTGGTGTAAGAAAAACTAAAAGCATTTTTCACTGTTCATTCCACTTCCTGAACTTCCAAAGTCAGTCAATTTCATGGAAGGTAAGTAAATTTGTTAGTGGTTAGAATGTCCTGGGCAATTTCCCTCCAACATCTATGGTTGGACTGATGCTACAGATATAGTTGATAGGAAGGGAGGGACTTCACAGAAAAAATAGACAAGCTCTCAAGTACAGAAGTCCTAGAGGACATGCAGAAGGCCTTGATGTCCCAAATGATTGGGTTGTTCTTCCTCCTTTCCCTATTATTTGGTCTCATAAAACAATCCCTAAATAACTGAGCTAAACAATGGAAGAGAGATGGAAAGATTATGTCCCCCTTGCATCTATCAAGAGGAAATAGTCACTGTTACTCCACAGAATTAATTCCCATCGTTAAATCTGTGGAGGTAGAAATGGAACAGTTAAGACCCCAACCACAGTTAAGCTTAAAATTACAGCTTACTTCCAGTACCAATAATTGTGAAGAGCTTTTCCATTTGTGGCTTTTTACAAACATGATGTCGACACAACTTGGTTCTCCTGAATTTTAAGCATCTCTGTCTATTGTGCTGAGAGGGATTGTTGGGTTTTTTTGTTTGTTTGCTTTAACAAGGAAAACAGCTATGTAGTTTGAGGCAGGGTCGTCTCATAGTTTGGAGAGGTCTTCATGTAACAGCAGGGCATGACTGTGAAACCAACTCCTTCCAGTTCTGCAGGAACAGTAAATCCCACCCATGCGTGCTGGGAGGGCAGAGCATAAATGGGTGTTCCTTTGCTTTCCAGGGGAGAGCTGCTGAACAAGTCTGACCTGGATCTACTCCCATCAGCAACCTGAGGGCTTTCTGCGAAGCTGTGTTGGCTATCAGTCTGTCCGGAGAGAGGGAGAGTCTAGAGCAGCAGACTTCAGCTTCAGGCTCACAGGTAACAAACCTACCGACCTGCCCACAAAGCCCTGTGCTGTAATTCCTGCTCCACTTGCCTTGGCTGATGTGAGATGTTCTTTGCAGCACATGGTTTACTGGGTAGAGCTGACCAAAGGGTGATACCCTGTGCTCTAAAATGAGTGGGGAGGGTACAGTGGAGGAATCTGTTTTCCCCAGACCACTAGGCGGTTTGGTAAGAAAGAACATGGTGATAAGAGAACCTCTTTTCTTGGAACTGCCTTTTCTTCCTCTGCCTCTGTTTCTTTTCTGTAATTTTCCAAACAGCTATCCTTTTTCCTCAGAAATGTACATAATTTTAGTTGCCAATTCTCTTTCTTGTAGACCACTGCTTCCAGTTTCATGGGTGCAAGGGGCCCTTGTCGGGGGAATTGTCTTAGGTGGAGGGGGGGGTTAGCAGCCTTTCCCCGGGCTCGGGGCTGGAGCAGTGCCGGTAGCCTCGGAAGGGCCGGCACCTGAACGGGCCAGAGCTGCTTTCGTAACACAGAGAGTCCCGCGTCTAAATTTAGGAAAATGGGAGAAAAAAAAAATTTAAAAAAAACCCTGGTTGAACTCGGCGCCAGGCCAGGCACGACGCGCCTCCCCCCGCGCCTCGCTCCCCGGAAGGGCCGGGAGCCCAGCGGGCCGCCCCCGCGGCCACGATCTCGGCCTTTGGCGGCGCTGAGTCACGGCGCCGCCGCACGACTCCGGCCTTTCACGCCGAGCTCCCCGCGCCGTGACTCACGCCGCCCGCCCCCGCCGCGGCGGAGGGGCGGGGCGGCGGCGGAGGGTGGGGGGCGGAGGGAGGCCGCCTCAACGTACAAAGCGCCGCCGGTACGGGGGTTACCGCAACGGTGGCGGCCTGTGCGGGGGAGCGGCATGGAGGGAGCCGCGGCGCTGCTGGCCCGCTGCCCCGCCGGCGGGCTGGGCGTTACCGTCTGCGCCGCCGCCGCCGGGCTGCTGCTCTACCGCATGGCGCGGAGGTAGGGGCCGGGCCGGGCGGAGGAGGAGGAGGGAGGAGGACAATGGCCGGGCCGGATGCGGGCCGCGGCGGAGGGAGGGATCCGCGGGGGAGAGCACGGCTTCAGCGGGGTGTGGAGAGAGCAGGTAGGGCTGCGGGGAAGCCTGGGGAACCGGCCGAGGGTTGGATTTGTCCCGGTGGTGGTGGTGAGGAGGCGCGTGTATAGGGAAGGAGCTCTCCCCACCCAGAGAAAACTTGCAGGTAAACGGCTGGATTCGTTTTTCCGTATCCCTTTGGGATTGCTTCGTCTTCCTTGCACTGACCATCAGGGACTTGCCTGCTGTGGGAGCTGTGCTGGGGAAATCGGAAACGTTTCCCTTCCTCCCCTCTGTAGTTTCGAGGCTGGCGTTACTACCAGCGGTGTTCAGAGGTTGCTGAAGGCTCGGGGTTTTCCTCTTGATTTCTGATGTGTTTGAGACAGGAAAAGAGGATGTTCTGCTTCTTGTGTGGGTTGATTTGGAGGTGAAAGCGTGATTGCAGGGGGAACAGTGGGAGAGTGCCGTAGGAATCAGAGTCCTGTCAGTGCAGTGCTGAAACTTGGGGAAGATTATATAGAAGTCCAGGTTATTAGTGATCAAAATTCTTTGGTCGTTTGTTTGTTAATTGCATGGTTCTGACCTTGAAAGAAATCTAAAGAGGCCAGTTGAAGACAGGGTTTGAAAAGCATTAGAAGTCAGAGCACAGATGTCGTTAAAGGAGTAAAGTTTAATTTGTCAGATTTGAATCTAGCATAGCTTGAATGTAGAAATACATGGAATAAGAGTGATGTTAGACTTTACACCAGAACAGACTTGAGCAGTCTGCTCATTGAATGCTTCTCTTGGAGAAAAAGGTGATGCCAAGGGCTCCTTGTGTTAAGGTTCACTACAAGTTTACACTTTGAAATAGAAGCATATTTATTTTACATCCACAGCAAAATACTTAAGGTTTCCTCTAAAGCATTTGCTGTTTATATAGCCATATAAACGGTCAGTGGTAAATTAGTCCATATGCAAGGCTTGGCATTTCTGTGGCATATTTAGGGCAGCTAAGAAGTACTAGTGGCCTGAAGCAGTCTCCAGTGAAGCAGGCAGCATTTCTTTGACCCAGTTAAGGTTAACATATCTTTCGAGGGAGGAGATTGGATTTGTTTTGCTTCAGTTCATCAAAAGGTCTCTGGAATGAAAAGCATTTCTTCCCAAGTCCTTGAAAACTGCTGGTGAGCTGTAAATCTTTTCAGGAGGTGACCTTGATAATTCTTTGGGGCTGCATATTTGTGTTTCTCAATACTATTCTGATATTGCCTAGTTTCTTACTTTGCCTTAGTTAAATTAATCTTCTGAAGTCATCAAGGAAGGCAGCTTTATAAGGAACTGATCCAAACACAGACATGATGCTGCCTTTGGTGTTAATGTTAATAATGTTAATAGATACAGCCCTGCTTTGCTCCATTTTCAGCATGAATGCACTTATGTATCTAATAAGACGGCTTTACCACCCCCTGCAGAAAGGGAAATAAAATATATCAGAACAGCCTAGTGGAAAGTAGTTCTGGAATATGTGGAGTCACCCTACTGTGACTGTGCCAGCACCTGAGATTGTGTGTTTTGTGTCGGGGAGAAAAAAAATTTGATGTCCAGATACGCACAGGAACTCCTTAAACCTTTTAAGCATGACCTTAAATAGGGGGGGAATAGTGGAGAGTGCTGGGAGTTGGAAGGAACATAAGTTCCTTCTTATGTTACATGAGAGACACAAACTAGTCGCTGAACAGCTTGTCAATGGCTATAGCTGCAGTCTGATTTTTTGCAAGCACTGTGTACAGGACAGAAAGCTTGTTAGCAAAATAAAGGAGTCTGCTAGCCTCTCACAAAGGAACATTTTTGTCATACTGTCTAAGCAGTAGCAGACTTTATCGGGTGTTGTTCTCGTAACTAAGTTTACTCCAGGTATGTCCTCCCAGTGTTGTCTTAAGCAAAGATCTTCTACCTGCAAAACAGTTTGTCCAAACCTGGGAATTTTTTCTGGGTGGTTTGGGTGGTCCGGCCGCATACCGAGATAGCACAGCAAGTCAGCTGTGAATGGAATCTCTCTGCGGTAAGTCATTCAATCACTTCTTGCTGCTCAGGTTTTCTTTTGCAGGGTGGTTCTTTGTCCAGTGAAGCTCATTCAAGTTAATACAGTGTTGGATTATAAACTCCTTAGGGGTGGTTTGCCTGGTGTTTTGCAAGGGATTGAGCACACGGTAGATGCTGATATGGGTTTTGCGTTGTCTGTCTTCTCATAACAGAATGTCTGACTTGAGAAGCAATGTGTGCTCCAGCTTATGACGCTCAGCTGCTGCCTGAATTCAGTCAGGGCGTATATAGTTCCAAAGCCATTAAATCTGTATTTGAGAGTCTTTCCAAATGCAGTACTTGTCTTTTGTTTTTAAAGTCCTGCCCAGTTACTAGAAAATTAGCATCCTACCTGCATGTTATTGCCTCAAATGACCTTTTTGTTTTTTCTTCTTTTTGCATCCAGCAGGTTGGGAACTTCAGATTTTTTGCACCTATTTCTATGGCAACAGATTATAGGTTCACAAAAGAAAGGATTGTTGCTTTTTATCCTAAATAATCCAGGATTTAGCAATTTATTTTGCATACATTGTGAGAATGAAGGGCTGCTACTTAACCTTTAGGAGCCTCATGAGTGAGAAATGGAATCCTGTTTGGAAAAGATGGAGAGGTCTTGAGTATACTAGGGATTTGGTCTCTGATGTTTGCCAAACCCAATCTGAGAACTTGCTTTCATTCTTTCTTTGCTTTATAGCATGTGTGCTTTACTGATTTTTTTGGCCTGTGCTTTCCACTTTAGTGTTATCCTTGAACTTAGTGCTTCTGCCTACTCTGTCATGTCATGAAAGTTAGAGAGTGGTGGTAGGTAGAGATTGAAGGGTGGTGTGTCTTATTTCCATGGGTGCCAGAGGATGGTGCCACAGCAGCATGAACGTGGGACTGGTTCACAGCTAACTTGGACTAGCAACCTAGATTTCTGTCTGCTTTAAACTTATTTTTTTGCCTGTCAGTTCCAGTGGTGGTATTTTTAACTCGGATCACTTACTGTTTTGAGCCCCCTTGGCAGTGAACAAAGTTGAGCAGTGAATATTCATCTGAAGAGGGGTGTGGGTGTATGCGTCTATTTTGAGATGAGAATCTGTCACCTTAGTAGCTCCAGCCATTTTCTCCCAGCATCTGGCAGGGAATCCTCGGTGTACTCTGGCTTTTTAGGCTTCTTTCTGGTGTTTCAGAAGACGTTTTGCTACAGAATATTGCAGCAGCACAGAATGTTTCCTATAGCAGGAAGAAGTTGCTCTCAACTGTGAGCACCTTGACTACTGTTCCTTGCTTTCCAGGCCCTCAGTGAGGCTCCCTGCTCTGTTTCTGTGCTGCTTTAGAAGCTGTCCAGCGGGAGGCACGCTGATTGCTTGGTGGAATTAAGCAGCACACAGGGCTGGTGGCAGCTGGGTCTGTCTGTCTGCATAGCTGCCATAGCGAGTTCCTGCCTGGGCTTTGCCTGAACAGCTGCCCTCCCTTGGAGGTGTGCTTGGGGCTGGTTCTGATAAACCCAGACAGCAGGGCCGTGTTGCCTTGACCTGCCAGGAAGCTTGCTCTTGGGTATTGCACTGTTTCAAGACAAATGCAGACCCTCTTTAGCAGGCAGGCTCAAGGGCCAGGCCATGCAAGTTCTTTGCTCAAGCGTCTGTCACAACCTGTTGCAATGGGGCTGTGCCACAGCTGTTTCTCTTCTAGTGGCTGCTGTTTTAATAGGATTGTTTAAAAAAACCCAAGGGGCTCATGAATCCAGATCATTAGTCTTTGTCTCTTCCAGTGCATAAAAACTGGGGAAGGCATGTTGGTTCCTGAGTTCCTTCTAAAGCTGTGAAGAAACAGGTATTTACAGTGTCTGAACCTGGGGATAATTTGATATGCCCTTGAAAAATTTTCTAGCAAGGAGGGCAGATAAAACTGTAACCATGAGCCCATTTCCTAGCTTTCTGGGTACCATCATATGCAGTTCTTGTGGATCGTAACTTCTGTTTCTGAGAATCCAGTGTGTTGAGCAGGGACTCTACTGCACTCTCTACATATTTTAGCGCTGCTGATGATAGAGAGGACTTGCACCCCTAAATATGCCTCTGAAAAACGACAAAGTGGTGGGTTATTCACAAGGTTGTTATTAAAGTTCTGGCATGTCCACAGTACTAGCATAAAGAGATATGAGCATCAGGCAGAAATTTATTTCTATTTTGGACTAAAGATGGACTAAAACTCCGTCTTTTCATTGTTGAAGTGACTACTCTGAGTCATACTTTTAAACATAATGAATGAGAAGATTGATTGTTATTCCAGCCTCTCTTGCATTTCCCTGTTCGAAAGCTGTTGCTTTCCTTTACATCAGCTGAATTCAGTATTGATGCCTGAAACATTTCCTTTCCTAACAGGAAGACGCCCACACACGTGACAGTGAACTGCTGGTTCTGCAATCAGGACACGGTGGTGCCGTATGGGAATCGCAACTGCTGGGACTGCCCCAACTGCGAGCAGTACAATGGGTTCCAGGAGGTACTGTGACAGACTGCTTGCAGGGTGGCTGGGAAGGTGCATGCCGTGTGGAACAGTGCTTGTGGAAAAAGCCTGCTTGTCATTTAAGATGACACAGGCCCAGTGCAGATGAATATCCAGCGGTTTGACAGCTGGCAGCTCTTTGCAGAGCACCTGCGAACTCAGCAGCTGATCATTTGTTCCAATTTGAGAAGGACTCCATGTATACTGGGATGTGCTGACATTGAATGATAAAGACAAATTTTTCTCCCTTGCTTCAAAGGGCAAAAAGGGCCTTAACATTTTCACCAATATCTCTTAAAGAACCTTTTTTAATATATGGAACAATTCTTCTCTGGTTTTGTATTTTGGAACAGCTGAATTGCTTTATTTAGGGTATTGAATAACTAAGTGTGTCTTGAGCCAAAATCCACCACCAACTGCTTGCAGTAGGTGTACAGAACAGTGGGTGGCAAGATTGGAAGCATTTTTTTCTCTTTTTTTTACTTATTTCTTTTGTTACATAGGTGAATGCATGGAGTGCAGAGCTCCTGACAAAGGTTATCAGACAGAGGATACCTAGCTTTGATTTTCTGATGTTATGTTTGCTTTCCCTCTTGCCTCCCTTTTTGCTTCTTGTCAGAATGGAGACTACAACAAGCCCATCCCTGCTCAGTACATGGAACACCTCAACCATGTTGTGTCGGGTGCTACGACTTTCTGTGATCCTACCAAACCACAACAGTGGGTGAGCAGCCAAATTCTGCTTTGCAAGAAATGCAACAACCATCAAACCACAAAGATCAAACAACTGGCTTCATTTTCACCAAGGGAGGAGGTGAGTGTTCGTTAGGGACTGGCATCACAGGAGAACGTGTGTCCAAGGCATTTATTCCCGTGCGGTTTCTGCAGTTCCTGCTCTGATTAATTTGCTCTGTAATAGTTTGTTTTGTATGGCTTTGCAAATGGTACCATGCTGCAGCCTAGAGAGCAGGAGAGAGGAATTTTTCAGTGTGGGATGATGCTCCAGTAGTCTTCAGAAGGTACTACGTGGCACTCCAGTGTGGAGATGGTTACTGATTAGTGTTGCAAGTTTACATAATCCCACTCCAAATCCAGAATGTAATGACCTGTTCTAAATGGATGCTGGAATTTGAAGCTGGAACCCAAGACCAAACATGCACATTGCTGAGATCAGCTTACAACTCCAGTACTTACCATCGACCCAGCTGGGCTTACAGGATCCGGTAGGCACAACAGCCCAGTAGTCACCTTGAATGAAGCCTTAATAGATTTTGTTTTTCCTGAGGCCTTGGCTGTGCTGCTCTGCTTTCACTGTTGGAGTGGAAGAGTCATGCAGCCACATCATCTCCCTGGTTAGGCATTTGTGCCTTGGAAGGCAAAGGGATTTTACAGTTACAGCAGCAGGATTTCCTGCTGAGCAGCTTCTTGGCCTTCTCATTACTTAATACACATGGAGGGTAGGATAGGATAGTGGGATTTCTCCTTCACTGTTTTATGGCTGCCTGAAGTTTCATGCTGAGAATTCAGTGCTACACTCCTTAGGTTTCAACCATGGTCATGCCTTGGGATTATAAGACTGTGCTGTGGTGGGATGCATTCATTTTCTGGGTTGCTTAATCCTGTCTGCTTTGTGTAATTGTAATGAGTTTAATCAGGATGACCCCAGGGAATAGATTTAAGTCTGATTATGCTTAATGAGAAGATCTTTGACTGATTACCTTTTCTGAGCTTTATTTCAAATCCCTGCCTCTTGCCAGACCTATCCACTTGCTCAAATAGTGCCAGCCTTTGGCCTGTTTTTCGGCATTCAGTGAACTGCAGTGTCTGTGCCAGCTGAGAAACATGGGACTGTGTTACCCAACCTGGTTAATTACGTGTGTCAGTGACAGCAGTGGCTTCTCAGCATGGCTGGCATGTCCAGTGAGGGCTGAGCATTGCTACTCGTCTCTCCTGTGTGATTCCTTTTCGATTCCGGCAGATGGAGCCCATGAAACTGCTGGAGCAAGCCCTTGCTCCAGCTACAATGCATCTTTCTACTTCCCTCTCCCCAAGAAGCTGCATGCTTTCAGCTGTATGCTTTTGGAAGCGTGCCTTGCTTGCATGTCAGGAGCAAGCATGATAACTGGAGAGGGACCTGCAGTTCTCACCTACTTTTTATTTCCTATTCTCTCACCAGGGCAAATATGATGAGGAGATTGAGGTGTATAAGCACCATCTGGAGCAGACCTACAAGCTGTGCCGTCCATGCCAGGCTGCTGTGGAGTATTACATAAAACATCAGAATCGGCAGCTCCGGGCGCTGCTGCTCAGCCACCATTTCAAACGCCGTGAGACAGACAAGACCTATACTCAGGTACGTGGGGGGAGAGATGAGGGAATTTAGGGGGAAGTGAAGAGAACTAGGTACCTCTGCACCTGGGTTTGCAGCTGGGAAAGGAGCTTGGGTGCGTAGCAGAAATTTGGGATAGCCCAGGATAGTTGCCACAGATGCTTTTGGTGTTAGTTTGAGTTTTTCCTCTTGCTGGTGTCATTCAGTGCAATTGCGAGAAGGTAAGTCTACTGTAATAATAAGAAGAGAGTGGAAAGAAAATAGGGGGACAGGCAGAAAAGGGGAGGTAGGGAAGGCAATTCATGTGTACAGTGGGGGACGCTACGGAGTACAGGGGGAAAGTAAGAACAATGGGAAGTGATTTATCACCTTCTCCTTGCCTCACTGCCCTGCCTGACCTTGGCTTCTGCTTGTATCTCTGCTGTTGCTCATTGCTAGTTTACAGCATCTCCTGTGGTGTCAGCCCAGTATTAGAGACTTACAAGGACTTGAGCAAAACTGTCCAGTAAACCATACAGTCTGGAAGTGTTTCATAAAGCGCCATTTCAAAACCTTGCTGCAGTTCATTCAGTGTCTGACAAGGTGTTTCTCCCTTCCTCTACAGAATTTATGTTCATCCTCCTCTTCTGCTTCCATAACCACCCCAGCTCAGGTGATATTTCTGCGGTTCTTGGCCTTCCTCAGC
The DNA here is from genome assembly GCA_011057875.1 of Pterocles orientalis. Taxonomy (NCBI): domain Eukaryota; kingdom Metazoa; phylum Chordata; class Aves; order Pterocliformes; family Pteroclidae; genus Pterocles; species Pterocles orientalis. Next base: position 616,794 of record WKFP01014673.1, on the reverse strand, counting down.
TGTGCGTTCCTGGTTCTGATGGCCTTGTATGGGTCAGGCGACCCCTTCTCACTCAGAGCAGCAGACCCTGCTTCCGTCTCTTCTGGTCCAGCATCTGTTCAGGACAGGACTGACACAAGCTCACGTGCAGACTTGGAAAATGACACTCCCATGACAGTGGCAGGCTGGCGGGAGCTGCTCCACCTGCTCCCAGAACAGATGGTGGAGAACCTGAGTGCCGCATGGGCTTACGGGAAGAATCACCAGATGGCAGTCGCTGTCCTTGGGCTGTTCACCTGCCTGCTGGCCATGTTCTTAGCTGGGCGGATCAGGTGGGTGTGCTCTTTTCTTCTGTTTCACTTAAAGGAAAACTGCGTTATAGTGGAGGTCTTTTGCCCTGTCTTGACTCAGCCAGGGTGTAAACATTTGCCATTCTGGCAAACGTAGTACTGGGGAGAACTGAGCACAGTTCTCCTTGTTATTCTTTGGGTTGCCATCTGGCTGGATGGAGACAGCAGGGCTTGCTTTGGATCTGTGCCTTGGTTCATTCAATTTAAGCTTGAATTATTGTGAATGAGAATCTCTCTGTGCAGCTCTGTAGGCTGGTAGAGAATGGAACTGATTGATTCAGGTGCTTACCACAGCAGGGGGAAGGGCTGCAGGTGATATACCTGTATTAAGAGATAGTACATAACCTGCTCTGCGTACCCTCCCCACCTTTTTCTCACCTTCCTTCTCCTTTCTCAATGCCAAGGTGGTTTATTGGTGTTTAAACTCTTACCTTGTGTCTTGTTGGATTTCTTTTTGGCATTGCAGGCTCCGGAGGATTGATGCATTTGCTTCAGTCTTGTGGTTCGTAGTGATGAGTCTGCATGTAGCTGAGAGGTACCTGAAGACTGAAACGCCCAGCTGGCTGGACACAGCCAAATTTGGCACCACATCCTTGTGCTGCTTGGTGGGCTTCACCGCAGCAGTGGCTACGCGGAAATCAACGGGCCACCGGAGATACCGGCCCCGAAGGTCAGAGCCAGAGCAGTGACGCTGGGGGAAGGAGGAAAAAAAGCCTTGTGAACTCTTTGCAACTGGTGCATCTCTCTCCTTTTTTTTAATTTTCCCTTCCTCTTTTTTTTTTTCTTTTTTTTAAGTTAAATAAGAAGTGAAGATCTTCTCTTCCTTTATTTTTTTTCCCTTTTTTTCCCCCTGTCCTTCCTTCCACTGTGCTAGCTGCTTGGAGCATTTCCACTGCTGGTGCTAGCCAAGGAAGTTACTCCTGCTGCCTCCATTCTCCCTTCCTCCTGAATCCTACGTCAGCAGTGCAAATATCCAACTTCCCCAAAGCCAGCTCTTCCAACAGCTGCTTCACAAACTGCTCCATAAATGCAACCTCCTCCCCATTCTGCTTCTCCAGCCAAAGAGATTCTGGCTTCTCCTGTCTTCCCGGTTCTTCTCACTGCCTCTCCATCCTTAGCTGGTCACAGAGGAATCCTCTGCCTTGATCCTCCATGGGGCCCAGACCGCCTTCGGTTTTCTAATGGTGCTGGTCATTTTAATTTTGAACTGATGGGAACTTGCCTCTGGATTCCACGTCCTCGTAATGTGTGCTGTAGTAACACTGCATGGTGTACAGGCATGCGAGGAGGGGACACGTGTAGTCCATAATCGGTTCTTCTTGCCTTCCACTGTGTAGCATCACTTAACCGCATGCTCTCTCGCTGTGCCCTTCTCCTAGGACTCCTGTTTTAAACGGAGAGGCATCTTTAAGTGCTTTTGACTGGAACTTCAATAATTTATTTAAAAGGGTGCTTTAAAAGGTTACGTAGCTCAGGGTGTCCTTATTAAATGTCTGAAAGTGTTCAGCTGTTTTAGGCTAAATTTTCAAATCTACCAGTGGCTGATGCTTTCTATGCTGGTTTTCTTTGGGTTTTTAATCCATCCACCCACCCACCATCCCCTGAGGAGCATCTGTGTAAAAGCACAACTGGATAAAAATGCCTATGTTCCTCCAGTCCTGTAGCCTTAGAGGGGAAATATGGGACTAAAAGCCACATGCTATGGTATATGATCAGCTTTCAATGTACGTACTGTTTATTCAGGCAGTGTTTTCCTTATTGTTGAGAACACAGATTAGGAGGATGCATTATAGGAAGGGGTGGGAGCCTCTGCTGTGGGACTGCATGGCAGTAGAGATGCATTTTTCTTCTTACTTGGAGGGGTTTTTGAAGTCTGTCATTGGTGCTAATGCTGCTGAAGAAAGGGGTCTGGAAGTGGTGACTTTGAGTTGAGTGCCTGGCAGTCCTCCACTGAAAGCTGGGGTGGCTGGATGTTACTATGGGGAGGAGGGAGCTTTCAGCTGCTTGGGTTTTTGTACGATTGACTTGTAGGGGCCTCATAGGATAAGCAGTCTGATTATCCTGCACTGTGTTTGGCAAGGCACTCCACTGAGGTTTTTGAGCAGGATTTGGGTCTTTCAAGAGGAAATAGCATTGTTACAGAAGATCTGCTATTTTCTTCTGTTCAGCATAGTGCAGTGGAACTTGCTATGCTAACAGTCTGATGTAAGTTAATTGAGTGTCTTGATCTTCCTATGTATAAACTCTAAAATAATCAGAATGGAGCTCTCACTATGAAGTATCTGCATCTCTGGCTGAAAGATTCAGACACTAAAGGCTGCTGCAGATGATGGTGAAATTATAGAAGCTTTTTTAAAGGAAACAAAAGATATTTCATAGCTTTTCATGGTTACTGTTCTCCAAACCAGTGTTCATTGTGCAAGCAGAGAGGCAGCACCGACACCAGCTCTGTAGAGATTCATTAACAGTAAGCCAAGCTGTGAGTGTGTCATGTGAAGGTACAGCTGGCTGAAGGACCATGTACCTGTAACTTCACAGCTGGCGTGGAACAGGGATGCACAAGCCTGCTTTCCAGATGGGCAAAATTGTGTGGGGATGGTCATGATAATATCATGCCTGGTTCCTGTCTTTTTTCTTGCCCAGTAACACGGAAACTCTCAGTGGCAGCCTCTAAAGATACTTGTCAGCCTCTTCAGATGCTTTGTGTTCAGGAGCTGAAAGTCAAGGCTGTATTAAGTTTCACCTTGTCCTATTTCATGTAGCCTCCTATCTCTTCGAAGCAGCTGTTATCCTCCCTTTTTAGCAGGACTTTCCCCCCCCCCCTTCAATTTAAACAGGGCTCATCTTTGAGCCCCCTGGGTTCTGGCTCCTTTTATGATGTCTTGCTGTTAAGTGTTATGTTGTTTTCCTGTGCCTGATCTTTTCCTTTATTCTTTTTTCCCTGTGCAGTTCTGGGATGGGATGGGGAGGATGCACACTAGATACCAGGAACAGGCAGTTGGTAGAATGTGGGGTGGAGTGGGGTTTACACTGTGAAGCCTGAATAATAGTATTAAGAAAGATTTTAGCTCTGTTTGCACAGCAAGTGCAAATCTGCACTGAAAGAATGTAAAATCTTTTCATCTGGGGGATACATTAACTACAGTTGACATGCAAGCAAGAAATCCGTTTGTCTTCAATTTGTATATTTACAAGTTGCACTGATCTGCTATGTGAGAACATCAGAAAGCTGCTTTTTTTGTGGCCAAACTGTACAAACTGTACACGATGCTTTGTCCAGAGCTTATAATTGAAATTTTTTCCAATTACGAGTCCTAAAGTTCTTAAAGGTGAAACAAAACACAGTGAAGTGTGGTTCAATTTTGATGCCAAAGAAGCTTTTGTCTTTAGTCAGGTGTCAGTGTATTTTCCCACTTCTTAGTGCCTCAACATGTCTGTTCTGCTGCTTCTAAAAACAACAAAAAACCTCAGAGTCTCCAAACCAAACTTGAAGCAGTTGAATTTTTAGTCTTCTAGAGATTCTGATGCTGACAGTCTCCTCTCTTTCTCCTTTTCTTATGTGCTGTGTCTCAAATGCTTTTGCTGATGGTAGAGGATGACTGATCTTTTGGAGGAGAGGGAAGAAAGGTTTGTTTTGTTTTGTTTAGTTTTTTCCTGATTTTTAAACTGATAGTGTTCAATCTGTACCAATTGTATTTCCTTAGACAATTAAGCCTGAAAAGGTCAGTTACAAGTTAGCGATGTTTTACTATTGGCTGCTTCTGGAAAAAAAAAAGTAGTTAAACCACCTCTGCCTTTACTGAGATTGTTCACACAATACCCGATTTCAATGCCAATTTTTTTAAATTTTCTAAACACTATGCAATGCTGTAGGCTCTGTAAGGAAGGTGCTGGGCCAACTTTGCATTTTTTACGTGAGGTTCAGTTAGGAAGTAGCTCAGCAGTTAAGATACACTATCTAGCGCTGCCTGGTTGCTTTCCCCGCAGTGAGTCCAGCAGAAGGAAATGTGTATTCTTCCAGCTCAGGTATTTTGGTGCAAATCCAACATCTGAGCACTGTGCCACCATCCTCATGAGGCTGAGGTGCTATTTTGTACAACACATCGGTGTGCATTTCCTTCTGTGGAGGGGGATAGCAGCTGGCAAAGAGCTGGTAACTTGCTGGCACAAAGATCATCCAGAACAACTTGATCAGTACTTTGAGCTTGTTCTCACTAAGCTGGACTCTTATTTCAGGCCACAGAGGAACATGTGGTCACTTGTGGTCACCAGATGCAGCTTTGTTGCCTGAAGATTCTCCCAACCATACAGGCCATGCAAACATCTTAACAGTATTAGAGGATTTTAGCCCAAAAGCCTCTAATTTCAGGTGCTGCTTTTTTACAGTGGCCGTGTGCTGGTGTCTGGACCAGGGGATGGTACCATGGAATGGAGCTGAGGTGGTGAGGGGTTGTTGGTGGCTTTGTGTGTCACTTGAAACCAAATCTGCCCCAGCCCAAAGTGACTGACTCTGATCTTTGCTCTCACGGTGGCCGTGCCTGAGCTGTCAGCTCAAAAGCATCTTGCACCCCACCCAGCAGAGCTGGATTTATAAAGGGGCCGATGTGGGTTCATTCGGTGCCTTTCCCTGGATGAGGTTTTTGACAACACTATGTTGCTGTGCTTCAGTGGCACTGGCACAGCCGTAACCTGGGACAGCAGTGCCTGTGTGTCTGCCAGGCCAGTGCTCTTGTGCTTCATTTGCCACCAGTGAGCGTGTCTGGGCACTTGGATACTTGGGCTACACTCAGATTTCAGAGCAACTCTGCAGTCTGTAGGGGAGTTGAGGGAGAACCTAGAGCTAGCAACCAAGCAAGCGTCGCTGCTGCTGCTACTTCTGGTCTTCCTGAAGCCCTCACTGACATCAGTGCATGCAAACTGACGCCTTTGTGGCCCTTTGTGAGTCTCAGTACTCTGTGTTTATATCGTATCCTTTCCTTTCTATTAACTGCTCCTTTCCTTTGCCTGTGCTTTGCATGCCCTAGTGAACTGAGCTTGGGTGTGTCAGAGGGTGAGGACAAGAGGGGAACATAAAAATGGTGTAGTGGTGTTTTATTTTGGCTTTATGAATATTTTTCAAGGTAATGTGAAGCTAATAATCATGCTTAGATACTATAGGAAGCATGTATTGATGTATTGTGGACAAATTATTTATACTCTTATAAAGTTAATGTAATTAATAGCCAGATGATCGCTCCAAACTGACTCTACTCATGAAATGACTCCACAGCAGGGAGCTGTGGTGTACGGCTTTGCTTCGGTTTTTAAAGATACGCTGTTGAAATTGTGTGCTGTCACATATAACCTGCCAGTTCCTTCCAGGTGTCCTGTCACCTGCAAGTACACTTGAGGCCTCTGAGCCGTCGCAGATGCTCTCATAGCAAGGGGCAGTACTCAGTCCTGAAGCGTACCTTGGGTCATCCCCTGTAAAGCCTCCGTTGGGACCAAAGCTATCGAGTACGCAGGCAGGGAAGAGGTCCACTGACCGTTTTTGTCATGCCAGCGAGTCTGGATTTTTGTAGGCGCGGGATGTGCATATCCACACACCCCCACCTTGTGCCACCAGCTAGGAGGGAAGGCAAGGTTAAGGCCAAACGTCTGTCTGTGCTCTAGAAGGTAATAGGGCAGGACCTGGCAGCTGGAGCATTTTCGGCTCTAATTCAACCCTCCTTTTTCATCCAAAGCAGGGCAACATACAGGAGAAAATAAGTCTTGGCAGCTAAAGTTTCTAGTTCTCTAAGTCACATATCAGAATCTTACTGTGTCCAGGACCTGTGCCCCTTTTTTAGCATTATTCACCCCTCTCCCTATGCTGGGTTTTTTATTCACTATATTACTCTTTACTCCCGGTTCTGTTACTTGGCCGGAGGCACAGGTTTTGGCACTGGCGATGCGATGCAGCAGGCTGTGGGTGTCAGCTCACAGAAACGTGCTTGTCTCGCAGCTAGCAGTAAGGCAATAGGGAGCTGCTGCTGCACGCTGGGGCAGCAGCGCCCGTGCTGCCTGGAGGAAAGGCTGCGGGTGTACATGAATAACTCACAGCTAAATTACATTGGGACCTTACGTACAGAGGAAACGTTTTACCCCATGACTGACGCGTGGTTCCCTGACTGCCTCCAGGCAGATGAACCCGGGTGCACACAGCAAGCTGCCTGTGGCTGCATCTTACCATCTTCCTTCATGCCCTGAACTGTCTGATAGTAGGAGTGGGTCTGTCCACAGCCCTGCAGTCTGATGCTCTCCCACATCTCTCTCTATCCCAGGGGTGATGCAGCATCTTTGGTTAAAATGTGAATTGAAAAAGGCACACTTGTATAGTGCTGTCTTTGGATAAGAAGGAGGTGTCGGGGCAGAGGAGAGGAGGCTCTGCTGGCAGGAGGTGTTTCTTCAGGACCTTGTACAGTCCCATACGATGTAATACTCTTATTTAACCTTCTATTTATTTATTTTTAAAGTATCTGTGTAGCAGAGTTGTGCCCAACTGTCTTGTAGCTCTGTGATCGTTGTAAACACTAATGAAGATACCCAGTTTTTGATGTTCACAATTCCAAGTTCTGAAATAAACGGCTTCCGGGCCCTGACTATTTCCACAAACTGTCTGACTCCAGAGCCTTTTTCTTTTTTTTTTTCCTTTTTTGGTTGCTTTTTTTTCACTGTCACCAGACCCACTATTATCACATGCACAACTGGCTTGGAGCAATGCAGTAGTCCGAGAGCAAGGACACAGCGGCTCTGTTCCAGGGCTGTGATGTGGCTGCTTCCTGCCGTAGGATCCTCTTGCTCTCCTCACCTCTTTTTGATCTGCTTCTGAAACAAATTTTAGTTCAGCTGACCATTCTCAGGCATGAAGTGCATTCCCATGACAGCACCCCTGCTTTGCAGCAGCATCTAGCCCTCTCGACATGACAGTGGCAAACACGAAGGAGAAGAGCACATAGAAAAAGAACAGAATTTTACTTTACAAAGGAATTTACTTTGTTCAGCAGATCAACATTTAATCCATTCTTTGGTCAGGACTCAGTCCTAAGGTATAAATATGCTATTCTTAAAATTCTTCAGCTCTTCTTTGCTAACCAGAAAAATTCCTTTTCTGGATGGTGCCAGAAATTCATCGTTTCAGAGGATCTGACTGCACTAACTTGGTGAGGTTGAGAACAGAGGCTGTTGAGCAGCAGAGCCCGTGGAAGTCTGATTCAAAAAAGTTACAGTCCCAGGAAAGAGACTGTGGTTATGAGGGTTAAATGATTGTAATATCTTCCAGCCCATTAAGTGAAAAACTACCAAAACCCAATAAGCCAGACAAGCTGTTTTCCACTGCAGCAAGAAGCTGTGTAAAGTTGGATCCTTTAGCCCAAAGATGCAAAAGGTGCAAAGTCAGGAGAAAAGAGCTGTGTTGTTGGCAGGCGATGCTCTGATTTGGCCCTTCACAGACATGGCACAGTCAGTGGTAGGTATCCCTCTTTCCGATGTGGTTCATGTCACAGCCCTGAGCTGCACTTCTCATTTCCTTTCCCATTCATTTTCTCTTACAAAGCTGAGATCTGCTATTTACATCCGTATGCGTGGCGGGGCAAATATGTATATGTGTGTGCATTAAAAGACTCTGCACGTCTGCGAAGCATGACACCCTTCCCAGGTCCTCTGGAACCTGAAGAGGTCGGGCAGTTTCTGCTGCGAGACTGACGAGTTCCTTGCTGCTGTTAAAGGCATGTCCTGCTTGGCAAGCACCAGGAAGCTGGGTGGCTCAGATGTTGTTCATCCTGATTAAGCTGGTCGGGATTGTTGATGTCTGCCTCGTATCTAGCAGATAAGTAGTTTTATAAGATATTTTTAATTGTAATCTTAACTCTGGACTGCTTCTTCTGTCCGTGCTAGCACTGCTTAACATTGCTGCATCACCCCCTTAATCTTGGAGAGAGAATGGCACGTACAGAGATCATCTCGCAGCGCGAGATTGAGATACGTGTGTTCCTTCACGCTCTGATTGACTGCTGGCTTTCCTCTGACAAAAGCCATGTTGCTGCTCTCATCTGTCTCTGTTTTCATCAGAAGTGAGGTTAAACATCCAAATGCTGCGAAGTCTGCTATCTCTATTTTAAGATACATACACTTCGTACTCTGTTAGTACTTCATCATGACTTATTTGACAAGTGTATTACCTGTTCCTAGTGAAACAAAAACCTCACAGGAGATCTTGAGAGATGTTGTTCGTATTTTTCATGTATTTTATTCAACTGCTAAAAATAATACAAATTTCCTGTATTTCCAACATTGCAACCTTCTTAGAATGTTCCATTTGATGGTGTGAGGGCACAAGTGATGCTCCAAAGCTGACTCCTCATTTCTGATGCAGAGTAGTCAACTAAACCATACACATAGACTATGATCAGTATGTGATTGCAAGGAGGAATAGAAAAAAGGTAAAAATAGGGCTAAGGTTGTGACAGATTGTTCAGCTTAGGTTGATTTTTAACTTTTAAACCACTGCAAAGGTAGGTGATGATATAGGGTATCAGAAATTAATTGTGTAGTTTATTTGCATAGAGTAATTGAGTGTGAAATACTGTGGCACTACTGGCTACAAAAACAGTTTAAAACACAAAGTCCTCATACAGTTGTTTTGCCAGTGCAGTAGGAGTCAGTTTATGTCTGTCGTACTTAAAAATCAAGCTGACTGGTACAGGTGCCCTCAGTATGTTTTGTCTGCTGTCTCCTGTCTCAAGTTGGACTGGCTGTTCTACAGCTCCCCCCCTTTTGCTTGGGAAAAAACCCAGTGAAAACAGCTCACAGACCTGAAAACACAATTGCCGTTGTTGTTGCCAATTTAATTTTTTTTTTCCAGGTACTATAATAGTTGTTTTTTTACACATTGGAAGCAAGACACTTCCTGGAGTGTATGCTCCAGGAGCACAGTCCCTTCTGAAGGGCTATGCTAGTACATATTTGTGGCTGATTATAACATGCAAAGAAAATGTAATGGTTTAGGCCAGGTGTGTGACCCTGTTCTATCATAGGGGTTTTTATGTGACCCTCGACAAGTCACTTGGCTTCTTTTTGCTTCTCTCCCATCTGTAAAGTGAGGGTAGTGAGTCTTCCTTACCTCACAGAAATATAATAAAGGCAGAGGTTTGAATGTTCGTTTTAGAACAGAGCTCTTGTGCCCAAATCTTTATCTAGGTACCCACAGAAATACTTTTCCCTGTACTGGCATCAGAGGTAAGATGTTGATTCTGGTTTCTAAAGACAAAAAGACTAGCAGATAACTCCTTCCTTCCCACAGTCACGACGTTTCAAAGCGTGTTGTTTGCACGTGCACATAACAAATGTAAGATGTGCTCTATTTTCGGTCCTACCTGTATCTGGACTTTGTAAAACTTTCTGGTGGTCTCTGGGTAATTTTCTCATCCAGGAAAGAACCAAGGTACTATGGCTATTTGCACCTGAGTTCCTAATCTGTTTCACCATTTTTTCCACCCTGTGTTGTGGGACAGGTTGGTGCACAGTAATTTAAGTACAGTTTAGTCCTTCCCCAGTTTCACAGGAACATTCCCATGAACTCTTACGCATTCTGCATCTTGCACTCCTGCACTGAAAAATTTGTACAAACCTGAAAACAAAGCAAGTGTTCATGCAAGAAGTACAACTGCGAGGGAGTTACTGGAGTGTACTCATTGCTAAATGTCTGTCGTGTGTGTCATTTGCAGGTACCTTCCTGGAGATTCGATGACTCTCTTTCCCAGCGGCACTAAGACTGGATTCACTTCCTCTCCTACATCTCTCTTTGTCCCAACGCCACCCAGTATTCTCCAGCTGACAAACCAACAGCTCTTCAGATCCCCACACAGAACTTCTTCTTCCTCTCTTCCTGGTCGTCTCAACAGGGCGCTCTCACTGGGTACCATCCCCTCCTTGGCCAGGGCAGGTAAGTGTGCGTGAGACTTCCCGGCCCAATGGGAGTGATAACGGCGTGGTACAGTGCTCCCAAAGGAAATGGGCTGTGAGGTAGCCGCATGTTTAGGAATTGCTATGATGATACAGAGGAGTATCCAGCATTGGGAATTTGTTTTGGCATGAAGAAATTATGCAGCTTACCGCTGCCACCTCGGTGAAACAGAGTCTTCCTGAGTGCTTGTCTGCTGTGGGTTTACTGAAATCCCGAGGCTTCTCCAGGCATTCGTGGCAGTAACAAATGGGGAAAAGCATTCAAATGCAACTGCCACTGGAAGGGCAGGTGCAAACGCACCGAAGGCTGGGATTCTCCCTGCACACTAAGTCACTTTTGTGAGGTCTGTGCTTTCTTTTGCTAAGGTGCAAAGCCAGACAGACTGGGGAGAGCATGCTGTTGGGGTTCTTTGCATGTGAAAAGGATACAACCGCATGTTCACCTTCTTCCTTTTAAAGCAAAGGCACGCCAGGCTGTGATACAGTCACAGGGTTGTTTTTGGAGCCTGCTGGACAGATCTTTCTGCTGCAACTGGGAAAAGTGGATTATTCTGGTGCTGTCATACAGCCTACCCAGGAGAAACAGGGACATTTTTCCTGGCTGCATTTACCACCCATCCCCTTCTGAGACTGATGACAAGATGATGCAGTTATATTTAGGAAGGACAGACCTCCAGTAGCTGAGCCAGCTGGGTTCAAACTGTTTTTTTGCTTTTTAGATTCTGGCTACTTGTTCAGTGGAAGTCGACCAGCCTCGCAGTCGTCTCAGTCCAAGGAATCTCCTACATCAGGTAGTGCGCTAGGTCTTCCAGAGCAGCTGTGTTTGCAGGATTTGCAGTGAGTGGGTTGAAACACATGATCCGAGTGCAATTCTTTCCTCCCTGCCCACATCCCAGTGTGTCAGTTTTGTCATTAGAAATGCTGCAGGGAGAGTTCCAACTAAGAATGGGATTGTATTAGAATCGGGTGCTGTAGAGATTGCCCAGAGAGGTTGTGGAGTCTCCTTCTCTGGAGACATTCAAAGCCCGCCTGGATGCGTTCCTGTGCGATCTGATCTAGGTGTTCCTGCTCTGGCAGGGGGATTGGACTAGATGATCTTTCGAGGTCCCTTCCAATCCCTAACATTCTGTGATTCTGTGAAATATTGTATGCCCTTCATCCTAGGAGAGCTCAGAGGGAAATCAGTGAGACAAAGCCAGGATCCCTTCCCTGACCCACAGCAGAGCTGAGATTGCTTTGATAGGAGACTTAAAACTGTTCCTAGAGCAGCTCTTGTTTTACTTTACTCCCCCAGCCCGCTGAACTGCTACCCTGTCTGCTCTGCCCTTTTGCTCCTGTGTCGTCCAGCGACCTGTCTGTTGCCCTCCTGACCCGATTGTTTGTCTGTTTGTGTTGCTGAAGTGTCTGCTGCTGGAAATCAGTCACAGCCTGGGCTGGTGCCTTTGTGCAAACCTCCTTGCATCCTGGTACACTTTCCCAACAGCCTTTAAAGGACATGCCAGAAGGGTTAATGTACCTGCAG
>WKFP01014673.1:577789-600074 GCA_011057875.1 Pterocles orientalis | reverse complement strand
TACTATGGCTATTTGCACCTGAGTTCCTAATCTGTTTCACCATTTTTTCCACCCTGTGTTGTGGGACAGGTTGGTGCACAGTAATTTAAGTACAGTTTAGTCCTTCCCCAGTTTCACAGGAACATTCCCATGAACTCTTACGCATTCTGCATCTTGCACTCCTGCACTGAAAAATTTGTACAAACCTGAAAACAAAGCAAGTGTTCATGCAAGAAGTACAACTGCGAGGGAGTTACTGGAGTGTACTCATTGCTAAATGTCTGTCGTGTGTGTCATTTGCAGGTACCTTCCTGGAGATTCGATGACTCTCTTTCCCAGCGGCACTAAGACTGGATTCACTTCCTCTCCTACATCTCTCTTTGTCCCAACGCCACCCAGTATTCTCCAGCTGACAAACCAACAGCTCTTCAGATCCCCACACAGAACTTCTTCTTCCTCTCTTCCTGGTCGTCTCAACAGGGCGCTCTCACTGGGGACCATCCCCTCCTTGGCCAGGGCAGGTAAGTGTGCGTGAGACTTCCCGGCCCAATGGGAGTGATAACGGCGTGGTACAGGCTTCTCCATGCGTTCGTGGCAGTAACAGATGGGCAAGAGCGTTCAGATGCAACTGCCAGTGGAAGGGCAGGTGCAAACACACGGAGGGCTGGGATTCTCCCTGCACGCTAAGTCACTTTTGTGAGGTCTGTGCTTTTGCTAAGGTGCAAAGCCAGACAGACTGGGGAGAGCATGCTGTTGGGGCTCTTTGCATGTGAAAAGGATACAACCGTATGTTCACCTTCTTCCTTTTAAAGCAAAGGCACGCCAGGCTGTGATACACTCACAGGGTTGTTTTTGGAGCCTGCTGGACAGATCTTTCTGCTGCAACTGGGAAAAGTGGATTATTCTGGTGCTGTCATACAGCCTACCCAGGAGAAACAGGGACATTTTTCCTGGCTGCATTTACCACCCATCCCCTTCTGAGACTGATGGCAAGATGATGCAGTTATATTTAGGAAGGACAGACCTCCAGTAGCTGAGCCAGCTGGGTTCAAACTGTTTTTTTGCTTTTTAGATTCTGGCTACTTGTTCAGTGGAAGTCGACCAGCCTCGCAGTCATCTCAGTCCAAGGAATCTCCTACATCAGGTAGTGCGCTAGGTCTTCCAGAGCAGCTGTGTTTGCAGGATTTGCAGTGAGTGGGTTGAAACACATGATCCGAGTGCAATTCTTTCCTCCCTGCCCACATCCCAGTGTGTCAGTTTTGTCATTAGAAATGCTGCAGGGAGAGTTCCAACTAAGAATGGGATTGTATTAAAATTGGGTGCTGTAAATGTTGTATGCCCTTCATCCTAGGAGAGCTCAGAGGGAAATCAGTGAGACAAAGCCAGGATCCCTTCCCTGACCCACAGCAGAGCTGAGATTGCTTTGATAGGAGACTTAAAACTGTTCCTAGAGCAGCTCTTGTTTTACTTTCCTCCCCCAGCCCACTGAACTGCTACCCTGTCTGCTCTGCCCTTTTGCTCCTGTGTCGTCCAGCGACCTGTCTGTTGCCCTCCTGACCCGATCGTTTGGCTGTTTGTGTTGTTGAAGTGTCTGCTGCTGGAAATCAGTCACAGCCTGGGCTGGTGCCTTTGTGCAAACCTCCTTGCATCCTGGTACACTTTCCCAACAGCCTTTAAAGGACATGCCAGAAGGGTTAATGTACCTGCAGTCAGCATGTGTAATGCAGGCTCTCCTGAACAGACACAATCGAGCAGAGAGAAAGCTCACCCAGCTCCTGATAAACCCGTCTCTGGTCTGAGTCATTCCTCGGTGTACCAGACGGCACGTGGAATTTCTCCATGTTTTGCATTGTGGGAACTGGAATGAATAAAGAATTTTAGTTGGACATTTGCAACTCCTATTCCCTTTTCTTGTAGAATTGGTAAAGAAAACTGTGCCTGTTGTATTTGGATCGTAATCTCATTGTTTTCTCTTTGGGAATGTTTCTGTTTCAGAGCACTTCTCCCTGCTGTCAGGCAGCTGTGCTCCCTCCCGCATCCCATCTCCGGCACCCTCGGTGGCTGGCTCTGTGACTTCCAGCTCAGGTTCCTTGCGGTACCGCCGGCCACTCATCAGCCCTGCCCGCCTGAACCTGAAAGGACAGAAATTGCTGCTTTTCCCGTCTCAGAATGAGGCTCTGCTCACCCCAACTAGCTCAGAGGAGCACACCCACTCAGACAGCAACATCTTTGCCACCGAATTGTCCTCCTTTCCCAAGAAGAACCTCAGCGAGCGAGGAATGCATGGTATGCTGGCAGCCTGCTGCGCTCCTGGAAATGCATTTGTAGGAAAGAGTTGGCTTGCAAGCAAAGCTGCACATCATCTAGGCCACACAATAGATGGGAAACCTCCAGGAAAACCCAGGTGGTGGTGACTTAGGCTGCCAGAGCTCCTTTAAGAATCCACTGGTCTGGAGAGCCTCTTGTCTGCCAAGACAGATGTCCTTTTTCCACTTAGTGTTGCCCCAGGGATGCTACTGCTGCTGCCTTCACCCCTTTTTTGGATAAGTCCTTTAACCCCAGATGTGTGATACTGGTAGGGACAGTGGATGAAACAAACATGCAGGCAACTGCTGCTGCACAGCAGTGAAATTTGCCTTTTGTTTCCAGCTTCGGTCCTCAATCCTTTCATGATTGTACCAGGCAGCCATTCATTACTCATGTCTGGCTTTAGTCTGGTACCTTCTGCTGCTTTTGGCTTCCACTGGTGCCTTCTGAGTTTTCCTGTCTTTTTTTCCCTTGCAGATATGAAATCTGCTGTGGAAGGAGGGAGTGTTTGCAGTGACAATTCCATCAGGAAAGGGGATCACTCATCACACTCATCTACTTGTGTGGTAGACACAACTACCAAAGGGGAAGACTTGGCGGGCTGGAGAGGTAGGTGCAAGTCGTGCGAGTGCTTCGTGGATGCGTGAGCAGTTGTGTGAGGGTAACCGAGATCTCTGCTGTGCTGTAGTAGTGATCTGATCTTGACATCACATAAATAACTAGTAGCAAAATGGATCTTCTGCTGCTATTCTGAGACCTTAATAAGGCTATTCCTGTTCTTTGGACTGTCTGAAGAGTACTGACAGAGGGCGAAACAGAGAGAAGGAAAGGGGTGGGGATGCAGGTGTTGAGAAGAGCAATGAGGTGAAAGTAGAACCAAAGAGAGCAGTGGAAGCTTTCCTGACAGGAAAAGTGCTTCAGCAGTTTCCGCTTTTGGTGAAAGCGCTGGGCAAAGAGAGAGAAAGAGCGCAACATATGTTCATGTTATTTAGCTCATCAATTCTTTAATACCTCTTTCCCATTTTTCTTTGTGTTGTCTTCTTCTATGAAGGTCACTTTGGTAACTCTGCTCTCCGAGGCCTGCTAGCTGTGAGTCTGACTCTCAATGCTATCTTCACATCGGCCTACGTCTACCGGAGCCTGCGTTGAGTTGTGCCAACGCTCCCTTCTTTTCTGGCTCCACCTGCTTCTGGGGAGACAAGAAGAATTCAACCACGGCTTCATGTCTAATGGCCGTGCCACTGGTGCATGCTGTTTTTAAAAAAACTTCTGTATGCTCAGCTGTCATGACAAGGAGCCCAGGTGGCTGCTGCCATCACTTCCAGGTAGAACGTGTCACAGGATTGTCCCTGGAGGTGGCCGGCAGAATTCCCAGAAAGCTCCCTTTCAAAGCAAGAGGCCAGTCAATGGCCCATACACTTTCTTTCAAAGGAACTGACCTGAGACACAAGCCTGAAAATGTATAAGCTATGTTTTTAGGAACCTATCCCCAACTCTTCTTTCTGACTTATTAACCTCATGCTGATGGTGCTGGTAAAAGGAGGAGAATTAAAACAAAGGAACTGGAGAAGAGGAATGGCTTAGTATCTGGTGCTGGGCTTCGGCTACTGTAACGGCATTCCCAGAGGTTCCTCTTCTCTCTTCCCTTTGGCACTCTCCTCTAACTTATCGGTGGATTTTCTTTAGTTGCCTTAAGCTTGCCTAAGCACATGGGTGACCTTGTCTGCTCTGTCGTATTCTTGCATCTTATTATGTCCATGTGCTTCCACCTGGGCTGTGCCCTGAGGCCACTTCCACCAGTTGCCGCTCTGGTCACGCTGGTTCTGGGAAGCTGCTGTCTGTACATACCTCCGGCCAGCGCTGTGCTGTAGGTATGCACAAACCCCAGCCAGACATCCTTTTGTGGTTTGCATTAAAAAGAGGAAGCCTGCGCTTTGCTTTAGCCAGGAGGCATTACTTCTGTTGCAGTTAATTGTAATAGAGGATCTGTGTGTGATTTGCACACACAAAGGGCTTCAGCTCACAGCTCTGACTGCTGGGGTTTTCCCTGAAGCAGCGAATGGCCCAGCTTGTCCTGCTGTAAATCGCACAAATCTGTTCTATTAGAAGATAAGTGAGGAGCTGTCTGATTGTACACATGTATCCAGAAACCTGGCACTTCAACCTGGTATTGGGATTTGCTAAGTAACCGTTTAAGATATTCCTTACTTAGTTAAATGGCAAGGTGCTCTCAGTGGGAAATGCCAAACCTGCTTTTGGACAATTCAAACTTCTGGATGGACTCTTCTTTTCTAACCCAAAGGAAGTAGGGAAGTAGCTCTAGATTTTCAAAAGCAGTTTATAATTTGGGCACTTCTGCTTTGGGGTGAGTCTTCAGCATTGCTTAGAATTCAGGGGCCATCTAGAGTATTGTGCTGAATACTCAAAATAATTTGGTGCATCTTAGGAAAATAAATTCTTGATCTTTATGTTTTGATTCGTAAATCCCCAGTGCAGAGAGAAGGTGTACCAACATGTCAACGATACCTGATGAGAGCCAACTGACATGAGCTATGGACGTCCTGAAGCAGGACCGGCTCTATTAAAATAGTTTTCCTGTTGTCTCTAGTTTTTTCTTGCATGTTTTGAGTTCCTACCACAGCCTCACATAGTACATGATGTGAGTGATAGCCAGACTCTAATCAGCATGCCGTATGATAGATTAAACGGGGGTTTACTACTGGTGGTTCAAGCAGTGAAAAAAAAAGTCTCTCTTTGTCTCTCCCGTTTTTCCTGCATTGTTTTAGCAGCCCACTTCCAGCCGCTCCTCCCCATCCTCTCTTGTTAGTGAGGCTTGCTCATTGCCTCCCCTGCATCTTACAGACCTCTGCCCGCTCGTGCTGATCTGAGACACTGTGGAGATGTCATTCCGGTCTCTGCATCTCTCTTTCAGCCTCTTTAGAGCGTTGGTGAAGGGCTGCACAGCCAGCACCTCCTGTATGAACGCCTAGATCCAGGACAGACCTGCAGCAGAAAGATGTGCTGCAGGTTGATGGTTAACTCTTCCGTACCTTGCACGAATTGCTACTTGTAGCTGAACCTGACCCATAACCTTGCTGTTAAGATTTTTGTCCCTTTTATAGACTTCTGCAGGCTCGCTTGAGTGTGCGTATAGGCAAGATGCAACTTATAAGCTTCTATTTAGACCTCTGCTGTTTGAGTTTGATGTCCCGGTGCAGCGTGTGACATCCCATTCCCGGATCCTTGTCCTGACTTCCAGCACACCCAAGGGCCTCCTATGCAGAGACGAGCCTGCCAGAGAATACTGTGGGTTTCCTTGTCTTTATTATGCCAACAGATGTGCACTGTGACTTCATGTATGCAAACTTTTCACTTTCATCTCCCAGTTCTGCACTGGTTTACCATCGCACTCACCTGGAGTCCAAGTTGGTCTCTGTCTCTACCAGATTGCAATACAAATTTCTCCTCCTTTCCAGCAACCAAGGAGCTGCAGCCTCTCAACACACCTCTTCTTGCCCGTATTCCACAACAGGAACACTTTAAACTGTCACTGCACTTCTGAATCTGCTCACTGAAACTGTTTTTGGAAGGGTATTTGGTGACCTTGTCCAAAGCAATATAAAGACTTTGGATTTTATCGCTGAAGAGGGAAGACAACCAACTTTTTCATTCTGGTGCTAGAACACTCTCCAGTGGTGCTTTCACAGTTGTGAAGCCTTTGCTTGAATACAACACCCGAGTATGTGTGTATGCGCGTGTGCATGCATATGTATAAAACGTTTGCAGGGTTTCTTCATTTCAAAAGAGCTGAGCCCATGTTTGTCTTCATATCGTTGGCCTTAATCTAGCTCTTAGATACTGTGTCTATCTTGCTGCTGTTTACTATATGAAGCTGGTTTGGAGGAAACAAAAGGTGAATCTGCTCCCCCTGTAAAAATGTTTGTGAATGATGATGTTGGTCTTCATACAGTGTTATTCAGGGGTGAGATTTTATTTTTCTAATATTTTTCCTACTGTAAAAACTGTTGGAGTGTATGTAATGGAAAAGATCGTCACAAAATGGTTTGATAAAGATTGGAGTATTACTTAACGATACCAACAATTAATGATCAGGTGAGGATATAAATGAGCTCAGCTTCCAGATCTTTTCCATTACCTACCTTCCCTTGAAAACACCAGGGTACTTATTCTTTGGATATGGGCTTGCTAGGCTCGTTCTGAGACCGTACAGAGACTTCCCGTGACTTTGCTGTTCTGAATTGGGAAGACTTTGGCTTCTAGAGTCTGGCTCCAGTTGCGTAGTCTGGGTAGTTTGGCAGATGTGACAAATATTGCGCACATATCTATTTGATGGGATAAGGAGAATTGCTAGAACGAGTTGCTGATTTCTGAAGGTCGTCATATCTTTTTACGTAAAATCTTAGACATTAAATCAGTCACTGTAGCAATGTGGAAAAAACCTCATTGCTGGCATACATAAGCCAGATTCACTGAATTTTAGGCTGGCTGCTCAAGCAACAAAGTTGGCCTGTGAATGTTTTATTCCCACTCCCCCTTCTTGGGTGATGGGAACATCTGTACAACACTGCTGAACTGACTGGGTTCCTTAAAACAGCTGGAATCAGGGGCTTGTGTTGCCTGTGGATGCTGCTATTTTTTTCTTCCAAGCACCATACCTGGAAATAACTATGGTCTTAACCTCTCTTACAGACATTTGTTAGACGACTAGAAAGGGCCAGTTTGGCCAATATTTTTTTTAATATCACAGAATCACAGAATTATCAAGGTTGGAAAAGACCTAGAAGATCATCTAGTCCAACCATTACCAATACTTCCCAGCTAAATCATATTCCTCAACACAACGTCCAAACGTTTCTTGAACACTCCCATGGTCGGTGACTCCACCACCTCCCTGGGCAGTGCATTCCAAGGCCTGATTACCCTTTCCGAGAAGTAATACTTCCTAATGTTCAGCCTGAACCTCCCCTGTCTCAGCTTGAAACCATTCCCTCTAGTTCTATCACTGATTACACGAGAGAAGAGGCCGACCCCCAGCTCACCACAACCTCCCTTCAGGAAGTTCTAGAGAGCTATAAGGTCTCCCCTGAGCCTCCTCTTCTCCAGGCTGAACAATCCCAGCTCCCTCAGCCGCTCCTCATAAGGCCTGTGCTCCAGACCCCTCACCAGCTTCGTGGCCCTCCTCTGAACATGTTCCAGGGCCTCAATGTCTTTCTTGCAGCGAGGGGCCCAATATATGCAATATACATTGCATCCGGAAATGACCATCGCTGTGTCCTGTGGTGGGAGTAAGGGACAGAGTACTTTTGGATGGAGCGGGTATCTAGAGAGGGTGAGGAGGAAAATTTTGAGTCCTAAACCTTATTTCCTGTGAAAGAAATACTGTATGTCTTATGTGTATACTCATTTGGGGAGCTCTAACACTGTACAGTTCAGTTAAATGCGCTTCCGGGGAGGAGAAGTTGTTCCTCAGAGGTTTTTAGTTCATGCTTTGTGTTCAAAGAGGAATATTTTTCTTTAAAAAATAAAAATGAATAAGTTTTCACCTTAGTGTGATTCTGGTTTTTGGGGAGCTGAATATTTTTTGGGGGAGGGGAGACAGTATTTGTGCTTGTGTGTGTGTCTGGTCAAATTAACTTGGATCTCTTCACTCTTAAAGCTAGCAAGAGCTAAGAGGATGCACAGAGCTTTGTGAGCTTCCCCAAGGCAAGAAGCTCATGAGCGTGATTTGGAGATGGAAGGGGAAGTACGTTGTTATGCTTTGAAGGTTTTTCCATCAATTAAAAGGGAACTTCTCCCTGGATGCAGCTGCACCTCCATAGGGACCTCGCCGTCTTGAACTCCTATAGGGTAGGGACTGTCCTTTACGTACGTGTTTCCTTAGAGCCCTGACCTCAGCTGATGACTGTACGGTCGCATGGTAACACCAGCACTCTCATTTTGTCTGAGTTTTTGGGACTTTGGTAGGTGGGGAAGAGGGCTGTAAGGGAGGTACTGAATGCACATGCCTTGTTCCCGATCCAGCCATCTTCCAAATGTGCACGTCAGCAGTGAGGACTGTTTATATGGGTGTGCACTGGGCACGTGTAAGGGATGTTCGGTGAAGCCCCAGAATTCATCCCAAGATACGCACACTACATGTCGATTTGTGTTCGTCTGGCACGTAAGAGATTTTTTCCTCTGTGAGATGAGGGCTGGGAGTTTTTCCAAGATTTTTCTTTTATGTGTTATTTTGTAGTCTTTAATTTCTGTTTTTATTTTGTAAGGTAATTTAAGAGACCAGTGGCATAAGCTTCCAGACATAGGCTTTCTAAGCACAGCCTTCAAGGGCTGTAGTTTTTCTCCATTTATACTTCTATGACTCATGTTTTATTTTGTTAAAATGTGCTGCTCATTTGTTTTAAGACCTGGCATTTCAACCGTGGTGTTCTGTTTGCTTTCTTTTCCATCACACAGGACTAGCAGAAAAAGAACTAAACTGTGGCCATACAGGTGAGTCTTCCTGTGCTCCAGAGCTTCCTGCTGCTGTTGGCAGATGTGTTAAAACCAGTAGGGATGTTTCATTCTTAATAATTTAAATATTTCCATCTCGCCCAGTGAAAGTTTTCTAATCAAAGGCTTGTACAATATTTTTAAAATATGACAGCATTGTTTAACCCAACATTATGGAGCTACTGTTGGTAGTTTTTGTAAACTGAGAACAACCACCTGATAGTCATCAATGTTTTCCTTCTGTTTCTTAGCTCTGTACCACTTTGGAAAAGAGGAACTGATTCCTTCCAGACTAGTGAGTCTTTTTTATTTAATTAAGGGTTGTTGTTGGTTTGGTTTTATTAATTAAGGGTGATCAAAGAAACACTTTTCAAAGGAGGACACGTGTTTTAATTAAATTACTGGCAGAGGTGGGTGTCTATCATCCCACTAGGAATTCCTCACATACGGATATGTTTTGAAGCACTTGGTGAACGGTCCGGGTTGCACGAACACGACACTGATAAAACCAAGATCGCTGCAGCGCAGAGCTCTGCTCCTCTGCCGTTCTCCCTGGGTGCCTGTGAGGATCTGCTCAGCCAACGCTGCCCCTTGCAGCCAGGATGTCAGGGTACCAGCTGGGGCAGCGGTGATGCTGTTGGTGCGTCAGTGCCAGAGCCAAGGCCAGGCTCGATGAGGCTTTGGGCAACCTGGGCTAGTAGGAGGGGTCCCTGCCCATGGCAGGGGGTGGCACTGGATGGGCTTTAAGGTCCCTTCCGACCCAAACCATCCTGGGCTTCTATGATTCTCTGCATTCGCGTGTGTTAGGTGCCAGGCGAAGCCCTCTCTCAGGGACACAGTGAGGTTCTATCCCTGCGACAGTTTGTTTTGCAGGGGAACCGCAGCTCAGCGCTGAACCCTGCACCGACCCGGGGGGGCCGCTCCCCTCCCGCCGCCCCCTTTGTGCCCCGCTCCTCTCTATTTGGGTTCGCCAAGCCCCAAAGCGCCATCCTGACCCCCCCGCGACCCCAAACAGCGGGGGTGAGGCGGGGGGGCAGGCGGGGAGAGCCTTTAGAGGGGCGGCGGCGGGGCCGGGAGCGCGGCCGGGCCGCCGCCGCCGCCGCCCACCCCCGTCGCCGCCGTGCCCTGGGTCCTGCCGCCGCCGCCGCTCCCCCCGGGCTGCGCCCCGCTGCCGGTACCGGTGTCCCGGGGGTGCCGCTGCACCGAGATGCCCGGCTGGGCCCCCCTCGGCTTCCCCGGGCCGCCCCAGGCGCTGCCAGCCTGGCCGCTGCCGGCTCTGTGCCCCCCCGGTGTGGAGCTGGGGGTGAGCTGCGAGCTGGGGGGCAAGCTGCCTTCCTCCTCATCCTCCTCCTCCTTTAAATGAAGTCTCTGCTGGGAGGTGCTCTTCTGCCCGGCAGAGCTGGAGGGGTTTCGGGGTGCTTTTTGCATCTTGACGGAATTTCTGAGAAAGTGACTTAAAAACTCTCAGCTGTTGGAAATGTCTGGAGGAAGATGGATCTGGAGGTTCCTGCTCATAGCTGCTGTTTAAAGGCTTTCTTCGTGGCAAATCGTTGCAGTGACTGAGTTGTGCCACCTTGTTTCACTCCTCGGAGTGTGAACTGTGCTTCTGCACTGCTTCATCGGTTTGGATTTTGGGGGGGGTGTTATGATTCTGCTGTTTGAACCTTCAGGCAAAGCTGGGGAACTTGAGCAAGCTGATCAGAATCTTGGGTCTTCTAGAGTCTGAAAGAACAAAAAGAGTCATTTAGATGCTAGTCCTTGCAAAAGGGAAACTTGGTACCTACAGGGAAAATATTTTCTCAAGTGTCCTTAAACTCATTTTGGAGCTTTTCTTTAAAGGTTTATGAAAAAGCAATATATCTATTTTTTTGGGGGGGGGGGGATGACCCAATTACAAACCCCAAACCCCAAAGATCTTTGGAGTGATACTGGGAATCTTGTCAGTTTGTATTTAAAGTGAATCTATATGGGATCTTTCATACAGTGAAGGGTTGTTTTATATTGTTCCTTGTTCCAGATGTTTACATATGTTTATTGTTAACGTGTTTCTTATAAATGATGCTATAATTACCATGTAAGGGTCTTTCCCCCTTTTAATTTTTGAGGGAGTTGTTTCTATGCTTTTCCCCTAAAAATAAGGGTTCAGAGACAAAATATGCTCCTAATCAGAGCTGTGTTGTAAGAGAGAGAAAAGTTTAAATACTGTTGTGAAGAGCAACACTTGTTGTATGTTATATTTTATTAATTGTTGAATAAATAGTGCTTCCTGTGAGTTGTGGCTCCAGAAAGTACTTAAACTATTTTGAATTTTACTCACAATCCTTGAAAGAAGCTGCAGCTGCAGTCCAGTTTTATAGCTGTTCTTTGCTGCAGTTTGTACCCAGTCTGGGCTGCAAAGCCGGGGGCCAAGAGGGGGCTTTTTGAGAAGGTTTTTTTTTTTTTTTCAATGTGGAATACCCTCTCTCGGAGAGGGCCAACAGCTGCTCTACTTTCTGAAGGGCCAGTTAATAATTTTCCTCACCCAAAGGCCCAGGGAGCACCTGGGAGCAGGGGCAGCTGCAGCTGGTCTGTGCTAATGAGAGCCAGAAGCTTCTTCAGGGGCAGGTGGGGTTTGGGAGGTGTGGGTGAGGTTCTCCATGTTTGCCTGAGCTCACAGCTTCCCTGCTAGCTCCTGGTTTCTCCAAGCTGTGTACCTCTGTGGAAACCCAACCTGACCCAGGGATGGTTTTTGGAGCAAAGCTGTGGCCCAGCGGTCGCCTGGCAGGGGATGGACTGGGGTGAGTGATGGTGATTTCTTATTCCCATAACGGCCTCTTTTGTGCCTTGGTACCCTCGGGCTGCCTTCCCCATTGTGGGTGCTGTCTTGTCTGTGCTCCCACCAAATGCATCTGAGGCTGCTTTTCTGTGCCACTGGGTAAAAATCACTCCTGCCCCTTTATTGCCCTTGAAGAGATTATAAGGAGTGTATAATCTGAGGAAAACAGCCTCAGTGGTTTTCAGGGAGGCTGTGCCTGGGGCTTGTAAGGCACTCAGCAGGGCTGGCTTTGTGTGGGTTCAGAGGGGGGTGTTTTTTTGTGCCAGTTTGTTGTGTTTTGTGGCGGCAGCTACAGGCTTCAGTCCGGGGCCAGGACCCAGCGGAGACAGGCAGAGGGAAAAGATGGTTTGTGTTTACAACCCTGTACAGCAACTGCAGCTAAGGAAGCGTTTTACTGCACGTGTTCTCCAGCTCATGGAATCCTGCCTGTGGCAAGAAATAGATCTGTCCTACTCAAAAGTGGATTTTATTGTTGTTTTTGTGGCTTTTTTTTGGTTGTTGTTATTTCCTGTTTGAACTTCCAGCTGACTGTGACTAGTGCCTGGGGCATCCATTCTGGCACAAGAGGTGATGAGCACAGTGGAAATTATTAACCACATCTGGTCCGAGGTTTTCAAAACTGACTAGTGAGTTTGGGTCCTGGACACATGAGATCCTCGAGATTTTTGAATATCAAGGATTTAAAAGTGTTTCTGTTTGGACTTCTACAGTTGCACTGAAATTTGGGAACAGCTAATTTATTATTAATCCCCTGTCTTTGCTGATACAGTAGCTGCAAGTTCTTTTGTATGGCTGAGATCCTTCAAAGACTATTTTATCTTTCATCAGAGTGTAATTCTTTGAGCAAACAAATGAGTTTTTTGGCTAATTAACAAATAAGTTAATTTTGGCTTTTAAAGGGGTTCTGTGCATCAAGAAATACTAACAACACTGTCACATTATGCAAGGCAATTATAGATGCAGGAATTTTACATTGGTTTAGCTCTTGATTTTCATCTCTCTCAAAAAATATACAGGTCTGTCAAGTTTTTGGGGACACTTGGAAAAGTAAAGAGCTTTGTCTTCTCTCTGCAGTGGGTTCATGTGTCACGTTGGTCCTTCGTTACTTTTAGCAGCCTGGATAAATTCATTTGCCAGGACTTGGTCGGTTCCGCAGCTTTTCCCTTTGTGATTGCCACTAGATGGAGCGTTTGTGCCAGTGTCCCAGCACTGCGGCTCGTCATCAGTGAGGCTGTGTAGTGGGGATGCGGATGGCTGGACTCTCTGTGGTCCAGGTATTTGGATCCCAGATGCATTGTAAGGGGCCTTGTTCCTCCTCTCGTGCTCCTTATTGCACCGGCTTTGTCCATTATTTGAGCAGGTTTGGATAATAAGCTGCAGTCCCAGTAGCAAATACTTAGGTCTCTTCCACAGATATCTCGATGTGAATGCCACGGAAGAGTTAATCATCTCTTCTAGCTGTCTGCCTTCTCCACAGGCTCCTTCCATTGTCAGCAGGGATGGTCTCTTCCAAAGAATGATTCAGAGCATTTAGATGAAGGGCCTGCTCTGAGTCACAGCTTGTAGGAGCATCTCTCTCCATCAGTTATTTAAAAAGACAAAAAAACCCCAACCAAACCCCAAGAGCCTGGGAAGGCCAGCTGGCTAGCTCTGCCAAAAAAGGGAGGTGCTGGGAATCCCCCTCGGTCTCATTCAGGCCACTCTCACGCCCACTCCCTGCCTTACTTCTGTGTCTGGAACAGCAAACTGCGGCGCTGGCTGCGCTCAGACCAGGGGGATCGTTCACGGTTCGCACGGCTGCTCCAGCAGCTCAGAAGCACCAAGGCCTCCCCTGTGTTTTGCATCCCTCTAACAGCAGAGGGGCTTACCCGTAAGCCCCTTTCTCCTGCGTTGGAACTGCATTTAGAAAACTTAACCTCTGCTTATTTTTCTTCAAGTTGTAACCTTTGGGCAACATTCTTACTGGTTTTATAAATAAACCAGAGCACAGAATATCCCTTTGCAAGCAACACAGAGGCTTTGGAAATGACCAGGGAAATATTGCATTCCCCTTTCCCACCAGTAGATATCAGTGTTTTTAATTCTTTTCCATTCTGTTGCCTTACATCTGTTTTCACTCCTTCCCCTTTTGGTTTTGGCAATTTCAGAAATGGGTTTGTGTGTTATTAACAGTAGAAAAGAAGGACAAACCGCCTGTGCCTGGTGCTGAATTAGTTCGGATGTAAGAGACTTTTCATTGACAAAATCCAAGCTGAGTACGCTGTAGGGAGATGCTGTGATGATATCTTAACATGTTAACTGATCCTGAGCTGTCACTCACCGTGGGATGTGCTGGGTCATTGTGTGGGTTTGTATTGTGAACCTGCTATGCCTCAGGTTGTGCGTGCTTATCCCACCTGCATTCACCTTAAATTTTGAGCCCTGATCTCCAGAACTGGGTTTTGTGTTTGACTTTTTCCCTTGCTTTCAAACATCACCAGGATTCACGTGACATCTCTTCTTTCCCTTTTGTTTTATCCAGTTGGTTGGCTGACATAAAAATAGATGTGGTTACATGCAGAGGTAAAGTTGTGAATACTTTACATGAAACGGAAGCCAGAGTGTTTGCTTGTTTGTCGGGGGTTTGCTTGGCATTTCTGTCCCCTATGGGCGTTTTTGCCCCTAACTCTTGTTTCTTCATCTCCACCCTTTTAATCTCCGCCTTATGTAGAAGACTGAGAAGATAAGGGTGTGAGCGCTGGAGACTGAGTTCCCAGTGAGAGCACCGAGGGAGCTCTGAGAGGGGGGTGTTTGGGAAATGATGCTTCTTGCGTTGTCTGGAGGGAGGTAAGGTGCCGCTCCCCTTCCCCCAGATGCTCTGGGTGTGCTGTGCCCTCTCCAGCCTGTTCTTTCCTCCCCAAAGCCCCTCGGTCGTTACTCTCTGTATTGAAGGGCAGTAGCTGGTTGCAGCCAGGTTGGCATCTCTCTGAGCGTGGCAGGGAGGCTGCAGAGCCCCCCATAGATCTGGAGCAGGCACCGTGCCTGCCTCGCTCCGTGCATCCAGAACCTGGGTGCACGACACGGGGCTGCTGCATGGCCAGCGGTCACACCAACCATCCCCGTCAGCACAGCATCTGCAATCGGTCCTGCCTCTCCCACCACCCAGGAGCGGACAGTGTGTGCTGGGACTCGGGGTGACGGTGAAGTGTAGCAGGCACTCTGGGCATCTCCGCCACCTGTGGGTTTAGGGTTGCTCTGTTAATCCCAGCTGCACTCCCACCTCTCCCCCCAGCTGCCCCAAGCCCAGCAGAGCGTTGTGAGAAGTGTTTCCCTTCAAGCTGCTGGATTTCCCCTCCCTCGGTGGCTCTCTGGCCATGCAGCTCCGTAACCAGTTTCCCGTCAAGAGCAAGTGCAGCGTTTCTCACCGAGAACTTGGCCTGTGGTAAGGGGGTGGGAAGGGAAGAGGGGGTGGGGTGCGTGTTGGGGGAGCTGTCGCCGCTGCAGTTTCATGCCTCAATCTGTATTCTCTCTCTTCTCTGCATGGCTTCCTGTTTTTTCACACCACTGCTCTTTGAAACAACAAGCTGCAGGCAGCAAGGAGGACAGGGGGTGGAGGTTAGTGGGCTGGGAGACGCCTCTGGTGACACTTGCAAGAGGTCTGGGTGCAGGGTCTGGAAAAGGCGCCGTGTTCTGTATCGCATTAGGAACTCTGCTGTCAGTGTAATTCCTGTATTTACTGCTGTGTTTTCTCCCTTCTGCTTGGGAGGAGGAAATGGTCTGTTTGACATCACTAAAGGCAAAATGTGAAGAAAGCTATTTCTGGGACATCACTGGGATGAGGGAGCAGCACCTGCTGGAGTCAAACCTATAGCAGAGCCCTCTCCCGAACAGGACTTGTTAACAGTGTCCTTGGAAAACATTTAAGCCTCCCACAGACTTAACATGAGTGAGTCGTTACTTACTCCAGTTAAATCCACAATTCATCTTCCGTAAATTAATAACTTGAAGGGTTTGGGGAGCTGCGTTACTGTATAGGACCAGTGTCACGTTCCCTTTCGTACCTGATCTGTGTTATTCTTCGATGCCGCGTGCTTTAGAGAGAAGCACAAGGATTGCTGTGCTCTGGTCAGGATTGTTGCAGAATCTGAAATCACTGTGGTGCTGCCTTGTCTGCCAGTGAGTCAAAAGATAAATTCTCCAGAAGGAAAGATTTTTGAGGAAAATGGAGCTAGATGGCTGCAGACAGCTTTGGTTCGAGGCATGGGTGTTTCTGAGATGCTATTTTTGTTGCTGACATCAGACCCTTGGTTCCCTAACGTGTTGCTAAGTGACTTCAAAAAGCTGCTTCGCTGGATAACAGTTGCAGAGTCCAGAGAAAGGTAAATAAAGGATTAGATAGCAAAGCCTTGTCCTGGCAATGGTTCCTCTCGGCGGGAGGCGGATGGGCGGCCAACTGAGCACAGCTGCTTGTGGAGCTCCTTGCTTGCCAGACAGTGCTGTAGGACCAAGATGAAAAATGGGAAAGATTGCATCAATTATTGAGCCTTGTAAAAATAATTAGCAAGACAACAGCAGGCAAATGGATAGGGAGGAGAAAAACAGCTGCCAAAGCGTGGAGAGAGGACTTCACTGGAGACAGAAAAGGAAGGGGGATTGGGTAAGGCATCCCTTTAATCAGTGGCTGGGGCGAGAGTTGAAAAATTAATGTTATGAGCTCTACATGCACATGAGAGCAGGGCAAGGAGGGAGAGGACATCGCCTCGTTTAAGTTGCCCTCTCTCAGCTTTTCCCAAAGGCTCCTGCAGATTAAATGCCATTTTCATGGCTTTTCAACAGCTGTTACCAGTGGTACAAGATATGAGCAGTGGTATCGGGAGAGGCGAGAACAGCTTGTGCAAACGTTTGTTGAGAAGGATTGCTTGGCTTTTCCATGTATGAATTGGTACCTGGGCTGTCAAGGAACCAGTCAGGATGCCCGTTGGTCCAGGTTCCCAGCTGATAGGAACAGGCTTTCGTTAGAATTCAGTTTTCTCCTGATTTTTTTTTTTTCTCGGTTCCCTCCAGAGCCAGCAGCAGCGTATGAATGATTTTTGCACTGTAATGCTGTGGTCTCTGATTTGTGGGCAGAGCTGTCTGCTGCGATACAAGGATGTACTCAGAAAGGTTTAACAAGTGAGTCTCTGCTGTGTGCTGAATGTCACCTTGTCCCTGATGATTTCATGGTGACGCCCGTTCATGTCTTCCAGATTAATTCCTAAGGTCATCATCCTCCTGGATTTGTTTCCCACAAGTCTTCCAGGCACCTCTGTCTGGCATTTGGCAGATGCTCTCTCCTCCTGGAGAGCTACAGCTGCCTGGTCTCTCACCTGCCTCTATGCAATATCTTGCAGAGATCTTTTTCTATATTACAGATTATTTTTTTAAACCTGTGTGATGCGTGCAGAGAGCATGTCTTGTACATTAAAAGAAACAGCCTGTCGGTGGGCAGTTCCCAGTCCCGCCGCCAGAATATTATTTTTCACTTGAGGCAACCGGTTAGAAGGGGGTCAGGCGCTGCAGGGAGAAGCCCGGTTACAGCCGGACGATTTCTGAGCGCTTGCAGCCTGTGGAACTGTTGGTGTGCTCCTTTCCTGCAGAGAGAGTCAAGGACACACATGTCATAGCGAGTGGTTCAGTCACCCGTGATAAGATCTAGCAGTTATCTGAAATGAAGTAAATAAACAAGTATCAGCACCAACTTAATGGCTCTCTTTACGAGAGCTCAGTTGCCTCGCTGTAATGGAAAGTTTCAGGGAAACTTTGGGGGACTTTGCACACATGCAATCAGAGCTGCTGACTCCTCATTCAGAGCAGAGAAAAACATTGTTTTCAGAATCTGTTATGCTGTTCGGGTTTTTTATGGCCTCTTCCTCTATTTTTTGCCGCATAAGAGAAGCAGTGTGACCGATTTCTATTTTTGCTGTAAGACTGATCCCAAGGGGAGCAGTGCTGGACAATTCACACTCAGTGTCTTCTGATGCTGCCAGCACGGAGGAAGACCGCTTTCCCCCAGCCCCAGATGATGGGAGCGCTGGTACTGGGCTCATTCAGCCTTTGCTAAGTCACGTGTGGGCAGAACTGCCAGGACGTGTGTTTACCTACGCCAGCTTGTAGCTACAAGGTCTGCGAGTACAGCCAAGGTAGCGGGCACAGCCATCTGTCCATGAGCTGGAAACACTGACCGTCAAGAATGTGATAAAAACTAATCAGGGTTTGATTTTCCCACGGCTGGGTGTTTTGCTTTCTTGGAAGTATCTGAAGGGGAAGACTTTGCTCTGTGTCCTCATCTTTACTTTTTTACAAACAGCAGGATTTTGCGTGCTATTTTTTGTCATTTATAGATTCAGTAGACTTTTGTCTGCCTTCCCTCCTTTGGTCAGCTGGACCCCACAGGAAGAGGTTCAGGCAGAGGAGTAGGGAGGAATGCTGTGATGCTCTGGATTGAGTGGTGCCCAGTGCTGAGAAATCTGTTACCAGCAAACGTGCCGGTGGTGTCCGTTACCAGAGATAAGGGAATTCAAAGGTTCAGTAAAGACAGCAGACGTGGGGGGCAAGAGCTCACCTGTCCTGGTAAATCCTCTTGGCAAAATACATTGCAAACCTGTGTGCTTTCGTTGGTTCTGATTCAGCAGTGAAAAAAATGTCAGGTGTGTGTTTTGAGGGGTTGGTTGGTCTGGTTTCTGTCATTTGCTAATGTGAGGGAGCTACCCCAATCTCAACGTTTGCTCCGTGGATATTTATGTGACCACAGGGGACAGACCGGCTGGTGTTTCAGGAACAGAAAGTAGCACAAGCCTCCATTCCCTCGCTGCTGTGTCTGACCTCCAGCACAGGGAATGTGCGAGGAGAAGGCACGGGAGTGAGCAGCGGCGATCGATAAAGCACTGAAGGAAGGGGAGGATGGTAAATAAATAATGTGCACGGAGGAACGGTCAGGGCATGACCTGCTAGCGCTGAAGGGTCTGTAAGCGGGTGCTGTGGCTGGGGTTGTAATGGGGTGACATTAAAAGCCCATATGGCATCGTGAGGAGCTCTGTGTTTTGAGAGGATGTTCGTCTGGCTGCAGGGTGGGAACTCGGAAGAGACAAGTGTGACAGGCTGGGGAATGGCACAGAAAGAGAAATGCTTCTGTGAAAGGAGAAGTCTGAGGAGGAAGGATATATTTTTAGTGTCAAAGGGCTTGTGAATTTCTTTTGTTTTTGCCACGGAAGGAATCACATGTGGGTACATCTTCATCGGGGGCTTTTGGTGGTGGGGAGGAAATGCCTTTAAAGGCCCCTTCTCCTTGCAAATTCTTCTTCGGAGACTCGAGTGAGCATCTTGGCTCCCCAGCACATCCCAAAGGAACCTGATGGACGAGCAGGCGGGTGGTGTGTTGGTCCCTGTAGCAGGAAACGCTGCCACGAGGGCTCACTGGGGCGTTGTGCCATGCGTCTGCAGGAGCTTTGTTGACCTGATGGGCATCCGACTGGTGAGCCACACATCCAGCAAGTAGATAACCACAACAAGAAGCACTGTCAGTCGTGTTTTACTTTCACCCCCCTCTTCTCCAGCCTGCGTAGCCCGAGACAGTTGCTGGTCCAGTTTGCAGTTTTGCGAGCCACGTGCGTCTGCGCCGTAGTGACGCTGCCGGGATTGCCCAGCTCGCCCAGCGTGGCTGTCCTCATGCTACGGGCAGTGCAGTGCCCATAAGCTCTCTGGGCAGTGTTGAAGCCAGCGCTCCCTAGCAAAACATCTGCTTCAAGACCCCCGGCATCTCTGGCCTGTCGGAGCAAAGCGAGCAGAGTTTGTGCTGTTCCCCATCGTGGGAGAGCTGGGAACACAGCAGTTTGAACTGGGATGGTAAAGAGACACGCTGCTGACGCCAACAAAAATGGAATAGTTCCCTTTTCTGGGGCCTTGTTTGTTGTTGCTAATTCTTTCAAAACTTTTCCTTCTAGAAGTAGGGTTTTACGGTCAGGCCACTAGAAACAAGCTACATCGCCTCTCGCAGTACTCTAGCAAGCGGCTGTATTCGGTCGATGTTTTCAAGTGGTTTCTGTGTTTCTTGGTATCTCCAAAGGGAACTCCCGCTCATTTCATTCTCCCGTTCACGCAAAGCAGCGTGGCTCAGCCGTGTGCTTTGGCAGTATCACTGTGCTGTGTGTAATAGCACATACCTATGAAGCTGGTGCTTATGGAAAGAGGCTGCACAGATTTCACTATTTTTTTTCCCCTAGATTTCCGAAAGCATCACCGTGTCAAAGTTGTGCGTGAACTCAGTGGGACAATCCATCTCCTTTTTGACAGCGGTCTGCCCCTGGTTTCTTCCCATAGGCATCCAACCATCTGTGTCTGTTACTGTCCTCTTCTTACCTGTGTCATTTTATCCAGGAAACTTCGCTCTGTGTCTTTCTACCCATGGCCGTTAAAAAAAGAGCAAATTGAAAATCAGGCTCCTGACTGTAGCAATCACTCAAGACACTAAACAGAGAGTGGGTAGGAGGAAGGAAATGAGAGGTTGAGCTTTTTCCTGTTGCAGGTAATGAGGAAATAAAATGGGAAATTCGGTGTAAAGTTGTCATCTTGCTGAGCCCCCCCCCCCAGCACCACAGGCTGCAGGTGCTTTGTGGGTGCTTCTGTTTGAGGAATTCCTCTTGGTGTGAGGGTAAAGCTGGACTTAAGGTCTTGGTGATGGTGCAGGACAGGCTTACAGCAGAGACAGCTTAGAAAAGGAACATTCAGGTAGTCTCGATAAGACCAAAATTCTATCTTGAATTTTTCCTGTTTAAAAGAGATGGAGAAGTGGCTGTGGGGGCTGGTGCCAGTCCTAAGCATCGCAATAGGAAGAAGGCTTCTTCCTAGAGGTGTTACAGGAGCGTATCCATGCTCAGCTGGACTTGCAGAACACCTAGGCTTTGCTGGAGGTGGCTGTTCCTACCGTGTGTTAAGGAGTAGCAGGGTGCTGGGTGCCAGCCTGGTGCTGAGCTGCTCCTTCTGACCCAACGGTGTGCCAGGGGACCCGTCCTGAGAGCTGGACAAGATTGTCCCTTGGGCTGGGACTTACTGCTGAGCTCTGCACTGGGCTGGATGGTTTTGGTTTTGGGCTGGAGGAGAGCTTTTCTGAAGGGTCTTCCCCACCCGAGTGCCTTATCTCTCTGGCTTTAGGTGATTTTAAAGACTTTGCTAGTTTGTGATACCCTCTGTTTTCTTTTTGTGGGGATAGCAGAAAAGCCAGCAATAAAGACAGTAAAAAAAGAAAGACAAAGCCCACTGATTTTTAAGTGATCCAATACTAAACATTGCTGTTCCCACTGTCCTGAAAGGGAAACGGAGGCAGTGAGTTTGGAGCATCGCCGGTGTGATGGAGATGGGCAGGGTGAGACCAGCAAAAATCCCCTGAGGCACAAAATCCAGCTGCTGGTGTGCGGGGAGACCCAACCTCACTGAGTCCTGGCTGCTGCCACATTTTAAATGATGATACTGTAATAATAAACAGTGAAGATTTTTATTTTATTTTGAGAGGCACGCTCACCCTTGCAGCATATCGTGTAAGTGCTTAACGCAGTTAATACTTGTCTGGTGCAGTTTCCCAGTTCAGTTTAGACGGCTGGAATGTTTGCTTCTGTGAAATACATCTTCTCTTCTTTTGTAAGTATTTTTAAAGACTTAACGAAAACAAACATTATCTATTTCTGGACCAAAATTTGAGGACAAAAATTTTGCACTTTCCTGCTACTGACAAGAGTTTGTTTTTCCTTCAACACTGTTCCCAGGGTAAAAGTTGCAGTTTTACCTGTGGCTGTGTAAATGATTCTTCATCAATAGGGCTCAGGTGGAAATTCCCCTGGTCACAAATGGAAATTTTACTCTGGTAACAGTATTTTCTTTCAGCCAAAACTCTCTCTCGTTTTAGAAAAAAGGAAAAAAAAAATTCCCTTCACATTCCTTTTCTCCTTGTTGTCATTGATGACTCATGCAATGGCCTTTGCTGCTTATTTCTGACTCTAAGTGATTTTTCAGGTGGCTGCTAAAAAATTCTTAAAGCATTTGTCACTGGCATCTGCCTCATTTTGTAACAGGATAGATATATTCTGGTGTATTTGGGTTCTCAGTGTTGCTTAGTTTGGAATACACACTTTGAACATCAAATAAAACTAAACAAACAAAATATACAAATAGAACAAACTCATGAGTTTGTGCAAAATACTGAGCGCAGGCGGGCACCTGCATCTGTCTGTGTTCGGTGTGCAGACAGCCACCCACACACGGCTGTGAGATCCGGTCTTACTGGAAACAATTAATCAGGACCCCCGAAATTCCCAAAGTGGATGAAGGGCTCTGGGGTTTTTGTTGGGGTTTTTGTTTGTTTGTTTCTTTTCTAGTCCTCTGACTTTATCAGTGAGGTCTAGTTTTGTATTTTTTGAGAACCCAACACTTGTGTAAACTTCAAGTGTACTTCTGAGTGTGGGAAGATGGGGTGCTGCTTTTCTTCTGGTAGCAAAGGATCCAGAATCCCCTAACAGTAATTTCAAGATTAAACAGCATGGTTTAGTTAAACAGGCAGCTACAACTCATAATGGAAATTTGTGGTTTTATTAGATCACTCGCTTTCTGCAAAAAGAAATGCTCCCGAGAAATGGTATTGCAAAAAAAAAAAAAAAAAAAAAAAAAAAA
>WKFP01014673.1:543426-568329 GCA_011057875.1 Pterocles orientalis | reverse complement strand
AAAAAAAAAAAAAAAAAAAAAAAAAGAGAGGAAGGTTGTTTTGTCCCTCCTGAAGAACCGATAGAGTAGGGATGTAGCTTCTGTCCGTTTGTGTCTGGCATTCTTTGGGTTTGTACCAAAAAAAAACATCTTTAGTGGAAGTGAGTTTTTGAAAGGCATTCCTGCTGTGTGCATGCGTGCAATTCTATTTTGAAGTGATAAAGAATTAAATGATATTTTTTGTTGAGATATTGATGCCTTGGACTTCTCTAGCACCACCAGCTACAGACCTCGAATGACTTGTACGGACAGCAAAGCTGCACAAGATGCTCTGCAAAACAGGGAAATAACATCATCTGTGTTCTGCACACGGAGAAACAGGTGGAACAACATGTTAAAGGCCACGGCATCGCCGCCAGTATGAGGAGTAGATTGTGAGTACTGCTCATAGTGCTGCTGGCCCTGTCCTTGAAAGCAGCAAGTGTTGGGCTTTCGGAGCAGCGTGTGTAGTGCTGGTGGGGATTTTTGTTGGTGTTGGTTTGGTTTTGTGTTTTTTTTCCCCAAACCATTTTGTCTTCTTGAGTTACTGACTGTAAAAACAGCTGCATCCCTGACATAGCCGTGGCCTCGCGTATCTCGCAGAACTGGGTCAGGAGCATCTCCTCCCAGCTAGCATTTGACTAACACCTTCCACTCCCTTCTCTGGGATGTCGTGCTGCTTGCAACACCAACACTTGAGAGAATTTGGTTTTTCCTTAACGCAATACTTTGGCACGGGCAGAGGTGGTTGCTTTGAAATTCTGATGAAGAAACAACCAAGGAGGTATCACACACAGCTTCCTGGTTCGTTTCGATAACCTCCTAAGGAGAACTGCCTCTGGGGATTTTTCTTCTTTACAAGTCCTGATGATGATGGCGATAGGAATCGCGGCTGCTTGCTGCAGCTAACTCAGGTCAGTTCTTGTTGCTTGTTTTTCCTCTGCAAACATTTGTGGGGAAATAATGGAGCAATGTGTTGTTCCCAAGTCTGCAATATCCTTCGTTTAGATGTGTGGTCACACAAATAAAAGTGTTTTTGTCTGGGCAAGGACACCGAACTGTGCCTTTGTGGCCTTCAGCAGGAGAGCTGTGTATCTTTGTCATCGTTCTCCCTTCTCTCTGGCGTTCAGGGGTCCCAGGCTTGACACTATTTCAGAGGCTCTTTGAACAAATAGACTGCTCGAGTCCCTGAATCCCACCCCCTAATAATTCACCATCAGCTCCTACACGGCTTACGGAAGGATTTTGCTTAGTGAGGTGGTTTGGGTTTGTTTTTTTTTTTTTTTGTCTGAATGCACATCCAGCAAACGAAGAGGAAAACGTGCTGAGGCTTTGACGTGATCTTTTTCCCTGAAATATCTCTTGTGACAATATCAACAACCGGTCTGTGGCCTTGTTCTTGAAAGAAAAAAGAGTTCATGTTATAACTACTGTGGACTCAGCTGTCCCAAACCCAAACCATGGAAAAACTGCTGCATTTTTCTTCAGATAAGTATCCTCCTCTTAGGTTGCTTGAGCGTAAATGAAGAACAGGATACAAACAGCGTCTGTGTCAGGATTGTCCCTGTATCTGTGGTCCCCCCAGGTTAATGCAACCCATCCTGGATAAAGCTGGTAAACATGCTTGTGATCCTGTGGTTTTTGTTCCCCTGAATGTCCTTGCCTGGAGTTTATCCCCTGTCCTGTCCTTAGCAGGGGACATGCCGCTTCTGTGGGACTCGAGCTGGGGAAAGTGGAACCTCAGACATGTGACAGTAACCCCTTGAGAGAGGTGGTAGTTTTAGTCTTCATTTTACGAAGGTGGTGTGGTGAATTTCTCCTCTCAGTTTTATTCAACGCAGCCTTTTGCTACTCTCTGCTCTCTCCAGAGACCCACGTCAGGGGCTACTGCCCCGCGGTCCCTGCACCGCTGCCTGCATCAAGTCCCTGTTCCCTGACTGTCACTCTGCCCGGGCAGTT
The DNA here is from genome assembly GCA_011057875.1 of Pterocles orientalis. NCBI lineage: Eukaryota > Metazoa > Chordata > Aves > Pterocliformes > Pteroclidae > Pterocles > Pterocles orientalis. Next base: position 566,352 of record WKFP01014673.1, on the reverse strand, counting down.
CTCTTTGTGCCCCTTTCCTCCTTCCTTCCCCGCCTCACCCTGGCAGGAGCCAGCGTTATCCCAGAGCTGTGGGATCCTCTTCCCTGGCTGGTCGTTGTCCGTTGTCTCTGCATTTCCACCGGTCGTGGCCCCAGTGCACTTGCTGTCCTTTGCCAGTCACCTCCCAACCTGCTGGAGTTATTCTGGACTTAACTGGGATTTTAACTCACCGTTTCCTCCACCGCTTCTTTCTGAACATATATATGTTCTGCCAAGTAAATTTACATTGTCCTAATAAAACAAGTCCTTTAGCGAGGACACCACCGTCCTCCTGTGTAACTTTTGTCCGGTTCATTCCTGTGCCTTGGTTCTCTTTCGTGCCAAGAACAGGAGAGGAGAAGCGCAGCCGCGCAGAGCGTACGGTACATACTGGTTAAGATCTTTAAGCAGTACAAATGGAAGTGGATGTATTCTGAAGACAGAACAACATTTACTATTTACTATTTATTAGTAGTAGCGGTATGTTCCTATCAAACAGGAATTTATGTCAAATTAGGTTGGCGCTGTCGCACTCCCGGTGCTTGCTTGCCCAGAGGACTGTTTGCTTTGACAGTAACTTCTGGCCGGTTGAGCAGTTTGTGCGTGTTATCACCGATATCCCACCCTGCTGTGTGAGTGATCGTGGGGGGCTTGACATCAAAATTGGGAATTCAGATCTGAATTTCCCCAGTGAAATTTAGGAGGTTTTGCATTTGCAGTTGGTTTAGATCAGTCAGTGCTTCCCTTAGAGCACCAGCACTGATTTTTCCAAGTGGTGACGGTCTAGTCTTCCTCTCATCTTTTATATTGTGTCCCGCTTGAACAAACATCTGTAAAATACAGCGGTATTAACCTGTTTATGAAGGTCATCGTAATTGGTAAGGCTGTGGCAGCTCTGGCTGTTAGAAGATGGAGAATTGGAAAGTTCAGTTGATGAAATGGATGTGAAATATGAAATGGGTGTGTACATCTGAAAACGAACGTGTACAGCAGTTGGAGGCCGTAGGGTGCAGTTAAAATACTTCGTATAGTTTATCCTAATATCCTAAATTCTCGTCAGCGTGCACATTGCTTGCTTGCAGGAGAGCCTAGGGGCCCCAGATAGAGATGCGTGTGTGTGTGTGTATATATATATATAAAACAGTATTTAAAGAAATCCCAACAAAGAATAAAACACCTGTAGCAGTGTAGCGTTGTGCTATAGCACAGAGACCCTTCGTGTGAGATGCAAAAAGAAAAGGTGATCTTCAAACCTTGAAGCCCTCTTTGGTTTGGCTGTAGGATGTCTCAGCGGAGCACGTCTGTGGCTGTACGTACGCAGACGGGCTCTGCCGCTCGCCTCTGACAGCCGGTGTGGATCGCTTCATGCGGCTGTGCTCCTGTTTCAGGTCTTGTTGCCAAAAACCCCTCTTTTGACTTTTAAATAAGAGCAAGTTACCAGCCGTATCTGCAGACCAACTGCATGCTGAAGCAGAAACGCGGTTTCCCGCCTGTTTGGCAGTGTTAACCACACGGAGCAAATAGCTTCAACTCTCCTAAAACTCTCGGGCTTCCTGTTTGTTTTGTGGTGCAATTAAATGTGGCGAGTTTGGTGGGTTTTTTAATTTGTTTGTTTGTTTACCCCGTACCCCAGGCAGCGGAGGATAAGAGAGGTGACTTCTAGCCTTGTCTGTAGAAGAGGTGAATCCAGCTTCATAAATGTTACGATTCACTAAAATTGCCAACATCTGTGTGGCTCGGGACCCAGGAGGGCAGGTGTGGTGTTTTTCTCTCCAGGTGCCCCACTGGCAGTTGAAAATTTTCTTGCCAGGCACTCCTGTGAACGCCGAGGTGCTGTGGTTACGTTACCTGCTTGTTGTCATCCTCTTTCTCCCCGTTCCTTTTTCCTCCCAAAGGGACACAGAAAGAGGGTATTCACGCGAGTAGTCGTTGTAACTGAGGTACGGCCAAAACCCCTCCACTGTGGGTTTTTATCTCCATCTGTAGGGAGTCTCCCCTCTCTCCTGTGAGCTCTGGGCACTCCTTATCCTGCAGAGATTTGTACCCTGAGCCAGCAGCTGTGGGATGCAGAATGTTTGAAAACTCGTCATCCCTTTCCTCCTGTCCCTTTGCCTTTCTACCGTCTCCAGTTGCACGTTAGCCCTAGGCAGTCTGCAGTGCACGTCCCTGATGTCGTGGTCTGAGAGCATCCTCCTCCTTGTTTCCAAGTGCATTACTCACTTATGGCAAATACTAATTTTTTTGAAATAGAAGTCAGTTTGTGCTATCTAACAGCTATGTCGACATCAGTTCCAGATAGCAATTTTTCTTTGCCTGATGCTTAGCCTGGAGTCAAGCTGCAGGGGCAGCCCTTCACCCCATCTGTTATTGCTGCAGGGCCCTTAACTGGGGACCGAGCTGCCATGTCCCCGTGGCAGAGACCCTGCAACTGTACGGTGACCGTTCTTCTCTCCTCTGCAGTCCCCTGATGAGTCCTGCTTCAAGCTTGGACCACAGTGTCAGGGTCACGAATGCTAGGCGGGGGTCTGCGTCGCTGGCTGAGCAGGACCAGGCTGACCCTGACTCGGCAGCGCACGGGATCCTCTTTCTGGCAAATTCACCAGAATAAGTGGCACGGGGCACATGTGCTGCAAGACAACTTAAGAGCTGAGAATGCGAAATGAACCCTTCAGAGCTTTACGAACTCTGGGTAAATTTACACCGGCGGGGCGTGGAGGTGGTCCTTGTGAATGGGCACAGCTAGCCCGTGCATTGGAAATAACGCCGCAGGGGTGCCCCAGCCCTTCAGACCCGTGCTTGCTTCTAACCCGTCCGCACTGGTTTGTTGTCGGTAATGCAGAGGACAAACAACGAACTGACCTTTCCTTTCTCCTCTTCCTGGAGGTCTTGGATCTTTAACCTAGCAGGTTGCAACTATTTTTCTGACTTTCAGTTCCTTTTCCCCTCTCCTGCGGTTTCTGTTGTCCTATTTCTCGCAGGCCAATGTCCTCCGAGCGTTCGGTACAGTCCTGTATGTGAAACCTGGAGATGGTGAATAGAAAAGCTGTTGAAAAGGAAAAAAATAGCAGAAGAGAAACCAGAATTCCTGTAAACAGTCTGTTAAAAATATCTTCAACACATGTCAGGGCCGGTGATTTAAAATAGACAGTTTCTGAGCTTTAAAAGGTCGCACAAAGACGTGATAGTAGATTCCAATGCACTTGAAGAACGACTGTTTCAACAATCACATTTTGTTCTGATGGTAAGATGTCTGTGCTGCCAACCAGTCATGTTCGGGGAAAAAAAAGTGAGTCAGATTGCAAGAATAACGAGCTTTTCTTGGATTATAACATGGAAAAAAAGAGAATTTATACCTTTATCACATGCCTCCAGCAGGAGAAGCTTTAAGAAAAATGGTGATTCTGGGAGTTGTGAAGTTGCAGGACCAGCCGGGGCAATGCTAACGCCAACCGTGTCCCAGACCAGGATGTTTGTTTCCATTTGTGGGAGTGAAATAATTAAAAGCACAAATCCAGGTTCACAATCTCGTACTATTTGTGACCCAAAGTACAGTGGGCCCTTTGCCAGTGCAAGAGGAGATGTGTGAAAAGAGAGGGGTTTTTTTGTTCTTTGGTTTTTTTTGTTGTTGTTTCAAATGAGCAAATGGTCTTTGGGTATCTAATTGCTGCTGAAAATTTAATGAGACAGAGGAGAGTGATTGGTTTTGAACACTGGAGACATTTCGTATCCCCATCTGCTGCTGCTTTGGAACCGCTCATTTCCCGGGCCAAGCCAGAGCGATGCTCTGTGCGAAGGGTGACGGCAGCCCCGCGGGGTGTCTGAGAAGGGGCCGGCCCTGGGCGCGATGGTTTGGTGCTGGGGTGGGTTTGCCCGGCAGCTGATGGACTGGACAACAGGCTCGAGGAGAAAGACACGTGGAGACCCTCCCCTGTGTGTCTGTGGTGTCCAGCATCTAAGGGTGTGCTGGGTTCCTCTCTCTCCTGGGATTTGGAGTCCTCCCCATCCTTACTGCACAATTTTTTTTTCCAGATAAAGAGCAATTGCATGACTGCGGCCGTCAGAGGAGCCCTTTCCCGGGGAAGAGTGAACCCCAAACCCTTTCACATCTTGTGTGTGAGTAGTTTCACAGACAGGTGGGGTTTTAGAGCCCACCCTCGACTTTTGTCTCCTGTCCTGCAGCTATGGGAGTAATGGAGCCATTGCCTGCTGTCACCAGCAGTGTGTCCCTGCTGGTGCCCCATGCCCCCTGCTGCAGGACATTGACAGCTGTGTGATGCTTTGGACATCTCCAGTGCTTGGCTGCCAGAACCGATTTCTCCTGGGGGTGCTGCACTGCCTGTTGCCCATCTCATGCACTGGGCTGCACCCCCCAGTGCTGCACAGACCCCCGGTGTGCAGCACCCACCAGAGTGACTGCTGTGCAGCCCTGGATCACGGCAGCACGCTGCTCAGGGTCGCTGCTGTGTGATGCACAGCTGCAGATGTGCAGTCGCTGGGCTCAGTGCAGGGGTCGGGTGCAGGATGCCCGGTCGGGTGCAGGACCGGCGGTGCACGGTGCAGGACCGGCGGTGCACGGTGCAGAGTGATGCCCGGTGCGGTGCAGAGTGATGCCCGGTGCGGTGCAGGACCGGCGGTGCACGGTGCAGGATGCCCGGTGCGGTGCAGGACCGGCGGTGCACGGTGCAGGACCCCCGGTGCGGTGCAGGATGCCCGGTGCGGTGCAGGATGCCCGGTGCGGTGCAGGACCGGCGGTGCGCGGTGCAGGATGCCCGGTGCGGTGCAGGATGCCCGGTGCGGTGCAGGACCGGCGGTGCACGGTGCAGGATGCCCGGTCCGGTGCACGGTGACGCCGCGTGGCCGCCGCCGGGTCACGGGTGGATGCCCGGTGCGGTGCAGGACCGGCGGTGCGCGGTGCAGGACCGGCGGTGCGCGGTGCAGGACCGGCGGTGCGCGGTGCAGGATGCCCGGTGCGGTGCAGGATGCCCGGTGCGGTGCAGGACCGGCGGTGCACGGTGCAGGATGCCCGGTCGGGTGCCACGCGCTCGCCGCCGCGTGGCCGCCGCCGGGTCACGGGTGGGCGGGTGCGCGCTCGCCGGCGCGCGGCCCTTTGCAGACGGTGCCCGGCGCCGCGGCGCGAGCGGCCCTTTGCAGACGGTGCCTGGGCGCGCGGGGCGGGGCGGGGCCGGGAGAAGCGGGAGCCGAGCCCGGGCGCTGAGGGCGGACAGCGCAGGTGAGCGCGGGGCCGGGGGGTGTTGGCGGGAGGAGCGGGGCCCGGCAGCCGCGGCCGCTGAGGGGAGAGGCCGCTGTGCCCCCACCGGGCCGGGTTTGGGGGGCTCGGGCTGGGCGCGGCCGGTGGGGATTCGCCCCGTCCTCCGTGTGTCGGTCCTGCGGGTGTCTCTGTGGCGTTTGCGGCAGATCCTGATCGCTTCTCGGGTTCCTTTAAGGCTAACTGCGCTCTGCCTGAGGAAAGGAGCTCCTGCCTGAGGAAAGGCGCCTCTGCCTGAGGAAAAAGGGGTGTTTTCGGAGCCAGGTATCTGCAAGTGGGACGTGGGGGTTCAGCTGCGTTGGCGGTCACCCGCGGAGCCGCATCCCCACGCAGGAAGGGGGATGCTGGCAGCGGTCGCTCTCATTTGGCTGGGAATGGGATGGTTGCTACTGGTGTCACCTGCTGACCGATAACCCCTCGTGTCACCTGCTGACCGATAACCCCTCGTGTCACCTGCTGACCGATAACTCCTCGTGTCACCTGCTGACCGGCCCCACAGGGTGCTGGAGGGGTCCTGTCCCGCTGAGATCGCTGCCCAGTCTCTGCTCAGCACCTCGTCACTGCGATTCGGAGTCACCCCGAGATTTGTCCCTGCTGGGCAGTGTCTGTCTGTCCATCCGTACCTTCGCCAAGGTTGGCATCGTGCTGCCCAGGTGGGTTGCTGGCAGCGGTGTGTGTTTCTGCGGCAGGTTAGCGTTGGGCTGTGTGTTTTGGCAGCACACGAGGGTCTTTCAAGAGCTCTCCAAAGAGTCTCTTGATACCTATGAGCAGCGTGCTGCGTGTGCTCCAGACGGGAACCTGAAAGTAGAGAAAGTTGAATGTGGCGTTGGAGGGTCAGTAGAGATGTGTGGCTTATTTTTTGTTTTCATCAGCAAGATGTACTGGGGTTTCTGGTATTGTCCATGGGAGCAGTTGAGAAAGAGTAATTTCAGCAACTTCTTCAGCTAGAAGCTTTCATTGAGCACAGCTTCCTCCAGCTCCCAGGCTATGCCTGTGTTAGTAGTAAAGAGTGCAGAGATCCCCAACCACTTTGCCAGCATTTAAGAATTGTGACATCCTCTGTGAGTTTTACTTGTGTATGCGAGAAAACTGAAACACAGAAGTTAGTCATTTGAAGTCACACATCAAACAATTGTCAGGGTTGGGAATGGAACTTTTGCGAGTTGTCAGTTTTCAAGCTCTTGCTTTAACCACCAAAATATACTGTTTCCCACTAGATGCTTCCTCAGGCAACACTGAAAACCCAGTTGATTGACTGTGAACTTGCCTAAAAGGCTGCTTGAAAGTTTCCACCAGAGCAAGTTCTTGAGTCCTCCCATTAAGGGAGGAGCATCAAGCAAGATGCTTTTCTTCCTCCCTGGTGTCCCTCTGTCTTTCTCTAGTGATGCTATTTTACTTCCAGAATGAGGTATGGCTTTACATTTCTGTTTCTCTTAAGCTGCTTTTCCTGAGCTCCTCTTTCCCTCCCTCTGGCTATTGCTTGTGGTTGTATCTCAAGTGCTGCTGAGGATGGGTGGTGGTCTATCACTCTGATGCTCTTTCTCTAGTTGCTGTGGAGCTGGGAGCCCCACAGAACTGCAGCCTGTTTTTATCACCACGTGTACATTCTGCTTTCCTATCTCTTTCCTTGCTGACAACCCCTTTCATCATCAGCCCTGTGCACAAACAAGGTTAGCTCCAGTTCAGATTACATTAGTGTAGTTCTGCTTCCCATTACTTTTCTCTGGGAGCCTGTTTTGTGGGGGTGTGCACGTGTAAGGCGGGCATTGAACAATATAAATGCTCAAAGTAAAAGAGCCTTTATTTCATAAAGGGAAGGGCATGGCACAAGCCAAGGGATTCTTAGGATCCAGTGGTTGTTCAAAGCCTGACCCTTATCAGCATAGCTAGAACACTTGCTTGGAAGGTGGAAAAAATCGACAGTTCTCTGCTCAGCCCCTCTGGTAGGGACAGGGATGCTCTGTAGTGTTTTAGAGGCCTGAAGAGCTAGGTGTGTGTGTTTTCATCCTTTTCCCAGATTCCATTGTACATCTACATCAGTCTAATGGTTTGTGTAAGTAGAGTAGGGAGTAAAGGTGATTAATCAGGGGCTTGGAAATCTCTAGTAGAAGGTATTACTGAATCAATGTAACTACGTGTCTACTATGTAACACTGGATGAACTGCTGTGAAAGGATGAATGAATCGGTGCAGGGAATTGTCTGTTGGGATATGGGGTCAACGTACAAAACAGAAGCAGATAATATGCAAAACCCTTTATATTTAGTAGAAGTAGAATTCTTATTATGGTAAACCAAATAAAGGAGATTAGGGTATTCTAAACTAGGGTTTAAGGAAATGAACCCTAAAGATAGAAAACCCTTGATTTTAGGGGTTGTTCAGTACTTGAATGCTTTTCTACACCTTTTCAAGGGATCCTAGTTTTTTCCTGCCTAGTTCATGGGCCAAGTCTGATGCTTGTGTGTGTGTGTTGAAGGATGAACCGGAGACAGTTATAGCTCTGGTGCAACTCAGGTCTGTACTGCAGGTGCAACACTGTCACAGGAACTGAAAGAGAGCAATGATGCTCTAACAGCACAGCGGGACACTGATCCGTATTTTACAGAAATCTTAATGGAAGTTGTAAAGGTAAAATTTTTGTTGACATAAGAGCAAAATCTATCCTATTGATGCTACCTCCAAAATGGTGTTAGCAGGTATTCAAGAAGGCAGCAAAGCCATTCTTCTGGCACAAAAGGCTGCTGGGAGCTGAATGTCCAGGCTCAGGGTCACTCTTGGTGTCAGTCTGCAAGGGCTGCAGCGTCAAGTCTGATCTGCTGCGTCGAAGGTCCCTGCTCAGCAGGGGTGAACAGGGCAGCACAGCACTCACAGCTCTGCAGGCTGGCAGTCCCTGAGGCTGTGTTTCTAGCACCTCGCACCAGCATGAGTTCAGTTTTAGATGAAAAAAGAGCCAGGCTGTCAATACTTGTCAGCAGGCAGAGCTGCAAGGGCCAGTCTTACTATGAGTTTCTGTTGTTTGCATCCACATCATGGGACTGGAGCCTGAGTCAGGATTTTTTATGTTGTGCTCCAAGGGACGTAGACACAGCATGTTTTTTTCTGTGTGATGAAGGTAAGTGGCTGGCCCCGGGGTGTGATATCCAGCTAGCCCTGCAAGGGGGGAGTCCCCCTACAAAACTCCCACACACAGTCACGGTTTGATGCACTTACCTGCTACAGGAGTTTTCCCAGTCTGTTACTGGAGGGGAATTTGTGGGTTAATTTTACAGTCTGTCAATGCTCAAATTACTTGCCCTCAGTGTACAGCAAGCCTATTTTACCCCATGACTGCCACCAAGAAAGCAAGCCCAAGCTTAAAACATTTTCAGAACGTTCACTAAAATGGGTCTGTGTCTATGAAAGCTGAGGGTTGGTTCAGATCTGCTGAGTGTATTGATTGTGCGGTAAAGGCATGTCAAGCACGTGTGTACATAAAAATTCCCGTGGTCTCCTCCCCCAGCTAAGTCGATGCCTGCAATGAAAGTGACTTCCTGCCGTCTCCCACGCGACATGCATCACCTGTGAGCTCTGCACCACTCGTTTCTTACAAACTTGAAAGGTATTTTCATAGTCCTGGAGTTTAGTAATTTTGTAATCTGTTTGTGGGCGTTAGAATTTCCGTGTCTGTCTTAACGCTGCAGCCCCGCAGAGGTTTGTGGAACACTACTCCATGTGTGATCTTGCTCTCTTGCTGCTTTGTTTTTCTTTTTATTTTTTTTTTTCCCCCTCTCAATAGCAGTTGTATGTTGTAAACACCCGAGCTGTGGTTGAGAAACTTTGTAAGAGGAGATTTGTGTTAGTGTGTTTTGTGTTGACTGCTGGCTTGTTAGATACTGACTGTGTAGTTTCAAAAGTGTTCTGTTACACTCTGCATAAATTTGCCTTTATGTCTGACTATGTATTCCTTGGGGGGTGTGAATTCAAACCGTATGCTGCCTCCTATTACTGATGCTGTGACTGTATTCGTTAGGTGGCATCCAGTAACACTGGGGTTTATGTTCAGTCCTGGCAGGCTATGATTATTGTCATTATTTTCCTCTACCTTTTCTTCTGCCCAGTGATGGAGAGCTCTGGGCATTGTAAGATGGGTTCATTGCCCGTATAACTCTCACTGAGGGAGTGACTGGTACCAATGGATGCATCTTTCCTGATTGCTCCCCTAGGAACTGACTCTACATCTCAAAATTACTGAGGGATTATGGAACCATTGTCTGCTACTAGGAGTTTTTTGGTGCTTGTTGGGCTCGTCTGCCCCGGAGGCGGGGGTCAGTGTGGAACAGGTCCATGTGTATTCCATTCCTAGTTTCCTGAGAAAGTCTGTCTTGCACAAATTTTTACTTCCCTCTTACAAAAATGTTCTGCAGAGCAGAAATACATGTGAAAAGGAGAGTACACTTGAATTCTCTGGGAATTGTGCGGAATAGATTTGTGTTTGGACCCATGGAAATCTATTGTTGGGTGTGTGCTTAATGCTTTGGGACTTGCGTTGTGTGACAGCATGCATTTCCCTTCCTCTTACATGCTCTGTAAGTCCAAAGCGATACTGTGCTCTGCAGTTTGCGAGCTTGTTTATCTGCAGGCTGAAGGAAGCAGCTGTGATGGCCCCACGCAGATGGCAGTCGCAGCCCATGCTGCTTGTCCCACTGCTGTGCTGTCCCGTTGGGTTGTGGCTGGTCACTCGCATTTTCTTAGCAAGAGCTGAGGTTCCCATCGAGTGTGGTTGCTTGTTTTGGGAAAAGAGCTTCCATTACTGCTTCCCTGTGGGATGGGAAGAGTGGTTCTTTCCTCAGGGCAGCTGGGGCCCTGCCTGTCTCAGGAAACAGCAGAATAATGTGTTGAGCAAACTGCGTCTTGTTTTCGTGCGCTCAGCTATGCCAGTGGCACTGCCAACGAGAAGCTGCCCTGCAGCTCCTTTCCTGGAGTCAGGATGGTTGTATGGCTTGTAGACAGCCTCTACAGCACACGATTTTCAGTGTCTTACCCAAGCAGATACATACCATGGGGCAGCTTTTAGGTTGGGGTTGTAGAAGTGGACGCAGAGGAAAACTGCTGCCTGAGATGAATGAGGAGGTATTTGAGGTCCTGTCGTTTCCTCAAACGTTCAGAGCAATATTCTTGGCCCTTGGGGGAATGTGGAAGTATTCTAGCAAGAAGATGTTTTTGGGTACATTGCAGTAGGAAGTGTGAGGACTGGGGGAGGCTTACGGTAGGTAGAGAGTGGGTGGCTGCAGCTCGGTGTTGGTAAGCAGGATCTTTGATAGCCCGTGTACCTGCTTGAGGCTGGTTCTGTGGGTTTGCATCCCACTAAAACATAAACTTCTTGTTTGCCCTAGCTTTGAGAGATATGGAAGTTGTGCAGTAAATTAATTTCTGTCAATTGTGGGTTGATTAACTTTGAACCTCAGGCTACCAGACCTACAGGTCAGAGCCCTACCACAACATGGGATTTTTAACATAATCTGTCCCCGCACCAGGGTGAAAGCCTGAGCTGGTGCTGGGGCTTTTAAAAATTGTCAGCTGCGATGGGGAGTCCTTTTTTTAAAGACTGCTACAGTGAAAGATAGTGTATCTCAAACAACCCCAGTAGCGTCAACCCTGACAAGGAGTGATGCTACATTTGGCAGTTCACATATGGCAAAATGACCCAGAGAAAAGGGAATTGTAATGACTTTTACTCGTGAGGTCAAACCAGTGCAAACAAGGTCGCAGCCTGGAGAATGCTGTTGCAATTTCCCAAGGCAAAAGGGCAGGTGAAGTGGGGTGGTGCAGGATTGTTAATCTATGCAAAGCTTGCTTCGTGTAAAAACAGTCACACTGGATCAGATCTAAGGTCTGAATAGCAGAGCGTTCTGAATTTAGCAATGGGTGGGTGTGAGGCTTGGTAAATGAGGTCCAGAGTTATTCTTCCTTTGGCACGTCCACTTCAGATTCTGTTGGAAAAATCCCTCTGCATCGTGAGAGAATTGGTGAGTTTGGAAAGACAAGGTATTGAGCAACTTGAACTTGGCATTGTAGCTTAGATAAGGTACTTCATATCTGATGGGATGTGGCATGAGGTAGAAATCCCCAGCAGAAGGAAGCAGTTCAGCCATTGTGTCTTCCATCTCTTCTGGGTAGAGTCCTGGTAGTTTGCTGCTTCTGTTGCCATTGGGAAAGACTGACATATTCTGGAAGCTTGCTGGTTTTATTGTTAATGAGCAGAAGACAAGGCAAGCTTGTTTTGCTTTATTCAAACTTGTAAACCTTGCCTCCTCCCCCTTTTACTCCCCTCCCTCTAAAGGCACATGGGTGGTTTTGTGGTCTCTGTATCCGGTCTCAGTGATACAGCATGTGTGCTAAGGAAGCAGGACAGATAAAACATTGCTCGTATTTCTGGGAATCCTTACCTCACTGCTGATGGGGAAGTGTTGTGCTCTGAGGCACTGGCAGATAAGATGCTGCTTGTCGTTCTGAAGCATAGGGCTGGCTTACGAGAAGTTGCCAGCGGGACTTCATGATTTGGGAGACCCAACTCTTCAGCATCATGTTGCTCAGTTTCTTTTTAAGTTTGTGCGCTGACAGCTGCAAAGCCATATTTTAAGTTGTGAATGAGCAAATTTTGTACTGGTTTCGTGGGCTGAGGATAAGCGATACTGTTAGAATTGCTCAGGGCACATGCATTTAGAATCAGCAGAGTCAGACTGGCAGGAGGCAGAAGGCTTGGTTTCCACGGCAGCTATGAGCTGTGGCTGTGTGAGCACCCTGCAGGCTGTACTACTGGCGTGCTTCTCTGCTGACCTGGTGGAAAAACTCTCTGGTAAGTGAGAAGGAATTTAAGTGAGCTGGTTTCTTTGCTGAGGTGGTTGAAGGGAGTTGGAGCCACTGACCTGTCTCTTGCCAGGAGCTAATGCTAACAGCTCCAAGCTCTTCCTGCACATGGGGACGCTGCACTCTGCTGCCTGTCATCCATGGGGGAAACTGGAGTTTTATGCTGCTGAAGTATTTTGCTTGTGGGCAAACGGATGGAGCGTGAGGGTTTCTATGACTTTGGTATTACATGTCTTTAAGAAACCATACGACAGGCTTCTGCTGAATGCCTTTTGTTTTAGCTGTTCATGTGTGCACTTATTCTGTGTTTGAAAACAACAGTTTGTACCTGATAGCATTCAGGTTCTTCTCTTCTTTGCATTCTTTGAATGCACTGAGAGTAAATTGTAGAGCCCTGCCAAGTGAAAGGATGCAGATGGAATTACCAGACCTATTTTGATTGCCTTGGCTGTAATTTTCATTTTTCCTGTACTTGTAGAGGGGGGACATACAGTGGTGTATTATTTGTTTGTGTAAAAACACATGCATACTCAGAACCAGCAACAACTCTTTCTCCTTCTTGCAGACTGGAACTGAGCTCTGGAAAAACAAAGTGGAGCTTGGAGCATGTGGCCTGAGGATTGCCTTACAAAGCCTGGGGTAGGGAATCATTGTTTCTCTTGGCTGCTTGGTCGCAGATGAGCTATCAGGACAAGTGCCTTTGTTCTCAAGTGAAGATAATTCTTTAATTTCTTTGTCAAATACAGGTGTAGATGTTAATTCCAGTCTCAAGAGACTGAGAAAGGGTTCCCTTGAAATAGACACAAATTCTATAGTAAGAATGCCTCTGTGGCTTAAAGGCACTGGACTGGATATTTGACTAAGGTGCCCATTTTCCTGAGCTATGAGGATATGCTAACCTTTCTTTCTTTGGGTCCTTTTGTGTATTAACTTTCTACAGAGCCCAGCACAGGTCTGAGGAGATATTGTGTAGTCAACAGCAACAGACTTTTTTCCCTTTTCTTGCAGGTGGTAGCTAATAAGTGAGCAGGATGCCCCCAGGCATTTACTGCCCTACAGAATTCTGGTCGAAGGGGGAAAACCAAAACATCCAGGTGGACTTTCTGCTGCCCACAGGCATATACTTAAACCTCTCAGTGTCCTGCAATGCCAGCTTGGGCACCATCAAGCAGGTAACAGCCTTGTTCCACAGTCTTCTCTGCAACGTCCTGGAAAGAGGAGTCTGTGCTTGGGGAGAATCTGGGGAAATGTGTTGGGTCTTAACTCAGTGCAAGTTGGGTTTCTTCTGCATTGCTCTGAGGCAGTTCCTTGTGACTCGCTGTGACACCCCCCTTTGTGAGAGCCTCTGCAACCCACTAAACCCACACCTAGCTGCTGAGACTGCCAGCAACAGGGTGCTGGTGGTGGTACCAGTGGTGTCAGGCTCCATTCTCTGGGTACTTGTCTGCCCTTGGGATGTGGGTAACTGTGGTGTGAGGGGCAGGGCCACGCAGGGCTCTTGGACTGTGTTCGGTTACTGCTCACCTGACCACACCAGTCCCCACGTTGGATTTTTCATTATGAAAGTTCTTGTGTATGCATATGCAAGTAAGAGAAGTTACCCCAAATAGTCAAATACAAATGCTGGGCTCTCTCCAAGTATTCAGGATGCCAGCCCATTTTGTCACAAATTTCGTGTTACTGGGGACAAGTTACTTAACCCCATTTTGCTTCCAGTGGGTATAACACCTCTGTTTCACAAGGCTGGCAGTCAGCAGGTACTACTATGAGGTATTCAGGTGGGGGTTATTTAAATACTCAAACCGAGGGATTTACTTTGCCTGAAACAAATGGCAAGCACAAAAAAAGGAAGTCAGTTAAAGGCACTTGCAGATAAATCCACCCAGCAGTTCAGCAAGAGTTGGAGCCACCAGACTTGGCTGAAAAGCAGCTTGTGATTGTGGGTCCAGGAACTCTGTGAGAGGGTTGGCTGTGCATTCCCTTTGCTAAATGGTGTGTCTTGGGAGAGTGAGGCTGTGGGGTGACAGTGAGAGGAATCACAGAATCACAGAATGTTAGGGATTGGAAGGGACCTCGAAAGATCATCTAGTCCAATCCCCCTGCCGGAGCAGGAACACCTAGATCAGATCGCACAGGAACGCATCCAGGCGGGGTTTGAATGTCTCCAGAGAAGGAGACTCCACAACCTCTCTGGGCAGCCTGTTCCAGTGCTCTGTCACCCTCACTGTAAAGAAGTTTTTTCGTTCTGGCAGTGCAATGGTAGTTTTCACCCTGCTGTTGGTCTCCCCAGGTGGTGTGGAAGCACGCTCAGTATGAGCCGCTGTACCATATGCTCAGTGATCCTGAGGCCTATGTCTTTACGTGCATCAACCAGACAGCAGAGCAGCAAGAGCTGGAGGATGAGCAACGGCGGCTTTGTGACATTCAGCCCTTCCTACCTGTACTGCGGCTTGTGGCTCGAGAAGGTGACAGAGTCAAGAAGCTTATTAACTCCCAGATCAGCCTGCTTATTGGAAAAGGTCAGTTCCCCCATCGCTGGTCTTGCCAGGAGTGTGGCAGGGGCATTGGCTGTAGGTTAAACATGCTTCTGTCCCAGACAGCCTTGAGTGTATGGAATAGAGATGGAGCCCTGCTTACACAGGAGATGAAATTAGCAAGTTTGGTCTCTTGTGGATCTGGTAAGGGAACAGTGTGTGTGCAGGCCCTAGAAGGGTGATCTTTCCCGCTGGCATAGGGCTGTAGTAATTGACTCAGTGCGGTTGTACTTGGTAAATAAGTGATTACTCGTGGCTTGGCTGACTCTTCTCCTTTTGGTCAAATATAAAGGATGTATTTTGGAAGACTTTTCAAAGACACTTGATTATCAAAGGCTGTTTTCCCCCACTGGGTGCAGGTGCTAATTTTGTCTTTCTGTCTTACTCTCCCCATAGGTTTGCATGAGTTCGACTCTGTGCAGGATCCAGAGGTGAATGATTTCCGCACCAAAATGTGCCAGTTCTGTGAGGAGAGAGCAGCAAAGCGGCAGCAGCTCAGCTGGGCAGCTTGGATGGAGTACAACTTTCCCTTGCAGCTGGAACCCATAGCCAAAGGCCTTGGGACTGGCCCTCTACAGACCCCCACCAAGAACATTTTTGTCAACGTCAAGTTTCAGTCTGGCGGGGTAAAGCAGAAACTTTTCTGTGACAATGTTTAACTGGTTTATGCTTTCTCTTTGGGAACCTTTGGGCATTGGAGACAGAATAATGTGTGTGTGGACGCTGTTCCCATGTGTTCAGTGTTCATCTTCATTCTCCAGATTCCTTTGCCTGTGGAGATGGTTGTGAGGGAGACTGAGCCTCCAACCAAGGGAGCTGTTCCCCTTCTGAACATGGGTGTACTGGTTAGCTGGTAGCTGAGGTTGCTGCATGCACATGTGGTGGAAGGCTTTTTGGAGTAGGAGAGGAGCATGGAATCCAATACGTGCCTTTCCTTTTGAAGCCCAAGAGTCTGCTCAGTTCATGCTCAGCCTACACTGCTTGCAGGCATTGGTCTGTGGCCCCCTGTTCTTGCCAGCTCCCCTTGGTTAGTGTGATTTTTGCATGTTGTGCCTGGGCATGGAGCAGCAGCCAGTCCCATGGGAGAAGGGCCCTTCAGAGCAGTGTGTGTGAGCACGGTGACCCTCGCCACCCTCTGCCTTGCCAGTGGAATGACAGTGGGAAAACTTTTAATGACTAGCAGACATATGAACTGGTGATTCTGCTTAAGCTGGACTTCTGAGGTTCCTGATTTCCAGCCTTGCGCTTGTGGTGCTGAAACGTGCTTCTCCCCAGTTTGGCAAACATCCCTGCTTATTTACTAATACGTGTGTGCGGGGAATTCTGCCCTCCTATCTTTTTCTTTATTGTCAGCAATAGGAATGTTGTTACTTATCCGCTGAGCTACTGCTGCTCCTTGTGCTGATTTTAGCTCTTTGCTGGTGTTTGACAGTGTATGCTGTGTTGTTGGGATTGCAGGAGAGCTTCACTTTCCAGATCTCCCCGAAGGAGTTCCCCATCACATTAATGAGCTATGCTATCAAGAAGCAGGCTACTGTCTTCCGCCACGAGACAGTGGAGAACCCAGAGGACTACACCCTGCAGGTGAATGGAAAATATGAATATCTCTATGGGAACTACCCCCTGTTCCAGTTCCAGGTGAGCCTTTTGTCTTGCTTTATCAATGAGTCTGTTCCCATATGGTCTCCTCTTATTGGGACGGGGGATTGAGATGTGTTACCCTCAATCAAGGAGACAATGCTGTTTATCCTTGTGGTTTTGGGGGCTAGTGATCCAAGCCCATCCTTGGGTACCACATGCAGTGTAAATGCATTTGTAGATTGTGGTTCAGGAAATGTCTTCTTGCTTGCATGGTGAGCTGGGGGTTCTCTTGCTGAAAGCTGGGCGAGTAATCCTGTATTCGCTGGCAGGGCAAACTGCTGTTGGGAGTGCTGAATCCTTCTCGGTGTTTTTGCTTAATGCAGCCATTTGAGTCAGTTGATTAAATGCCAGCTGTAAAAGGCACTTCATATTCTCAGTTCTGGCAACGTGACTCCAGTGAGTTGCAGGTTTATAAAGCAAGAGGACATAAATTAAGACTGAATTTTGATTGTTCCTGTGTCCTTCCCTTACTCCTTCCACCTGTTTCTGTTTCAGCCAGTTCTGATTTGCTTGACTGCTCTTGCCTGCTGGGCTTTGTTTCATCCACGCTGACTCTGTCCTCTCTTTGCAGTATATTCGCAGCTGCCTGCACCGAGGCCTAACGCCCCACCTGACCATGGTCCACTCCTCCACCATCATTGCTATGAGAGATGAGCAAACCAACTGTATTGCCAGTCCCCCGAAGATGGCTGCCAAGCCTCCCCCGCTCCCTAAGAAAAAGGTAAAAGGGGACAATGACCCAGCGGGGTCACCCTTGACTCATCTGTTGATGGAGATACTGATCTTGTCTGGGAACAGCAGCTGGTTCTCCCTGCCTCGCTAGCATGGGTTCCTAGCTACTGTCTGGGAGTTTCCAATCAGCCTTCCAGCCCCCTCCACAACTTTCCTGGTTGTTGCAGACTTCATGCTGCCCACCTGCAGTGCAGTGCAATGCTCTTTTCTGTTGGAGCAAAAAGCATGTCATGAAAGATGAGGTCTGGCACTGGCTTGAGAAGTCTTTGTTGTGTCTGTTTCTGATCGGAACCCGTTTCTCTTTCTAGCCAAACTATGGTTCTCTCTGGTCCTTGGAGCAGTCTTTCTACATTGAGCTGGTGCAAGGCAGCAAGGTTAATGCAGATGAGAGAATGAAGGTAGGTACTGACTCCCTTTGGGGTTTTGGTTTTGTATTTTGGCTTTCCCAGTTGCATCTGTCCTGTTTGTGTGGCAAGGAATCTCCTGTGATCCTCCATTGTGGTTCATTCAGCCTTTGAGCAGTTTCTAAACTGCAGCACCACAGGAAGGGGAAGGGAGCTTCCTAGCCAGCAGCCCAGCAACGGAGCAATGCATTCTTAGAAACACTCCCCTGCAGAAGTTCCTGAGCAGCAAGCAGAGCTGCTGCCCTGTGGTGATATCACTTGACAGTGGTGTGGAGGGGTGGGGAAGTCTGCAAAAAGCAGCGGAGGGGAGGGGAGATTCAGCTCTGAGAAGAGAGAATGGTGGGAGAGGTGGTGACTGGTAAAGACACAAAGCTTGATGCAGCAAAGCAAGGTGTTTGCCATGAAGGGGGAGAGCAGGCCAATGAGGAGAAAGGGAATGGCTGTCCTTTGGGAGAGGAAGGAGACAGGGCAAGAATATATCACATATACAGGTGGTCTGCAGCCCAAGACCTTGTAAAGAAACAGGCAATGAAACAGTTACTATTTTTTTCTGCCCAGTGCCCCATGGTTTTTGCAAGGATCTTCTCCTGGGGAGGGCTCCTGTGATTCAAACTAGCCAGCAATACTGTAACAAGAGGTGAAGGTGGGGATGAGCTTGGCCTGTCAGCTGTACAGCGATCTGTCAGACTGCCAGGGCAGTGCAGATTTGCAGGCAAACGTGACAGGCTCCTGAGCTTTTGCAGAGTCTTGGTGGGCAAATTTTGATGAGTGTTTATATTGCCTGGCTTTACAGGATGAAGCCTGTAACACTGTTACCAGTGCATTACCAAACATTTTGCAATGATTAAGCAGCTTTTGCACATCCGCAAGAAGTGAAAAGATAGCAATGCCCTTACTGAAGTTGAGTAAAGACGAAGATTAAGGAACTTAATGTCTCAGTGAATTGGGAAAGAGACAGGAGCAGGGGAGTGGATGCCCTGTCCCATTCCTCTTCTAATCATGTGTCTTCAGCAAAGAGGTCAAGTCTCTGTGGATTCATGGTGTTCTCTTATTTCTCCTTCCCTCAGCTGGTGGTGCAAGCGGGTCTCTTTCATGGCAATGAGATGCTGTGCAAGACGGTGTCGAGCTCTGAAGTGAATGTATGCTCAGAGCCAGTGTGGAAGCAGAGGCTGGATTTTGATATTAACATCTGTGACCTCCCCCGTATGGCCCGGCTCTGCTTCGCCCTCTATGCTGTCATCGAGAAGGCAAAGAAGGCACGTTCCACCAAGAAGAAGTCCAAGAAAGCTGTAAGTAGGACACCATTGTGAACCAAATGCCCTTTGCTTACGGAAGAAGGCTTTATTAATAAAAGAGCTTACAGAATGATGGCCAGTAACTGCTTCAACAGGAACAGGAAGCTGAGGAGTGGCTGCCTGTAGGGAAGGTTGTTTAAATGTAATTTCTTTTCCAGAAAGACCATTAAGAAACACACCCAGCATCTGAATGCACATAAAGAGGAATCATTTCTGTTAGTGTCTCTGTTTTGCTGTTCAGCAGCTTCCTTGTTTTGCAGTTGAGGTTAAACCATCTTTTGTGTTGCATCTTCTTTCTGGTAAGGTCTTTCATGCAAATCCCCAAGGAGCAAATTAACAGCTAAGAACGGGGAAGGAATGTAAACACTTCAAGAATCTTCAAGGTTACTGCTCAGTGAGGACAGAAAGTGTTAAATCACTTTGGAAGTTCTTGAGCTTCTGAATCAGAGATGTAGTGATATTTCTCACTTTCCTCACCTCTATTCCAAAACTTCCAGCCTATTAGTAATTCAGTAACTAAAGCAGATCTAAGTGCAGCCTATAATTGAAGTGCTAGCTTCCCAGAGTTGCAAGTGAAGCATGATGCCTCTAGCTTTTTGCATGTGAAGTTTTCTTTCTGAGCAACAAATGCATTTGTTCCTCTGCAAATTACTGTTTCTGCAGCCATAAAAACACTGTTACCATGCTTGAAAGAGAGGATTAGTCATGCCGTCTTTACTAGAGTGCAGAGAAATGAGGGACTGATAAATGTCATCACAGAAGATTTTAGTCTCAGTTTAGTCTCCTTTTCACTGCTGGGGAGGTTCACTGAGCTTTGCTGTGTTTATCGGTGGGGTTCTCAGGGTGACAGTGCATTCATGGCTGGGGAGCAACAGGCAACCCATGAGTCATGCTTGTGTGGATGAATTTCTGGGTTGCAGACTTCAGACTGGAAACATTTTGAGGCCAGGACCAGAATCAACCTTTTTATTGTTGTTTGGTGGTTTTTTTGCTTTAGAGTAGCAGAACTCCAGCTCCTGCTGAAGGCTTTTATTGAACAGAATATCTGATTCATCCACAGGCTGCATTCTTGTGGTCACACTGAAACAATTTTCAGTTTTGAAGCGGTCGGAAGGAAATCTTGCTATTCTGATTAACAGAACAAAACCAGCCTGGTTAGCTGGGTTATTAAGTGGATCCAGTTGATGTGTGTTCTGGTACTGGGGAAAGGTGGGTACATTCTGCTGAGCTCTTAATAGAAAATCACAATATTTGCTGGAGCTGAGCTCTGCAGAAGTAGTTTTTTCCACATGGTCAGCTGCAGCTCTGAGTGATGTGGCCAGATCTCATTTAAAATTATTGTTAAAAGGAAGTTACAGTCAGAGTGCCCTCTGATTTTTGTTTTTGATTAATAATCCTTTTGCTTGCTTTGCTTACAGTACTCAGAGGTTAATTACATGCATGTTGTTTGTCTGTGCAGACTGTCCAGAGCAGATAGGTGGGACTAAATCATTTATTACCACAAAACCAGGCATGCTTGCAGACTGACTGGGATGAGTCAGAGGCTTAATGTCACCCAGAGGGTTGGCTTTCAGTGTTTCTGTAAGTCATGCAGGAGGTATTTCTGTCGGTACAATGCTGAATCGTTGCTTTGCTGGACCTTATCCACTGAAAATCTTGCCTTGTGTTTTGGCAGGCTCTGTGCTGTGAGAAAAGGTTATTGCTGGTGGTGGTATTTTGTTGGGCTTTTCTCTGAGCTAGAAGCTGATGTCTCAAATGGGATTTTACTGAAGATACTTAGTCTAATCAAATCAATTCAAAGGTTTGTGAAAGGCTACTTGGAAGTGATTCATTTTGTTGCATTAGGGGAAGATGCTGACCTTGCTACCTTTGCCAAGTCCTTTGGTGCACCTTCGGGGCAACCCTGATGCATTCTTTAGAATGTCTCAGTGGAACAAGATGATGTCTCACTGTGGCTCCCTTCAAACATTCCACAGTTTGTGGGTGCGCCTCGCTAGAATTTTGCCTCCAATCTCTTTGCAAGTCATTCTGTGCTAGTGTATGCTTAGGCTGTGGAGTTTCCTGAGCAGCAGAGCAAAATGCTAGTGTTGCTGAAACTGTTATAAGAAGTAAACTGTTCCATTTGGGGAACCTGAGTGCAGGAAATCTTAGGTCACTTGTGGAATATGTCTGTCTGCTCTGGTGGCAGGGAACAGGGGCAGAGCAGGGAGATGGGTTCTCTTTCTTGGCCGTGTCCCGGTCGCTGTACTTGCTGGAGTCTCCCACCTCCAAAATGAGGCTGGTTTGTGTGACTGGGTTGGGCTTGTGGGTTTTATTTTGGGGTGTGTTGGGGGGGTTTGGCAGAGTAAAGTTTGATTTCTATAGATAGTGTTTATTAATGTAAAAAGGAGCCAAGCCTTTTCTTTCCATTATCAGATATGTCTGGCATTGCTTGCCTAGTTTTCTGAAGTCGTACTAACTCTGTGTTCCCTGTTTCAAGATTAAGGTTCCTTCTCCCTCTCCTCAAACTGTGAAATATATGGAATATATATGTCGTAGGTCCTTCAAATATCATTGAGTGTAGAGTTGCGAGGCCTTACCAGAAACTTAGAGATTCTTCAGCTATATAAAATATTGAGTGGTGAAGTTTTAGACATATTTGTGAGGAGTGTTGGTGCCATTCAGCACTACACAAGACCCCAGGTTTTGGAAAATATCTGAATTTGATGCCATCTTGTACTCCGATTTTAGGAGATCTTAAAAGGTAAGCAGAGAGGCATGGCTGCCTTCGGTGGTAACTCTATGGTGAGGGGCTGCCTGCATACCCTTGAATTAGAAATTACCTGCCTGTAGCATTCTGTGTAGCAATTTGCAGACTTGGAAAAAAAATCAAGATAATGTCTCTTATTCCTGGCTATTGCAAGGGGTTTGCTTTGCCTGGGGGTAATCCCACTTTCTTGTTAGTTCTTCTCTTCCCTTCATCCAGCTTTTTCAGTTACAGCACCCGAAGGATCTTCTTTCTTTGCCTTGCAGGACTGCCCCATTGCCTGGGTGAATGTCATGCTCTTTGACTATAAGGACCAGCTGAAAACAGGGGAGTGCTGCTTGCACATGTGGTCCTCCTTTCCAGGTATGTCAGGAGACAGAGCTACTCTACTGTTCTGCACCACAGGCAGGAGGTGCCCTGCATTCTGCATTGCTCTCCAGTGGGGTGTGGGAGGGGCTGTGATCGTTCGGACCAGTGATCGTTCGGACCAGCAGACCCAGGACGATTACTGCTCTGTATTGTGATGGCACCTTGAGCCCTACCGAGACGAAGGTGGTGTTGTGCTTGGCATTGCATGTATGACATAAGAGGCTGCTGCTGCCCTAACAGTGTCATGTTTACTTTGCCTGGCATGGAGCAGCTCACTTCATTTTCCTGATCTCTCATAAGCAATGTCCAGTGACAGCGCTGGAAGCAGTCTGTGCTTTGCTTTCTGGCTAAAGCTTCAGAAGATCAGGGTTCATGGGTTTGTGTACTTTGCTTTTCAGATGAGAAAGGAGAACTTCTGAACCCCATGGGCACGGTACAGTGCAACCCCAACACAGAAAGTGCAGCAGCCTTGGTCATCTGCTTCCCCAGCGTTGCATCGCATCCTGTGTATTACCCGTCATTTGAGCAGGTAGGGGGCACGGGGGACACTGTGTCCCTCCTCTGGGGCACACAGACATTCCCAGGCTTTGCTGGTGCAGGGGCATACAGTGTCACTGTCTTGGGTGGCTGTTGACAGGGACTGGGGACAAGCAGACTTGAATAGATACTGTTCATGCAAAATTTGACTTTTTCTCTTAACTAATGGACCTTTGAGTGCATACTTTTCCAAGCTGTGAATTCCTGTGAGTTACTGAGGTAAAGCTGCTCTTGTAGATGAGCATTTGTTTAAAAAATGGGTTTGACTGAGCTGCCTTTAAACTGCAGGCAGCATTAGGCTCTGTAGGAAGGAAGAAGAATAAAAGGGGAAATGGGTGAAAGTAGGCAGCTCCCTCCCTTTCAGCACGGAGTGATAACATGCTATGCGGTATGGGGATTTTCCATCTGTCACTGCAACTGGCCAAACCCTTTAAATGGAAGACAAAATGTGCCTGTTACAGGAAAGGAAGGAGATCTGCTCTGCCAAGGACATATACACATGCTCCCCCATGATGCACGTTCTGGCTCAGCAGATTTAA
>WKFP01014673.1:517436-538659 GCA_011057875.1 Pterocles orientalis | reverse complement strand
GTTGGTTCCTTTGCTATCAACTCATTAAAGAAGCTGACGTAAGTGTTCACCACAAGGGATATGCGGAGCCCCTTTCTATTTATGTTTCAGGCTGCTGAGGGGGACTGTGAACAAGGCTGACAGTCTTGTCTTTACAGTTTTTTGCAAGTACAGTTGTTGCAGAAAAGATAAGGCTGTCTTTTATTCTTCCTCTCTGTCCACAGAGATCATGAATTGTTCCAATACCTGCTACAGCTTGTCCAGGTGCTTAAGTACGAATCCTACTTAGACTGTGAATTAACCAAGTTCCTGCTGGACAGGGCATTATCCAACCGCAAGATCGGCCACTTCCTCTTCTGGCATCTGAGGTAAAGAGCAAATGTTTTGGGGCTTTTTCTCAGTAATCGAATGAAACCAGCATTTACTGGTTTCCTTATTGCTCTGTGAAGTGAGACAGCAAGTATGTCTGTAGGTAGAGATGCCAGGGGATTTATTTAAAGGCTATTGGCTCTCCTTTAACTAGTGTCTTTCATCAAAGCCCATCAAAAAGGTGGGATTTCCTTGCTGTCATT
This sequence comes from Pterocles orientalis, assembly GCA_011057875.1. Lineage (NCBI taxonomy): Eukaryota > Metazoa > Chordata > Aves > Pterocliformes > Pteroclidae > Pterocles > Pterocles orientalis. The sequence continues at coordinate 538,108 of WKFP01014673.1, read as the reverse complement.
TAAAAAACATGCAGGAACTGCTGCTTTTTACTTGGGACACTGAAGAAGAATTATTCCAGGAAGAAACAAAATATTTTTTTGTTTGTTGGTTGTGTTTGGTTTTTTTTTTTTTCTTTTGTTGCTGTGGTGGTAGTGTTTGGATTAGGTTGTTCTCAGAATTTGTATATATACATGGGCCTGAGAGCTGAAATTTACTTTGGCCAGCCATGGCCACCTGCCAGTTCTGAGCCATAGGCTCTGAACTGTCCTTGCTCCTTAAGTAATGTTCTCAAAGGCAAGGTTAGCAATTTAGTTATCCAGAAAGCTGTCTCATCACTTCAAGCAATGTTTTTTTCTACATCACCTTCTGGGGTGGGTTCATTTTTTTTTCCTCCCCAGTACACAGAAAGAATCTAAACAGCAGCTAATACTGTGCACCCTCCTCTCCCCCCCTCCTTGTGCTGACACAAATGGGAGAATTAGTCACTCGCTGCAGAAAGTCAGAATTGCTTTAACCTCCTTCTTCCCCTAGGTCAGAAATGCATGTTCCTGCAGTTGCTTTGAGGTTTGGCCTGATTCTAGAAGCATACTGTAGAGGCAGCACCCACCATATGAAAGTTTTGATGAAACAGGTAAAAATTGCTTTTAGCCATAAGGTTGACTTCCCTCTTGCTTGGAGCTAGTTCCCAGCTGTTAGCTTTTCCAACTTTATCAGTAATACAAAAAAAGTCTTTTAACTGCTCTGTTGGTTTTGGCATATCCTATTAAGAGCCTGGAGTTCCCCATGACATGTGACTTTGCTCATCTCTTACTCAGCCACACGTGTCCCAGACTACACTACGTGTCTACAATGGTTTGAAATGTTCAAAGACTGCTGCTGGTATTAGAGGAGTTCAATGAGTTACCGGTTTGTAGGAGCTGAGCACACTGGGCTGGCTGATTTGGAACAGTGCGCTCTTCCCTTCAGGCGCTGTGTGGGGGTGATCCTGATATCTACCCCCTCTCTAAAACTTTGCTGTTACCCACCAAGGATCACTGTACCTAATTCAGAACTGAGGGACTCATGTATACATGGAGTTGTATCTAAGATTGCCCACAAACAAGTGCTGCTTCTGTTTTCAAAACTGAGTAGCACTTTCGCGTAACCACAACTCCCCAAAAGCACTGTGGGCAGGGGCTGGAGGTCTCATCCTCCCTTTTCTAGCCTGTGCACCTTGTCTTCTGCTTGGATCTCCCTCAAGCAGATACTACTAAATTTGTTTTGTTGCAATGTGTGAAATTGCAGGAGGAGAAGGTAAGGTTAACATTTCACAGTAGGTTTTAATAGTTTTTAAACTTTCTCCAGGCATTTCCTAGTTGTTCACCTGGTTCCATCCCCTCCCTTTTTTCAGGGAGAAGCACTCAACAAGATGAAAGCTCTGAATGACTTCGTTAAAGTGAGTTCTCAGAAGGCCACCAAGCCTCAAACCAAGGAGATGATGCATGTGTGCATGAAGCAGGAAACTTACCTCGAAGCACTTTCCCACCTCCAGTCTCCCCTGAACCCCAACATTATCCTCGCTGAAGTTTGGTAAGGAAGATGGCCGCACCTTTTAATTTGTACCACACGTATCTTTCAGCAGTAGAGCCAGGCTCCTGGTTACCCCAAGGCCCGATTTTCTCATGGACATCACCAGTCTGTGAGCGTTTGTGGGTGCTGTTGAATTTGCAGATTAGATGGCCACTTTTTTAATAGATGGAAACTCTGATCGTAATATTTTTTTGTTTGCTCTAGTGTGGATCAGTGCACCTTTATGGACTCCAAAATGAAACCTTTATGGATTGTGTTTAATAATGAAGAGACGGGTGGAGGTGGAGTGGGCATCATTTTTAAAAACGGAGACGGTAAGTCTTTGAAGGATGTGTTTGACAACTGTGGCAAAGGCCCCTCTGGCAGCATGCTTCAGGGGCTGAACAAGCACCATAGGCAAGAGCACAAGAGGAGGGGAGAGGGGGAGGTACTTACGACCCTTTTTTCCTTTGTAATGCTGCACAGATCTTCGTCAGGACATGCTGACGCTGCAGATGATCCAGTTGATGGACATCCTGTGGAAGCAGGAGGGCCTGGACCTGAGGTGAGTAGTGTGCACATGGTTGTCCTACTGCAGTGATAAGTTGGTGGTGAGGCCCTTTTGTCTGCAAGCTTATTTTGTCCCTGTTGGGTGTGTCTAATATTTTATGAGCTGCTGGTCAGGTTTTGTGGTACTGAGGCGCAGAAATGCAGAGTAGGTATGGAGTAGATACGGCAGACAAGGGAGAGATTAGAAGTCAACATCACCCAACTCTGGGCAAGATTTCAGTGGAAGGGTTTCTTTCATTTCTGCAGGATGACCCCTTATGGCTGCCTCTCCACAGGAGACAAGACGGGACTGATAGAAGTCGTCATGCACTCAGACACCATCGCCAACATCCAGCTGAACAAGAGCAACATGGTGGCCACCGCAGCCTTCAACAAGGATGCCCTGCTCAACTGGCTAAAGTCCAAGAACCCAGGGTAGGTGGGCTGACATTTTACTCAGCGCTGCTTCACTGCTTCCTCTTACCTGCAGACATTCTGCTTTGCTCAATTTTTTTCTTTCAGTTATGCACATTCCCAAGCTGTCCCGCAGTATCTATGGCTGCTTTACTGCCTAGCACACCCGAAGGCAGCTCTGTTTATTGCAGCTGCCTTTTGTAAAGCATGGATGGGAGGACTGCCCCTGAACGCTACAGAAACTCAAACGTGATTCCCTTACCTTTGCTTGCAGGTTTGCATGGGGGAAGCTACAGTACTTTCCTGGTGTTCAAAGTTCTTTTTCAATCTTTTTCTTACCCTCTTTAGTGATGCGTTAGAACAAGCTATAGAGGAATTCACTCTTTCCTGTGCTGGGTACTGCGTGGCAACATACGTGCTGGGGATAGGCGACCGGCACAGCGATAACATCATGATCCGGGAAACGGGACAGGTATGAGGACTCGCTGCTGCTGCTCAAGTAGTGGGTTGCTAACAGGGATTAGGACATCTGTAATGTTTTCGTAAAGGGGGATTCCAAGCTATCTTTCTAGTTTAATTAATGGTGAATTCTACAGAGCCTAAACCAACCCTGCGCTAGATGGTGCAAGCTAAGTCTCCTGCAGGTCCAGTGAAGTCAGCTAATTAGTTAATAACTGAAAGCAAGAAACTGGCTGATGTTTTGACACTCTTGTCTCTCAGGTATGGCAACTGCCTGCACAGTTTCTGTGTAGCATCCCCCTCCTCTGCATCTTTCTTCCCCTAAATCAAGCAGTCAAAGAAACCTGCAGCACCTTTGTTTCGGGGTGACAGCAGGGACAGAGACACTGTGTCACTTGCTACCACGACACCTCCCTGCCTGCACTGTGACAAGCAGCAGCCCTCAGCCAGGACACCTCTTCTGCCCGTTAACAAATGCTGGGCAGGGAGCTTACAAACCGCTTCTGCAGAGCACAGGCCGCGCAGGTGTTTGTCCACTGGAGGGAGCTGATGCCCTGCGGTGCACAGCCTTGGGGTTTGTCTAGCTGGGATTAGCAGCGGCTCCGCAAAGTTGTCACAGCGGGTAAGGCTCTGCACGGGATCATCCTTCCCATCACTGCACGGGAAGGAATAACTTCACTATCATCAGTATTAAAAAACAGAACAAAACCCAAGGAAGGAAACAACAAACCCTTACCTGATGGAGTCATATTTTGTAGCAACTTCAAAACAGGACATCTTCTGTCCACACACCGTCCGGGGCTGCAAATGGCCCTGGTAGGGTGCCAAATTTAGTTCTCTTTCTGCTTCTACTAGAGACACACTAAGGCTTTACAAAAAAAAGTGGAATTTCTTCAGATAATACTAGATAGTGAACAGGTAAGTACCTCTTCTGTCTGTTCCAACATTTAATTACACTAGAGAATATCTCAGAAAGTAAATATAATCTCTTTTCCCAAAGGAGTGCCAGGGGAGAGGCCATTTTTCTCCCTCCCACAATTCTGTGGTCAGTATCTTCTGAATACAGTAGCTGTGAAGAGAACTCAACACTGATCAGATAAAACAGATACTATTCTGAAAAGAATTTTTTTCTTCCTTATTTTCAGCTGTTTCATATTGATTTTGGTCACTTTTTGGGGAACTTCAAGACTAAATTTGGTATTAATAGAGAACGAGTTCCTTTCATCTTAACCTATGACTTTGTGCATGTCATCCAGCAAGGAAAAACTAACAACAATGAGAAGTTTGAAAGGTAAGCGTTAGCAGTTAAAGTTGACTTAAGCTTTTTAAGCTGTGAATTTGCAGAAGTTTTTTCCACCAAGGATGTGCAGCCTGTAAACCTGTAGCTGGCCATTCACCCAAAAGCAAACAAATTATTATCTACTTGCTGGAGAAGGTGAAAGAGCTGGGTAGTCATCACTGCAGCCGGCAGGGTTCACACTAATACTCACTCTTGTTTATAAAACGGTGTAGCTTGTGGTCTTCATTCCTTTGCCTCATCTTCCTTTCTGCACAGGTTCAGGGGTTATTGTGAAAAAGCCTACATGATTCTGAGGCGCCACGGTCTTCTCTTCCTGCACCTCTTTGCACTGATGAAAGCTGCCGGCCTGCCCGAACTCAGCTGCTCTAAAGACATTCAGTATCTAAAGGTAAGAGAACCCGATACGGTTAGAACTGAACACCTGAGCCTGGAGCTCAGGGAGGAGGAGCCCAGTGAGGAAGGATGTATCCTTTGAAGCAAATGAGCTCCAAAAATCACGAGTAGGCACCCAATGTTCACGTGCAGGACATGAAAAATGCCAGATGCTGGTGCTCAGGAAATAACTAGATTCTGCAGCGCAAAGGCCAGAAGGTACCTTGTAGAACCAGCCTGGGTTGTGTGTCATCTCCTGTTCCCAGCTTGCCTGGCCAACTGCAAGACAGTAGTGTTGTACAAGAGCACTAAAACCCTCTTTCCCTCCTAACAGAAAAGCAGGATGCATGTATTGGAATGAAAAAAACCTTGTGCAACTACGGTAGCTTTTAAAAACAATTAGTAGCTACTCATTTCCTACTCGGTGCTCCTTTCAATGGAGTAATTTCTTAGTCAGTAAACATCGTAGTAGTTGAGCAGTTAAGTTGTGCTTAACTAACACTGATTTCTGCCTCTTGCCTGCAGGATTCCCTGGCTCTTGGGAAAACAGACGAGGAGGCACTGAAGCACTTCAGACTGAAGTTTAACGAAGCCCTGCGAGAGAGCTGGAAAACCAAAGTGAACTGGCTGGCGCACAACGTGTCCAAAGACAACAGGCAGTAGAGCGACGTCAGCCTGCGCACCTGCTCCACAAGAATGTAATACCTGCACTGAGTCCTGCAACTGTAGACAGGGTTTAGAGACTGAACGTTGCCATGCTGAAGATCCCGCACCTGCATCCCGAGATCAGGCATTTCCGCAGGACTGAAAAATTGTTGGACTGTCATCAGCTGCGTAATCATATCTGCTGTAGATCTTTGGGGACAAGGGAGAGACACAAGGCAATAAAATTACTGCGTACAGTGAAGGTAGGTAGATGTACTGTATCCTTAAGAACTTGTTAAGCTTCAAATACATCTTCTAATGGAAGAGTTCAGGCAGTTGTAACATCCTAGCAGTGTGTTAATGTGTCTGTTTCTGTTTTCTGAACACTGAGAACCTGCTCTCGCTGTAGCTCTTACGCTGTAGCCCATCTCCTAGGGCCCCACCATTACAGCTCAGAGGCGGCTCCTGCTGCCCTGGTTCAGTGCACACCCAGGTGGGTCATCCTGAATCACCCCGGGCGCTGACTTGAACAAATTGTTTTACTCTGCATCACAACAGGGTAAAAATATCCGTGCTGTCAGCGTACTTTCCCTCTGCTACAGAGGCCAAAGTGTTCCGAAACTGAACTGGAACCCATCTATTGCTGTCAAAAAACTGATGCCACAAGAACAGGCTCGGATTGGGCACGGAGCTGGGCATTTCTGTTCACTTTCCTAAGTCAGCCTGCAGTTGAGCCTCAAGCAATTCCTGGGTTTCAGCATTTGTTCAATTTTTAAGCCTGAAAATGGTAACATTGAGTCTTCAAAATGGGCACGTAAGGGGGTTGCTACACATACCTCCTGCTGGGACGTTAGAGCTGGTCTGCCACCTGGTTTCTCAGCGACACTGCACCCAGGGCACTGGCCTACGCCTGTGTGATCACTGGGGTACGACCCGGTAACTCCAGCGTCAGCTGGGACAGGTGGTACCGCTCTGTGCCCGAGTGACTTGGCCAGTCTGTCTTCCTGTGTAAGGATCAGGACTGCCAGATGAGTGGATTTAACACTGAAACACAGTAAATTGCATCTCGTCTTCTTACACATTTATTCCTTGTTCCTTTCCACACTCATCCTCCCCTCAGCCACAGCACACAACTCTGTTAGCGGAGCTGGTGCTGGTACATAAATCAGGACAAACTGGCCACTCCTGCCTCCTCCTGTTCTCAGGGCCACCTCTGTCTCCTTCCTGAGCAGAATCTGTCCCATCTCCCACAAGGTGCTGTAATCAATCACGTATTTCTACTCATGTGTCATATTTTTGTCTCCAGCTGGTGTCCTCACCCCGGGAGCAGTTCTGAGCGCTGGTGTTGCACAGGGACAGATGCCCAGGAGCCACTGCTCAGTGCCTCACAGGAGCGCAGGGGGTGCACCAAGCAGCTATGGGTCACGCTGGGAATAGGGGCAGTAGCACGGTTTGTACCCGTGTCCTTGAGCAGGTCCCTGGGGTGCTTCCTCCCCTCTCCCCATGGTCTCCGCAACATCAGGTTCCCCTGCAGGTGCTGTCATTCCTGCCCTTCAATGAATAGCGGAATCTTGTTTTCAAGACAGCCCTGAAGCTGAATCCTGTGTTTGATTTATATGCCCTTAACTAGATTGAGCAACTTCCTTTTACTCATAGAACTGGTTTTTAAACTCTTTTACTTATTCTTACTTATGTAGGTAAAAAAACCCAAAAACCACCCCAAAACCCAAACCCAGGCATTGCATAGTGTCTCTCAAGTATCGTGAGATGCATGTATGGTCAAATGACTTTCTCATGTAAATTTAGCTTTCATGTCTGGTTTAAAATTCCCACAAAACCAGCAAGCTTAGGGCAGAGACCCAACTGGCCTGTTAATAACTCCTCCCTGTCATGGGATAAACGTGGTTCGATAGTACTACATCCAGCACACAGCTACATCATTCCTGACTTTCAGCTCTTTTTAATACTTTAAAATCAGGTACCCCTCTGCTTTAAAATTCAAACAATCTTGCCCTATACTGGCTGTTTAGTCCACTTTTTTTTTTTAGGAGGACAAACTCAAATATATTTGTTCATTAGCTGCATAGCTAAGCTAATACTCTCTTGAAGAAGTAACTTCTCCCCCACATAGAACTGAAGGGTAGTAGGTAATGCAAGGTTAGGTCAGGGAGGGGAACATCACCCACCTTTAATAAACCCGTCCCTCCTCCCCTTTACAAACAGGTCCTGGCAGGTTATGATCGGTGTTACGCTGTTGCTAATTTAAATTCCGATTTAAAGTAGTTTCTTTTCATAAGAAGATATGTTGCTATGACGTCTATTCTATATTGTTTCTATCTACCAATATAAACCCGGCTGTCTCTCACAGATCCCCTGTTACTAGCAGCAGCAGTTACACCGCAAACAGCTCATTTTAACCTTACACAACCCCTGGAGATCCCCTTTTTCCACTGTACACCCCTGAGAAGTGGCTGGAACATTACACAGCATGGCACGTGCCCTTCCACGTGACCCAAATTACTTGCAATTCCTTCTGTGCATAGCGTTTAATAACTGGTACTGAAAGCATGTCTGGAGCAAGGAATTGTTTTCACTGCACTTCCTCTGTGCCCCAGACCCTTAGTGAGCTCAAGCTGAAGGCTCCATGTCCTCCTGCAACTAGGAAACCCCAGCGCACATCTGTACAACCAACCACCGTCTGCCTGGAGCCAGCGCTCTAGAACTGCTGCTGCTTCTGGAGACGAGACTAAAACAGCTCCCTGGGGTCTGAGTGCTGTCCTCTGGGAGGGATGAGCTCTCTGCAATAGACACTGAATTGTTTTCACTGATGGGTTCTCCTGAGTTTACAATATTACTCGCAGTTTTCCTGAACAGAACAGCGGAGAGGTGTGTCGGGTTTCAGATTAAATCTTCCAACAGTGAATCCATGTTTGCAACAACAACTACAGTATTATGAAACTGGTCAACAAATTACAAGAGTAACTACCAGACATGTATTTTTAGCTGGTTGAAGTATTATAACTTCCCTTTCCTGGGCCAGATTATACATATGATATATACTGTATATATTATAGACATGCTTTATATAGGGTGCCATGGGTATCACATTTTAAATTAGTAGTAGGAAGATGCTTTTCTCTCTTACATCCAATTACAAAAAAATCCATTTTCATGTGGCAGGGATCCTGCTGAAATACTAAATAGGAAATGCAAAGAGGAAAACAGAAGCCCAGCACTCCAGCTCTAATACTGCAGGAGTTAGAGCCCTTTGCACACTCATCAGACAGCGGGAAAGCAGTACCGCACCGCGTTAACGACCTCCCGCAGGGTGGTGTGCCCAGACTCTGCTTGCTTCCGAGTTCCCTGTGGCCACAGGACTTTGCCCTATTTTAGAGAATAATCAAGGAAATATCAATATTAATCTAAATTAATTTAGGGAGCAAAAGGTTTTCAAAATTATCAGGCCCCACGACCACCTCATCAGGGGTTCCACACCACCTCATGTGGAAGGAAAGAAACATACAACAATTCTGGAAAGGTAAAAGCTGCTCTCTCCCATTGCCACACACTGATAATCCAGGATCCCGTCTGTCACAGTCTCACCTACGAGCTTCCTTTGGCCCTCTCAGGTTCTTGGTTTGCAGGCTCACAGCAGTTCATACCTTCAGCTGTTGGTTCCAGAAAAACTCAAGCCCTAATGTAGTTCTCCAGAAGCACAAAGCAGCAGTGGCTCATGTCATCTCTCCCTCAATTTCACAAGTGCAATAAAACAAAGTTGCTGCAAGAACTGAGCAATTCCAAAGGTGTTTCTCAATCCAGCACAGCTTTACAGAGAGGTTCCCTAGTCTAGAAAATTGACTTACCTACAAGAAGTAAAAATATCGATGAGTGGTCAAGTGGACCTTCCTCCTTGTGCACCCTGAGCAGCACCTGGAACAGCACTCTGATGGTTCCTGGGTCAGCGGAGAGCCTCCGACTCCACATGTACAAAGCAGCAGCTCACCTGATGGCTTTCATCACGTTGAATTGTACTGAAGATTGAAACTTAAATCACTTTCAAAAATACGAGTAGGTTCCAATTTTATAAATATGCTCAAAGTGACACCCCCTTGTATTTCTATTTATTTAGAGATGTTTCTGTGATTATTTTTTTTAACTCTGTACAAACTGATTGTGCTTGTTCTGTTGCCTTTTAAGAAAAAAGTATTTTTTTAAGCAAAACCATGGTTCTGTAAGAAGAGAATGTTTACATGTTTAACTTTTCAGTTGCTTTAGGTACATGTTTTGTAAGTCAAAAATTAAAAAAACTACACACATGCTGTCAAAGTCTTTCTGTGCTCGAGAGATCAACGAAAACAAACCAAAACTCTTCCACTGCCCCCAGCAAATTAACACAGTTATTAACTTCATTCAACTCCATTCAGTAAGAAATCAATGCAAACCATCTTTAGAACCAGAAATTTATTGTAGCTTATAGACTTTCCAAACTGACCTGTTACCAATATACACATCTGAAAAGTTATACCCACAGCGGCTACAAACTGCATCAGGACGGTTACAACCTTTCAGTATTACCGTTAAGTCACGATCAGTTTTGGTCTAAAATACAGCAGCTACAGCAACAGTATACGGAAGGATAAGTCTTCTACACATTAACACAGGACAACTGTCAGACATAAGTTAAAAGTTTCCCAATTTACTTAAAACTAGCAGTTATATTACCCCGTAAGTAGTCAAAACCATTTCCCCATTTTAGAAATCTAAAATTTTACATTAAAAAAAAAAACAACAACCCCCCAAAACCGGTAAGCGAGTTGTGTGGGTTCTCCTCCCTGCTTCCAGGTCCATCTACTATAGTAAAAGGCACTCCGCAGCCAAGCGCTACCCAGGTAAAACCCACCGTTAGATCCTGTCACACAGCACGAGGTGAGATAGTTCTGCTCTGCAAATCAAACGATACAAACTCTCGATCAGTCCTTATTGTTTATCTCACTGAACTAGGACCCTCTGTGCCCCACCCTTGGGCGTGCTCGTTGCTCCTCCAGCACGCTCGCCCTGCGCAACATTTCCCTGCTGTGTTCTGTCAGCTCTGAGAGGTGTGGGCTGTGCACCTGCAACAAAGGCAGCCTACGTACAAAAGAGCAAAACCAGGAACTTTGCTTACCGTGCCGAGGAGTGCATGGAGTCCTAGTCCTGCTACAAGCAACACAAGTTAATCTTTTTAATCCACCTCCCAACATAAAAATCAAGTAAACAGCTATTCATCATTCACGGCTCTGCATAAAACCAAATGAAGGTAAACAGCCAAGCCCTGCCTTACAAAACCCAGCGCTCTCCACCAAGGGCTCGTAACTTTTCGTACCTTTCAGCTATTTCTTCAGAGAAGTCCTTTGCAATTCCAAGTTAGAACTTTCACCAAAAACAACTGGACTTGGAATAACATCAATGTGATTCCCAAGGTTTTCTGGCTGGATAATTGATGCCGTAATTACACAATTACTAAGTGTAAACAAAGGCTTCACACACCAACAAACAGTCCAGGTTACTGCACAAGGGGCCACAGGGAAGGAGCTGGAGTGTGTTTGATAGAAATGGTGTCAGCTGTGCCCCAAACCCTCCCCCTACCACAGCAGAAAAACCGAATAGCCAAAAAAACCCCAAACACCAAAACCCCAAATACCTAGACCAGTAGCCAAGGTGCACAGAACACAGGTCTCAGGCTTTCCAGCATCAGTCACCAACGTAACAATCAACTCCGTGAACCACGCGCCCTGTCAGCAGTGTGAACAGACCATCGCTGTACTACAGCAGCCTCCCGGTGACCAACAGGAGCTGTGGCAACACACCACAGCAACAGCACACCGGTTTGCCCGCCATCCAAGTAGTGTTTGTTCCCAATAACTTAAAAGCCCTTATGCCAAGACTTCATTGGAGAAAAAAAAAGAAAAAGAAAAAGCAAACAACTGCATTGCACAGGGCAGCTGAACCTCTGCAGAGGTTCCTAAAGCCTTTACAATGTCTCACGAGCTTGTCTGTTCCCTCTGCAAAAATAAAGGAGATTAAAGGAAAGGAAAGAAAAAGGAAAGAAAAACCAGAGCGGGGCATGAGCGAACGTGACAGTCAAGGCCAATGTCACTGTATTACTGAAACATCTACACTAGAGAACTGTGCCCGTGCTCCTGCTGCAGCAGTATGAGACTTGTAAGATTTCATGCTTCATGATTTTTTACTTTAGCATGTTTTAAACCCCAATCCCTGTTTCACTACCACAAATGACATAATTACATAATTCCAATATATTTACAAAATATTAAAAAGTCTGTTAGTCTTCTACATATTAACCTCATTCTGCCACTTTACACATGCACTAATTTGGGGAAAGAAATTAAAAGAAATCAACAGGCTGAAATGAGCAGCTTTACCCTTTGTCAACAAGCAATCTTTGCATCTCCTAGAAAGAGAAAAAGAACAAAGAGCCAAGTTTGTTTCACTGAGCAAAAAACAGACAGTTCAGAAATTCATGTGCAATGGCTACAGATCTGTAGAGTCACTTAGCTGAGATGACATGAAGAAAAAAGTGCAAGGTGGTTCCTCACAGAGCGTAAAAAAACATATCCAGTCACTGAGGCATGGCTGAAGGAAAGAGGTGCTAACTACAACTCTAGAAACAGCATCAGGAACTAGCTGACATACCACGAACACGGGGATGGGTGTGGGTTCAATCTACTGGCCAGAATGAATTTTTTTTTTTAAACACCATGAATCCTTGGTAACAATGGAGTGTATGAGAGTGGAGTCTTCTAGAGCAGAAACATAAAGACAAAGGGAGCAGCTAGAATCAATAACTGAGGGTAGAGTCATCCCATTCCAGCTGTTGCTGTCTACTGACATTCTGTTGGTCCTCCTCCTGCTCACCCTCCTCCTCCTCACTGCTTTCAGACTCTGCACTAGTGATGTCATCTTCTTCTCCATCTTCGCTTTCTTCTTCCTCTTCCTCCTCTTCCTCTTCACTGCTGTGTTGATCCTCGTAAGTCTGTTAAGACAGAAATAAGCTGTTGATATCATACTGGCCAAAATTATTTTTATTCTTTTGAGTTCAGGCACAAGGCACTGTCCTGAGTAAGAGCTACAACAGGTTCCTTACTGGTGTTAGATGTTCACAGTAACTAGGCACCAGAGGAGAAAAAGGAAGTTGTGCAATTTAAATAGCCTTGTGACACTGCTGTCAATCCTGTCACTGAACAAATTCTGAAGAGTGATCCAGTACTTCAAACCCGACTGGAAAAGGACCTTTCAGTAGGATCACACTAACGGCATTACGGTTGCACATCTTTCTTGTTCCTGGTTTTCTAAAAATTCAGATCTCAACCACAGCAGAAGGAAACATCATAAACACTGATGTTTTGACAAGAAATTCTTGCAACTTCGGAAAAAGCGGCCCATGGTTGAGGCAGCGTGCAGCATGATAGCCACCAGTGCTGGGCACTGACCTGTAAAACCCCATCATGTACCATGAAGCATCCCAAACACAGCTGCTCTTGGGATTTGTCACTTCAGCACATTCATTATAAACCCACAGTTAATATCTCCACTCTCTGTTCTGTGGTTGTTTTTTGCTCCATTACTCCATCCACAATCAATCTCAGCCATTACAGCTGGGAAAGGACATTTTTCCTCTAAGTGCTGGGCCACCAGCGTTACCTCCATGGGGTTCACAGTGATGGTCAACGCAGAGTCATCCCAGTCCATCTCGTTCTCCTTCCCAGTGTCCTGGTCGCGCATTGTTCTCTGATGTGCAGCTCGGATTCGGAACACTCCCAGAATAATCATAAAAACCAGGAAACTGACACAAACTACAATCACAACGGTGGCTGTACTTGGAACAACTGCAACGAGAAAATAAAAGGAGTTTCTTAGATGACACTGATAAGTAACTCTTACAGCACAGTGCTAGTAACTACTCCTCTGTTCCCATCACCTGCGAGAGGGAAACAGCACTGCACCAGTATCAGATGTAGCTACACAGAGGCGGTTTGTCTAAGGCCACTTACAAAGTCAGTTGGGATGTAAGAACTAAAACTTAGTTCCTGAAGTGTAATTACATCAATCTGAAGGACTGACAACACATGGGAAGCAGATGCCACCACACACAGACTCCTCTCTGAAATGCCTGTTCTTCTTCCTCTCACATCCTACACCCACACCAAATTGATGTAATTAAAACAGAAAGGACAGACACCACAACTCATCAAGGGAATAATGCCGCAGTTCTTCCCTCATGCCATTCAGAAGAAATGCTGTCCCGGTTCCTCCCAGTCCTTTCTCTAGGTCTTACAGTGCCCTCAGGACTGGTTCACCTCCCAGTTCCCAGAGTACACACACCAACAGAAAGCTCTCCTGCTGGCAGGAAAAGATATTTCCTAGCTCTCTCGTAATCCACTCCTCCCTGCTTGAGCAACAGCAGAACAGGACCAAGCAGCTGCTTAGACTATCAATCCACCACGCTGGCTGGAACTCTGGGAAGAAACCTCTCTACAGCAAGAAGCCTCTGTGACCATTTAATACCAGAAAAAAAACCAGCTGAACTGCAGTGACTGAGAATTCTCACCTGAAAATGGATGAGGGTTAGCCAAGTTGTGACCAGAGAGATCAACAAACGTATGATGCACTGGATGAACAAACTGCGGCTGTGCAGCGATGTGATTCGCATGTTCAACTGGGTTAGCGGTGTGGATAACGTTCACCTAGGAGCAGAAAGAATGTTAAACTCCAGAAATGCAACAGTTTACTTCTGAAGAGACAGAAAGAAAGAAAAAAAAAGGGTGGTGGGGGGGGAAGGATATCTATTTCCCAGAGCAGGCACCCAATTCTCCTTCAGCACAGCAATGGCTATCTGTCAGTTGAGGCAACAACTTCCATCCTCCTAGCCATCCACGCTCTAAAACGTCTCAGAGCGATCAGAGCAGCGTACATACCTCCACTTTAAACTCATTGCTGACGTAGCGTCCATTAAGCTCAGAACAGACTAATTTGAACTTTCTGTCAAAGAGAGAAACAGTGTGCCAGTTTCTGTAGCGTATCAAATGGAGGACTTCTTCATAACTAGCCATAGTATCGACCCCTGTAGAGAGAAATAAACAAATAAAACAACTACTTTGCAAAAGACTAGTGCAACATCACATATTTGACAAATATTGCTCCCTTTCTTCAAGTAAGTTTTCTTGGCTGACAGGTTTTCCGTTAGTAGAAAAAGTTAATACCATAAAGATACACACAGGTGTGGTTCCACTGAAATTCTGTGGATTGATTTTGTTATAAAATCCTAGACTCAGTCTTTAAAGGGATTTTAGGAGTCTTTCTTTCAAATACATAAGATACCCTGAATATAAAATAGAAAGGAATGATGCATGCTCCTAGGCACTGGATTATCTGTGCAAGGAACAAGCCTTTTCTGGGGCAAAGCATACTTCATTTCCGCAGTCCAGCGGTAACCTGCAATTTGGGACATAAGAACAGAAAGGAGGTTCTAGAACGATATATTTTCTAGAACCCCAGCTTTCCACAAAGTAGTTTTAACACCTCTGAGCTTGAAATTAAGTATTTGCAGTGCGGTGTCGCACTGTTCCTACTGCCACTGCCCTCAGACCAGAAGCGGGAACCCCTACCTGTGATTATCATGCCCAGGTTGGAACTGCTCATCTCAATGCCCTTCTGCTGCAATCGCGTCATGTCAATCTCCAAGCTTTCCTGCTCCTGGTTTAGTTCCTCTCCCAGCACTGTCACCTCACACGTGTCCAGGTTATGCATGATCTCCTCAGATACCAGAGACTCTTGTACTAAAAAGCAGAGAAAAGGCCGAGGAGGTGAGCAGAAATGAAGGTGAGGTACACAAGAGCTCAAGAGCTATAAAATGTCACATGTAAAATCAACTCTCCTTCCAGAACAACTAAGATCTGGGCCTGAAGTAAAGAGAGCAAGTATTCATGAAATAATGATTGAAAAAAAATACAAAATCCAAATAAGGGATATTTACATGAAGCTAATGTTCTGGAAATGGCAGTAAGCCCAGGCAAGTTCTTGTTAGCCCAGAGCAGAGTATCTACATCTTTGCACAACAGATACACACCTTCTTTTCCCCTGCTAGATTCTGTATAAAAGGGAAATCCACGCTGCTTTGCAAGAGGAAGATTCTCGAACGTGATTACTGATCGGGGTGAGGGAAGGCAACAGTCAAAAGCAGCGAAGGATGTTACCTGTAGGATCTTCATCTCCATCCCCCTCGGGCTCCACCTCCCGTGTAATGGTGCTTATAATGCGAAGCTCAGGAAAGAGGGAAACACCCTCAGAACTCTCAAACTCGGAAGCAGAGCGGGCAAAATGGTTGATGCCACTAAGGCTGATTTTCGGTTCCTCCGGTTGCAAGACCATTACGTATCCCTCCACAGAAGGGATGGAGACACACGCCTCTTCATTGAAACATCTGAGAGACACAGAAGCAGTTTTGCACAGTCAAGGAGGCTACTTGAGAGGGAGGCACAATTATGCAGAATAATTGCTTTATAAATTTTTAAAGCTCTGTCTCAGACCCAAGAGTCTGAGATAAATTCATCAACTGCATTAGAAAGCAAGAATTCCCCACCATGGGAGCAATCTCACAATTAATTGTTCACATTTGGCCCCATTTTCTACGCTACGACTAAGAGCCACAGCCAACACCTTTACTGAAGGCTGTGATGCTGGAGCTGTACTCACAGCATACCCTTGCCACAAGTGCCCCCCTATCTTACACACTCCTTACTACATTCTCAGGAAGAAAACAGAGTGCTGGTGTAGAAAACATTTGCTGCATTCAGCTATGTGCTGGTTACACACAGCAAGACCCCTTTGTTTATCACAACTGTGACACACAAACATCATTCCAGGCTGCACAGAGACATGTTACTTGGGCACTAGGACATACTTGACAACACTGGTGATTTTAAGCCTCCGAATCCCAGGTGTGGGGAACTGGCGGGAATTCAGGTAGGAAACGTGCTGCATGGCCTTATCGACCCTGTCAATGTCATCCCCCTCCAGGGTCAGTGCTGACTGACTCGGGTTCATGTGGATCTGAAACAGAAAAAAAAGAAAAAAAAAATAGAAGAGAATATCCAAACAGTAACACGGTCAGGTAATTAAAACTGGAAGTTCAGCACTGCTTAGCCTGGTGCTAGGATAATTACATCTGTATTCCAAGCAACAAGGCCATCGCTTACTGGCCTTGCAGTACACAGTTTAACTTCCCCATTCATTTCCTTACTCCAGTCGAATATATTTAGTGTTTCGTTCTTTAAGAATCTAGGCACTTAGAGTTCTGATGTGAAGATTCTAGTAACATGAAGGAGAGACAGCCAATACAAAGGAGAAATGTAGCTCTGTTCACACAACTGTGCCATTAAAAAAGGCACGCAGATCAGCCTCATTCTACTAAGCTGCTCGTCAAGAATCTCTGTCTTTTATTAGACACCCTGGTACAGCTGGCAAAACAGAGAGGCTTACAAATAGGGAATCTCTCTTCAAGACTTAAAGAGAACAACTTTCATTCTTCAACTCCACTAAGCCCATATCTATACAGGAAACATTTCCTGCTTTTCATGTAATTTTAACACATAATGTCACAATAGATGAGCTTGTTTTATTTGGGACAGCCAGCAAAACCTGTCACTATTTCCACCAAAGCAACACACATGCTCCCCTTCATTCATCCACAGCTTTACCTTGATGCCTTTGCCAACGCCATCAGCCATCTGCAAGTCCAGTCCCTCTTTGCAGGTGTACAGGCAATCGATCACTTTCTTGTTTTCCAGTTTCCCAGAACGAATCATCAAACCTGCCAGATTGCCTCGGAAAAACTGAGCCATGTGGAGTTCGCCACCTTCATAAAAGGAGGAAGGAAAAAATCTTTGTATGTTTTGATTCTTTTCACTTTTCTTTTGTAAAACAGCCACAAAGTACTATGGACATGCAGGTTAGTTTTTATCCATTCTGGGGGTTAACCCTGTGATTATGTTCAAGCATAAAGAAAGAATTAAACAGTTCACCATGCATATGGCCCTCAAACAGCTGTGGCCATCCTGAACTGTGACACTAAGGCAAATATTTCCGTAACAAACATTTCAAAAGAAACTGCCCATACAGCGAGGTCATGTTCTCCATGATGGACAGAACCGATGAGATGAACTATGAAACCTGAATCTTCCTGCTGAGGTTCCAGGAATTCTTAAACTTTAGAGAAAGAGTACATATCTTGGATCTACTTTTAGAAATATACACCGATTTTAAGTGTCTCAAGACACAAAATCCAACAAGTATCACTATAAATTTCTAAGAAAATAAAAAAATGGCCAAAGTTTTTATGCCCATTCAAGCGAGTATCCGCTGTAAACTACAGGTCTGTCTGTGAGTTATACATGGGCAACCTGATCTAAATATTAAATTGGCCTTGCTTTGAGTGGGGAGCAGAGCTCCCTGAATTCCAGACATCCTTCCAAATCTACTGAATAATGCTATGGACGAGGTGCATTTATGTTTTAACAAAACTGGATGCAAGAAATTAAAGCTGATATTTTACATCAGTAACTTATCTTACACTACTTCACTGCAATCACAGTAGTTGCAGATTTGTATGTGGATGTGCATTTGGGTGCAACCGAAAAAAAAAGAAAAAAAAAAAATCAGCATATGAAGCTGTGGAAATAGAAGCATAATGAAGACACAAGCCTAGGAGAGGATTATGTGAAGGTCAATGGCCCAAACGCAATGCCTGCATTTCATGCTGCGTGTGAGATGAAGCAATGTCTTGGCTTAAAAATGAAATAAAACAGTAGGGAAAAAACTCCAGCAACCTGCAGAGGTCTCGGGCACAGTTTCATTGTCATTTTCATTTCCTGTATATTCTGTAGAAAAGCAAGACAAAGAATAGGGCAACAGGGAAAGGACCAAGTAGTTAACAATTTGTCAAACTCTCTTATCACAGAAAATACACAGCAGCACTTCCCCCAAGTCTGCTTATCCTCCATCCAGCTGCTCAAGGATTCTGAGTCCTCAGAAACACCAAGAGCTGCAGCGCAGGGAAGAAGCGTCACCATGTTGTCACAAGAACACACCACTCACAAGACAACCTGAAGAGCCCCACACACAGCTGCAGTAACAACAGCCGCACTGGAGATCGCTTTAACCACAGACACCCAATCTCACACCAGCCACCATTAGAAATGAGAAGCAGGTCTATCAAATGGCTCCAGTTATTTTCTCCTCTCCCAGCTACTACAGGGGAAATGAAGGCAAGATCCAGCCTGTATCAGCAGATCACCCAAAGGTACTAAATGCTGATCAAAAGGAACCATTACTGACACAGACTTTCTGTCGTAACAATAGCACAGTATGTACTACGCAGTCAATTTATCAGAGGGAAGTGTCTGGGAGAGGAAGCACCAAAAGTGAAAAAACAGCTTTTAATCTTTAAAAAAAAGTTAAAACAAATTTTTTCAAAAGCATAAAACCTCTCTCTCCACAGAGGTGAGCAGCCTGATTTCTTTTAAAGTCTTGGTAAGACAAAGAAGATGGCCTGAGGCAATAATTCCCTCCTTTGGCACATTTTTTTTGCCTTGAGTTCTAATCCCCCAAAATTCAGGCTTTTGGTGGAATTTTTAAAAGGTAGCCCCTCAAGTTCTTGTATTGCAGAGTTTCAATGCTCCTATTTCAGTCTGTTGTCATGAAAAAGAAAGTTAATGTCAGAAGAAATTAAAGAATCATATGATGGTGCCAATACGAAAGCACGGGAGTTTTTAAACTAAATGTGTATGTTTTTGTTAGGATGCAGAACATATAGGGAAGCCATTACACAATCCATACACTTAGCTGGAACAGAGTTCCCAAGCTCCACTTTCTTGACAACCAGCCACTCTAGCTTCCCTTTGAGCTAGAAGAGACAGTTGGAAAGTCACAAACAGAATGAGATGAATTATGGAGAAAATAATTAACTGACTCGAAGGAAGGGACAACAGAATGAATTTAGCAGTGAAATAACATTAATTCTGACAGTGAACTTGTCATAAAATAATAAATTTGATGGAGAGGATATTTTGATAGTTTAACCTTCATTCACACTTCAAAGCCTTAAAGAGAAAAGAGACACTGTAAGACAGAAGACTGTTAATTTGATTAAGGTGTCTCAAAGCTTTCCCCTTGTCACTCACAAGCTACTTCTACACATTACTGCTGACTGCAACTGCAGTCTCGATTTTGAACTACAGCCAAACATGTATCATTTAATACTGCTGCATCTCTGACCAAAGAGATGAGCTTTCTGCCAGTTAGGGCGTAATTTAATCAGCAAGCCAAGGTTTCAAATCAGGACTGTGAAGCAAGAGCTCTTGGTAATGAGCCTCCACGTTCAGATGCATCCTTCTCCTCTTTCTCCAGTTTTGAAGAGTGGGTTTCACAAGTATTAAAGGAGATGAATCAGCACTTTACACCTCGCAGAATATTGTGTTTTAAGCCATAGCCTGCATACAATAAAGCAGATGCTTGCTTTAATTTCATAAGCAAAAACGGTAAAATACCCAAGAGACAGCATCCCTGTGCTGCTCAGCTCAACTGTTTGCTGGTCATGCTTCCATTTACAAGAACACTTCTTCAATACACTTCTCAAACTACTCAAAATTAACTGTTCTGCTTAGTAGTGTGAAGTATATGATGTACTCCTTACAAGCGTTATTAAAAATAAGCTATCTATATTCCCATGGTTACCACAAAAATCACGTTAATGGAATGCTGCTCGGTGAGTAGCTTTGTATTTCACACACACCTGTGGCCAATGAGCTAAAAAACACTCCTGGAAAAAATGACTGGAAGAGGAAATATGTGATACTAGCTAGGAGCAAAAGACAAAACAATTTACCTTTCATGCACTAAAAACATCTGCCATGTACTTGTAGGCTAACCACAAAGATTACATTTTAAACAAAAGTTAACCAAACGTAATAGCTACCTTGCCAACACGCTCCCACCACTAGCTGCGTTTCTATCCTGGAAGGATGAAGTGGGTAATCTTCAGTCACTGGGAAAGGATCGTATGAAACACCGTCTACATAAAGAGTGACTGCAGGAAATTCAACACTGAGGACGTAATGATGCCACTCTTTGTCACACACCTGAGTAAAGAGAGTTTTAAAAATTCTACTTTAATTTTTTTTTAATTACCATTGAATAACTGATCTGATGCACATATATACAGACATACTGACAACCGATAAGCCTATGTAGGCATACTTTATGTCTCACACACATGGTACACATCTGAAAAAAGCAAACCAACTGTCAAATGTTTATAAATAGTTTCTTTTCTTCTACTGCCAATATAGC
>WKFP01014673.1:485071-510894 GCA_011057875.1 Pterocles orientalis | reverse complement strand
GCAATGCCTGCATTTCATGCTGCGTGTGAGATGAAGCAATGTCTTGGCTTAAAAATGAAATAAAACAGTAGGGAAAAAACTCCAGCAACCTGCAGAGGTCTCGGGCACAGTTTCATTGTCATTTTCATTTCCTGTATATTCTGTAGAAAAGCAAGACAAAGAATAGGGCAACAGGGAAAGGACCAAGTAGTTAACAATTTGTCAAACTCTCTTATCACAGAAAATACACAGCAGCACTTCCCCCAAGTCTGCTTATCCTCCATCCAGCTGCTCAAGGATTCTGAGTCCTCAGAAACACCAAGAGCTGCAGTGCAGGGAAGAAGCGTCACCATGTTGTCACAAGAACACACCACTCACAAGACAACCTGAAGAGCCCCACACACAGCTGCAGTAACAACAGCCGCACTGGAGATCGCTTTAACCACAGATACCCAATCTCACACCAGCCACCATTAGAAATGAGAAGCGGGTCTATCAAACGGCTCCAGCTATTTTCTCCTCTCCCAGCTACTACAGGGGAAATGAAGGCAAGATCCAGCCTGTATCAGCAGATCACCCAAAGGTACTAAATGCTGATCAAAAGGAACCATTACTGACACAGACTTTCTGTCGTAACAATAGGACAGTATGTACTACACAGTCAATTTATCAGATGGAAGTGTCTGGGAGAGGAAGCACCAAAAGTGAAAAAAACAGCTTTTAATCTTTAAAAACAAAAGTTAAAACAATTTTTTTCAAAAGCATAAAACCTCTCTCTCCACAGAGGTGAGCAGCATGATTTCTTTTAAAGTCTTGATAAGACAAAGATGGCCTTAGGCAGTAATTCCCTCCTTTGGCACTTTTTTTTTTTGCCTTGAGTTCTAATCCCCCAAAATTCAGGCTTTTGGTGGAATTTTTAAAAGGTAGCATCTCAAGTTCTTGTAATGCAGAGTTTCAATGCTCCTATTTCAGTCTGTTGTCATTAAAAAGAAAGTTAATATCAGAAGAAATTAAAGAATCATATGATGGTGCCAATACGAAAGCACGGGAGTTTTTAAACTAAATGTATATGTTTTTGTTAGGATGCAGAACATATATGGAAGCCATTACACAATCCATACACTTAGCTGGAACAGAGTTCCCAAGCTCCACTTTCTTGACAACCAGCCACTCTAGCTTCCCTTTGAGCTAGAAGAGACAGTTGGAATATCACAAACAGAACGAGATGAATTATGGAGAAAATAATTAACTGACTCGAAGGAAGGGACAACAGAATGAATTTAGCAGTGAAATAACATTAATTCTGACAGTGAACTTGTCATAAAATAATAAATTTGATGGAGAGGATATTTTGATAGTTTAACCTTCATTCACACTTCAAAGCCTTAAAACTCAAAGAGAAAAGAGACACTGTAAGACAGAAGACTGTTAATTTGATTAAGGTGTCTCAAAGCTTTCCCCTTGTCACTCACAAGCTACTTCTACACATTACTGCTGACTGCAACTGCAGTCTCGATTCTGAACTACAGCCAAACATGTATCATTTAATACTGCTGCATCCCTGACCAAAAAGGAGCTTTCTGCCAGCTAGGGCGTAATTTAATCAGCAAGCCAAGGTTTCAAATCAGGACTGTGAAGCAAGAGCTCTTGGTAATGAGCCTCCACGTTCAGATGCATCCTTCTCCTCTTTCTCCAGTTTTGAAGAGTGGGTTTCACAAGTATTAAAGCACATGAATCAGCACTTTACACCTAGCAGAATATTGTGTTTTAAGCCATAGTCTGCATACAATAAAGCAGATGCTTGCTTTAATTTCATAAGCAGAAACGGCAAAATACCCAAGAGACAGCATCCCTGTGCTGCTCAGCTCAACTGTTTGCTGGTCATGCTTCCGTTTACAAGAACACTTCTTCAATACACTTCTCAAACTACTCAAAATTAACTGTTCTGCTTAGTAGTCTGAAGTATATGATGTACTCCTTACAAGCATTATTAAAAATAAGCTATCTATATTCCCATGGTTACCACAAAAATCACATTAATGGAATGCTGCTCAGTGAGTAGCTTTGTATTTCACACGCACCTGTGGCCAATGAGCTAAAAAACACTCCTGGAAAAAATGACTGAAAGAGGAAATATGTGATACTAGCTAGGAGCAAAAGACAGAACAAGTTACCTTTCATGCACTAAAAACATCTGCCATGTACTTCTAGGCTAACCACAAAGATTACATTTTAAACAAAAGTTAATTAAAAGTATTAACAAACGTAATAGCTACCTTGCCAACACGCTCCCACCACTAGCTGCGTTTCTATCCTGGAAGGATGAAGTGGGTAATCTTCAGTCACTGGGAAAGGATCGTATGAAACACCGTCTACATAAAGAGTGACTGCAGGAAATTCAACACTGAGGACGTAATGATGCCACTCTTTGTCACACACCTGAGTAAAGAGAGTTTTAAAAATTCTACTTTAATTTTTTTTTAATTACCGTTGAATAACTGATCTGATGCACATATATACAGAAATACTGACAACCGATAAGCCTATGTAGGCATACTTTATGTCTCACACACATGGTACACATCTGAAAAAAGCAAACCAACTGTCAAATGTTTATAAATAGTTTCTTTTCTTCTACTGCCAATATAGCAAGCTGCGTGTATTTCCGGTCCTTTCATTTTTATAATAGCTAATAACAGCATGTGTCAATTTAAAAATACATACACAGGGTATTGTTGGTTACGCTAAAAAGTAACTCATTGTCTAGCTAACTGGCAAAACAGATCTACAACAGCAACCTAAAGCAAGTAAAAGAACCTTTATAAATCCCCAGATATACAAGGTTATTTTACCACTCAGCCGCAGAGGGCTGGAAAAGCACACACAAAGTATTTAGTCCCTTCTGTCTCACTCTCCACAACCATAACATCACGAATTCACAGAAATAAGTTCTGCTGATCTTCGTAGAATCAAAGTAAATATTAGTTATTAGTCTTCATTTTCAAACCTAAAATAATTAATACATGACTGAAAGCATACAAACAGACAACTCCTCTCTGTGAACAGGCAGCAGAGAGTACCCGCATCCCTCAGAGGCTATTAACTCTATTTTTGTGGAGTAAAATCCAGTTAAGAAAACTGATTTGCAGCTACTGCTCGCAACGTGTAAAAAGGCACAAATTTTATTTCAGTGCGAGAAAGGATTAAGATAAGTTCTTCTGTTATGCTACTAACACTCTGATCTGCAAAAATGTCCCACGCTCAGAAATGATTTAATGGTACAAACGAACGGGAATACGTCCTGTTTCCTCATGCATGCTACCGTACAGCGTATGTAGTGAAGATAAATGACAACACAGCTAAAGGACTGACATTGTATTTTCACAAATAAATCCACATATTGCTGCCTTTCAGGACAATGACTTGTACTTTACTTCATGAGCATCCCAGTGGGTTTAATAAAACCACTAAAGCAGTGTATGTACAAGATGGAAAGGTATAGCTGAATCTACCTCTGACACTTGATCACAAACAATGTATTTTTGGCTTCTATAAAACATGACATTAGGAGCCTGGAGTTGCAAAAATATTTATTAATAATTATACTATCAGGAAGTTCAGTCTCCAATGGTTTCCACTGCATTCTAACATCCTACCAACCGTCCTTCCAAACTTACTTGATTTAGTTTCCAGTGAAATTCAGCAGGTTTGTATGTTTTTCCCTCTGAAGGATCTTGGCGGAAGAGGAAAACAACCCGGCAGTTGTGCACATAGAGTGCGTAGTGGTGCCGGTTCATATCTGCACGAGAGTTTAATTAACATTATTATTTTCTATAAACCTTAAGAACTCCACAGAATTCACCTGTTCTGTAATTTTATACATAAATCCCCAAGTATTGATAGGAAGAAACAAACATAGAAGTAGATCAGGCATGTTAAGAGGAATGAGAAATGTTTGTAATCGTAGTGAGGGCAAACATTCTTGACCAACCCAGGAGCAATACACTGTTCAATAAACAGACACGTCTGCCTCCCATCTAAACCAAGGCACAGGACTGAAGACAGAGATAAAACCTGTCAGCAGTAGAAAAAGAAAGAGCTCTATTTACAAATAGAAGAGCTTTTTTGTTACAAATGAGTAGTTTCTACCACATCTAATTACTGTTTTGGAACACGTACACGTGGTGGCAGGTGGATGTGTTTTCCTAAGAGAAAACTATATAGTTGTAGCTATAGGATTTATACATAAAGGATTTAACATTAAAATAATAAAAAGTGAGATGCTAGAGAAACAGCCAAGAATAAGGAAAAGAAACATGTTAGCTGTATCATCCATTCCATGGCATGGAGGAGTCAAGAAAGGAAAGAATGAAAAAAATACCAAAATCATTGGTTTTGATTAACAGGAATGGGTGAAGGTAGGAAAAAGAGGAGAGTATTTGTACCCGGTTCTGAACGACAGTTGCTTTTCTCCTGTTCAGAGAAATGCTTTTAGGATATTACAAATGCTGTTAATTAACTTAAGGTGAGGGCTGTTGCATTTGCTCTATATTCAGCACAGTTTCCTTTGAAAAACCTAGCAGCATTTTAAATAAAGTATCTTTCTACCACACTGAACAAATCCACTGCTCCAGCTAACAAAGACAAGAATTCTTTTCCCCCCTTAGACAGCAATTATGGAAACAGGGCTATCAGATTTCCTTCTTATTAATAGCATCTTCAAAATGTTTGTGTCTGTAGCATTCACAGAGACTGACATTATGCACAGGGTGAAAAAAAATTTCATCACTGAAGAAAGAAAAATTATCTCCTCCTAGAAAAAAAAAAGACATAGTAGCAAATGCTGCCACTAAACCTGATATATTATATCAATGATTTTAGGCAGCATCTAGAATAAAGCTATCTTTGGAGATAAAAAACTGAGACTGCATTGCCAGAATAAGTCATTTACTATGGCAAAAAGAAATGCATAATATAAATTGAAACAGTGTTAGAAAAACAAGCCTGCCTAACGTGAAGCTAGGTACCCTAAGGCCATGACTCCATAGGTAAGCACAAGGAACAGCGGCTTTTACAGTCCACTTCATCTCACTTCCAAGGAAAACGTAAAATAGAGAAAAAATTTAAGGTTTTCACATCAGCTGCCACAGCACATAAAACCAAACAAAACCCAACAGAAACGGTTTATATTTGAAGCACTGACAAACCTGTCTTGTCTGAATTGCACAGAATTGTCTCTTTCTCTTTGGTTCCAGGCCCATGCCTCATCCAGACTGAAATCATGAAGGGCTCTTTTAGATTGACTGTGACAACGCCATCTGGAATCTTCACAGCTTGTGTGCCGTTAAATTCAAACACTTGGTCACTGTCATGACCGTTATCAGTTGGAAGTCCTATTGTCCAGTTAGCAGCACTGCTTGGAGGGGGAAGCAGCTCAGCTGTGCCAGAAGAAGCACCTACAATAAAAACACTCCAGTGAAAAGATGTAGAAACTAAAAAGATCACTGCTCGTTTCAAACCAAACTGTTTTTCTGAGCGCTAATTTTTCAGCACCAACTGTCAGGATTATGCACTACCATCACACATCAAGAACTTCTCCTTTTAAATATTGCAGCACTAATAAAAGACTTCTAACATCATCTTGACTTCCACAAATCTACCTTCTGGGTAGACAGCTAATCTCACTGAAATTGTTCTGCTTCTCTACAGCTGTAGAACTGGATTTTGCCTCTACTGCAGGAACCACCACATCACCACCACTTGTCCCTCAGCCCCATGAACATGATGACTTCTTCACACTCTACTAGTTTTAAGACTAGTATATATCCATCCAGCTGAAGAGGGCTGCATAAGCATCCCCTCCCAGAAATTGCCTAATAATACAATAGTCAGGAGCAGTGATGCCCCGAAGATCGTATCTACTCATTGATTTGTGGTCCAACATAATATTCAAAGAAAAACTAATAAGCAAGAGAGGCCACTTTATTTTAACAAAAGCCTTCTTACCACAGAGCCTGTGAAGGGATTTCTCGGAGTAGGTGTCTCTGTCGCAGCCTTTACCAATATGGTTGGTTTCTAGTTCAACCGTTGCTTGAATTGAGGTTATTGGCTCATCACACGTCTCCAAACGCATACCGGGGAAGAGAGCTAAAGAACCAGTACCAGGCTCATATTCTATTCTCTTGCTCCAACCTGTAGGTTTATCCAAAGAAACAATATTAAAAATCTCTCATGTTTAACCGAAGGTACTGGCAAATGCTGAAAGCCGATAGGAAGGAGATTGAACTCACCTTGCCAGCCAGGCTTGCACGTAGGCTTAATGCTAATTTTAACCAACACATCCTCAGCAGCTCTCTTCTTCCCACAGTCATACGCCGTTACTGTCAGTTTATACTGATGTTCTTTACCATAGCTTAACTTTTCTGTGTTTTTTATGTAACCTGACACAAAAAAAAAAGCAATAATCAGACATCAATACCTACTCATTTCTCAGGGTCATTGCTAGATTAAATGCATCCAGGTACCACCTACGGACTTCAAGTGAATTAGCCCTTCGCTATTTCAGTTTTCAATGCCAGACATCAGACCCAGATTCTTAAAAATCACATAAATCCAGAGATGAGCCCACATACACAGAAGAGGAGGTATATATTTACCATGCTCTTCAAGGTGTATGACATCACTCAAAATGAAGCTGTTCATAGGTAGTAACTGATACAGAAATTGTTTGGCAGGTGCCAGGATTCTCTACCCTTTCCTATTCTTAAATTTGCACACCCAGAAAAACTATCCATTGGCAACATGGATCCCCCAACAACTCAAACTAAAACCCACTAAAAGCTGTCTCACTTGGCTTAATCATTGTGCTTCAACGGCTAGAAGCAGTCTATAGATTGTGAAGGGTCCACAGATCACTGGTAGAAACAGAACGATGTAAACAAATCGCTAGACTTCAAAACCAATGACCATGACACTGTAATCTCCAGGGCTACATATGAGCATCTCAAATGTGAAAAGCACACACATGAAATCCCATTTTTCAAAGCTAAATAGGAAACGCTATCCTAACACAGAACAGAAAACCACAGGCAAAAAAATAGCAAGCTTACAAAGAGCAGGTTTAAAACAATACAACTACCATATCTTCTTTATTTTGAAAAGCATTTTACAAGAAATAACACATTCAGCAGACCATCTGCTCATCAGTAGATAGCACACGTATTGGCATTGAAAGACATCTCACTTCTCATTATCAATTCAAACTGCTCAAGTGATCACGTCCATTTAACTATGTTGTAGGAAAATGTTCAAACAGGGCTGCCATAGTTTTATGTCGGCCAGTTTGAAGTCCTATTCTTAGGGCAGCAAAAGATAGTAATTCCCACTCTATTTTGCATTGTATTCTTACCATCTTTGTCAATAGCGAAAGGTACATCCGGCGTTACAATTTCATAACTGCAAATCTGGCTGAACTGAGGTGAACAATCCGCATCGACTGCTTCCACTTTCAGGATGCTGTCATACCTCTTCCCTTCAATAACTGTTGCCTTGTACGACTTCTCTTTGAACACAGGAGCATACTCGTTCACGTCGTTCACCTGAATATGTACTGTTGCTCTGGAAATAAAGCAGAAAGGTCAGTTACCTACGTACCGCAGGACTCCTCTTCAGGAATCTGGCAGAACAGTTCCCTCTTTTTCAGGTGAAGCTAGCCTTCAGAATTTAAGCTCCCTAAAATAAGTGACCAATGACTGATAAAACAATCGCAACTACCCTAACTAGGAAAGCAGAATAGGAAGTAATACTGTTTCACTCAATGACCGAGAAGGTGAGTAACAAAAAGCATCTGGAATGTAAATTAATAAAGAATTCAATTATTACAGTCCTTCTGTAAAAGCAGAAGATTTCTAATGCTTACGCTAAAAAAACCCAAAAACTTTAATGTTTTATTTTAGCCTATGTGCTCAATTAATGCCTCAAAAAATGGCCTTCTGTACCAAACGTACTTTATATGCCTGACTTTAACAGCTAAATGCCAAGACGGTTAAAAGCCACAAAAACCATAACCAGACACAGGACAGGAAAATTTCAACAGTGGTTTGTAGGTGGAGGTCTTGGAAACCTATCGTTCTCCTGTGGGAAAAGAAGAGTCGCTGCTAGATCTGTACTGGTTCACTCCAAACCCATGAATCTGGATAACCATAATTTTCACCACCCCATCAGAAGAAAGTCTGTATCTCAATTAACCAACACAGGTAGAAAAATTTACAGAAAGAAGTTGCACAGTGCAGAGAAGGAACTGTACACTATCAAACTGAACAAAGAATAATTAATTCCAGCCAACCCAACAAAACGTTTGTTGCCATTCCTCTCTTTGAAATCTTTCTTCAAAAGTCAAACTGAATATCAAACAGAGTTTAAGGGCAGACCTATTTCCATAGGTGTAATCCTTAAATTGATAACTCCCTGCTGCCAATTGGAAGCACCCAGCTATGGAGTAACAAGGCGGTATTTGTCACCAAGATGACTGCTGTAGTCTGCTCCTCAACCTATCTCTGCCCTTCTTCGCTTCACACAAACGGTAGTCTTCCACATGCTCTCCAGATGTTTACACCAGGGTGTTAAACAGTTATTCTCAAGGGGATTTTCTAGAGAGCATTTCACATTGTGGTTTTTTCTTTAGATAACGATTAGCTAAAGATTGCTTTGTTCTCATTCTTTCATCTAGGCAGAGATGAACCTTATGCTATTGATCTTGCCGTTTCTGGCGAGGCTGTCTGGAAATAACAGCAACATGTATTTTTTTTCCATTTAATATAGATTGACTTATTGAACCAGTTTTTTTGTTTCAGAAACTGAATTCTGAAACAACATCCAGGCATGTACGCTGTCATGTTTTATCAACTCAAGCCAGATTTTAACTATATCAACAGTTTTCCTGCTTCTATCTCCACACTATTTTCTAATGTAAATTCAGCAACATCAGGGATAAAGCAGTATCATCTGGAATACAGCTAAAGAGATGACAAAATAGCTCATTTCCATTTTGCTGCCATTCATATTACCATTATATGAAAGCCTTCCAGTATTAACACTTGGTTCACATTTACTCTAAATACACAGGCCATAAATCACCACGAGCAGGAGATGGCTTGAAACCAAACTTCCCCTCAGCCCACCGCAGATCTACTTACTTGTGGGATTTTTTTGCATTGGCTCCATCTGGTCCCTTGCCACAGTCATAGGCCTGTATGGTGAATGTGTAGTCCTTCTGCAGTTCACAGTCAAGCTTTTCCTTAGAGCGGATTATTCCCTCACCAGTGGATTTATCCACTACCACTGCTTCAAAGGGAACATTTTGCCCGTGAATTTTAAATCCACAAATCTCACCTACAGATCCAAAGTAAGAGAGGTTAGTAATGGTGAAAATCATTACGTGTTTTTAAAATAAATGACCAAATATTTTGCAGCCAAGGGTTTGTGAGGGTCTGTGGACAAAGCAAGAGCACTGTGCTTTAAAATGGGTGATTTCTGGGAACTTTAGTAAAAAGAAGCATACGTCTGCCTTCCAAGCAACTTGTTTACTTTGCATCCATTCATGCAGGAATACAAAAGAGAAAAAGAGAAATGTAGACAGGCATTTCACAGGAGTACTTGAGGTAGCTCTAGGGTAAGAGTAGATCTTATGAGAGCATACAGCCAAGGCCACTGGTAATCTCTTCTATGCCAAGCTACTGGGAATAGCTGGGCAGCTTGTTTATTTTGACCAGAGCAAAAGGTTAAAATGCACAGTTACAAGTGAAGGGATGAAAAAGCTTCATGTACAGGTTCAGCACCGTAATTACAGAAATTCTGTCAACAGATCAAAGAAGAAAGTCTTCCTGTGCAATGTACCTGGCTAAAATCAGGGAATCAAAATAAACTACCAAATGAGAAAGGTAGAAATACCAACTTCTCAGGCATCCATTTCAACAGCTATCTACTAACTCAGATCAGATACGTTAGGCAAGGAAGCTCTCACATGGAACGATTTAGCAGGCTTTCCTTTCTAGTCAAACTCTTCATCCTAACCAACTTGCAAGAGCAGTCCCTAGCGCATCACTCAAAACCACATCCCAGCCCAAGGTTACACTACAAGATCTCTGGCTGGCGCAGCGGGGTCAGCCTGGCAGCACCCTGTGCAGAGCGAGCCCAGCACACCCAGCTGTGCGAGCAAAACCCACTCAGCAAACAGCTGGATCACCTATGCTGTGATTTTGCCCGTAGAACTTGTTTACATTTTGAAGGTGATTTTCCTAAACCAACATAAACCACTCTTTTGCTAGTACAGCTGCAGTGGTATCGTAATACCAAGAACGCACTCCTGCTGTAAACATGCCCAGAGGTATTCCAAAAGAGTATTTGATTCAGATTTTAAACTACTGATGTACTGAAGGAAGTGTACTGCAGGGAAGGTGTTACAATGCTTTGGCTGTTAAATATTGCTCTACACAGCATATGGTAAAAACTTCAGATGTCCCAAAAAAGTAAGTTATCAGTGAAAATATCAGAAAACATTGATTTCCCCTAAACCAACTTTTCCAGTGGCTATACAATGTACAATAACCCCAAACGGTTCAAATGGATGTCTGATTTACAGATATTTCTAACCAAGGGTTTGGTTACATAACAGTTTTTAATCGATATATTTTAAAATAGAAAAAAACTGGGAGAATAAATGGGACAAAAAGAGCATGACAGGATCTTCTGTTTAAGTGCTGATTCCCCATTTCATAACCAAAGTTAGTAGGTTAATATTCATAAAAGGGATAGAAAGAACCCTTTATCACCTTCTTTGGTGACTGTCACCTCAAAACTCTCTAAAGGGAGAAAAGATAAACCCAAGTCAGTCACAGGAAAGGCTGAGAAGGAGCAAATAAGGAAAAGGCAAAGATGCACACATTACACAGAAAAGCTTTGGAAAACTGTATTTTAAAATTCCAGTGGTGATTTGCTGTAACTGTTACAATTCTAGAGTTTTAGTTATGTTAAATATGATTTAATCTTTAACTCCAGGTTTTCACTTGTAGAATTTCAACAATAAGTTTATCAAAAGGCTTTTTTTTCCTCTTTCCTTTTTTTTAATAATACCAACTGCTAAACAAAAGATATTTTCAAAAAATTCCATATTAATGAAGAACTATCCTTAAGTAGAATTTTCATCAGAAAATCTATTCTATTTAAAGAAGACATGTTAAATAATTTCAACAGGCTTTTCTATTGTACTGAAACCACCACGCTTCTACATTAAAAAACTTCATATTTCCCTTCTGACTTCCAGATTTTTTTATCTCCTGTTACTTCTCACATATTTCAAACAACTCGTGCTAACACAGGTATTCAAGTCTCCATTCTAGTGTGGCCTTAAAAAGAGATGAGGCACTATATTTACAGAGAAATCTTTTTCTTTAAAAGGCAAACTTACAGTTTAATACTGAAGCAGAAATATAATTAAGGAAAAACACTGTATAACATATCGTGATTTGTAGTCTTTCATTTTAAAAGGGGCCAGTTCCTGAAACAGCTTTCATTAAATTCTCCCTGAAACTCACTTCAGGTAACCCCTAGATTTATTTCAGCTCTTTATTTTAATGCACCAAGTATGCTGCCTCTTTGGGCACCCACATAATTTATTTCAGTCTACTCGTACACAGGATGTAAATATAATCCCAGATTTTAATGTGCTTTAGTGATAGTTTTGGCAATTCAAGAAAACTTTACGCTGCTTGAAGTCATGGCTGACACCACTGATTAGCCAGAAGTGACATTTCAGCTGCAAACTTAAATATTCCACATCTCTTCCTCCTGCACACCCTCCTCCCTGCCCCCTTCCAGGAACTCTAGCCTCAAGAGTCAAGCATTGTGTGTGAAACATCACGATTACAGGAAAAAATATATGGAAGGGAACATGAAAGCAGAAAACCTGATAATGGAGAGAAGGGGGAGGAGGGAATGAATGCAGCAGTTACCTATCTGGGAGAAGGGAAGGCTGTTTAAAACTGGCCAGTCCTTCATCATCGGAAGTGACCTTTAACCGGCACCAACGCCAATTCAGCTGCTAGGAAGTTCAGGAATTATATTTTTGGCTCCTGAGCATAAGACATAAATAAGCTCTCTCATCCATTTGTCTCCAGATGTTTTTTAAGGTGTAAAGCTTCTGTTCAAGGTGTACTATAGCTCAGCTCCTCCCAAATGTGTCTCAGAACAATAACTGACTCAATACAATCGTATTTTCCACTTCACACTAGTAAGATTAACAAAAAGCCCTTTTCTTACTACACAGACAAGGTTCCCATGAATGAAAACGTTATAATGCATAAAACCTGGGGTGTTACTTATTGATGTAAGTGCTCTAAATAAACAAAAGCAGAGCTCCCAACCTAACAGGCTTTTTAAGCTCCCTTCTTCACAGTGTCTCTACAATGGAAAGAGGCAACAAGGAATAATTAATTCCATAAAGCACAAAATTTTTCAAAAATTAAAGCTCCCCCTCCTTTCCTAAAAATCTATTACAGACTGTTACAGAGCTGTTTCAAGACAAATTAAACAATTTACAGCTTAATATTCCCATACACAGATGATACTCACTTTCATCTCAGCTATGAAATGCATGTATTGATACAGTATAGCTAATGCTCTGCTCTGATTCACAGAATTATTGGCAGTAATTTTTTTTTCTTGCCATTAAGTAAACTTAGTCCCACGCCATGCTCCCTAAGGTTTCATGCTATGTCATATGTGTTTACCACTTTTTCTCATTTCATGCTGAAGTTGAGATACATTACTGAATAGATTTCTACCTCTCCTAATCTTAGAACAGGAATGATAACGGAAGTGGTTTATATTTCATATATGGCAAACTATTCAGATAAATAAACTGTAACTGGGGTGGAACTTTACAGTGTTTCACTGAGCTGTCATTACAGTTGAAAAAACATTTCATTTGACAGATAACACAGGTTTGTGGAACTCATGTTAGCCAGAAAGCATACTGCAATCCTGTATCCTAAAGGCATTCTGTTATTTCTCCTTTCTAGTGCAGCACAATCAAGGAGAGGACAGTGAGGATCTGGCAGAATTTTAATGTTTTGTTGATTTTTACTATTTTATCTCTTTCTGTACTGTTATAACAATGTAACATATTGAATAGCATTGTATTGTTATAAAAAAAGGTTCATGAGATATTGAAACTGGATATACAGTATGTGACTAGGTGCTGTTCAGATTTGGAGTCAGCTATCCCTCAATGTCCCCATTCCACAGCAGAGCATCTCTGTTCTCCCAGCTCTAACCCAGCAGCAGTCAATGTGAAGATCAAGGAGAGCCTTCAGGAAAGCCTCCATTTCAAAACGTTCAAAATATATTTCTTAGTACCATACAAAACTGTTAAAAAGCAAACCAATTTTAAATTTCACAACTAGTGATAACTCCATTTCAGTTTGTATTCACGCATAATAGCTACAATACAAAACCTCACTCCACGCACGCCTTAAGTTTGATGCAAAAATGGCTGAAATCCCACTGCAACAAAACTTCCACTAAGGCAAGCCAACTGGCCGCGCATCACATTTGTTGTACGCTCACTGAATCACTCACCGGATGTGCCAAGATCAAAATCTCTCTGTGTTTGATTACACAGTGTCATCCATCTCCACAGACCGTTCCCTTCCAGCCATCACCCAGCCCAGGGCTGCGTTACGCACACGCCAACTGCAGACAGGGCGTCAGCACAGCTCCCGGCCCTAAACCAACACGGGCTGGCGCTGAGCGCAGAAACACGGCATCAGCACTCGCCCTCTGCAACGCGCAAACATCACACACCTCCGGGGAGAGGCTGCCCGAAGGGATTGGTGAATTTGGGGGATTTTTTTTTAAAGAATGAATTGAGATTCTGCAAGATCATTTTCAAAGCTCTACGCATATTCATGCCCTAAGTCAAAAAATTCCTAACCCCCACAGAAATACTTTGTGCATCGAGATTTGTAAGGGGAGAAGAAAGTATTGTGGCTGAGAAGTGGTTTTATCTAGGAGCAAGTTGGGGAAGAGAGATTAAAATCCTGCTATAGACACATTGAAAAACCCAGGAAACACTTCCTTCCACAAGGACAACGCTTCCAACATCTTTCCAGCCAGACCCTGCGTTATACTCTCCTAATAAAACACATCCAGCTACGTGAAGGCATCCTCATACAATATTGTTTCAAATCCAATAAAAATTCAGTTCCTCTTTGCACACTGAAGGGGAAATCCATACCGAGAGCTTCAGACAGTGAACTGACTGTAGACATGAATTTCTCTAATGAACAATTGAAAATGTAGTTGCCCTTTTTTTCATTTTTTCAGCAAAACCATTTAGGATCAAATTCCAACATGACTCAATTGGTAATGTAGGAAAGTTTCACTGAGGAAGGAGAACGCTCATTTGCTTGCTCAAGCAGACCTGTAACAATCACGGTACAACAGACCAATTCCATCGGGTCTCTACACCTCGGGTAGGGTGACAAGACAACTGGCGGGACTCTTTTCAAATTGTGTTTTCTAAAGTGTGTTGTTTCAGATGTAAAACCATCCAAATTACCCTAGAAATAAATGTCTGTATAACCCTACTTCTTTTTGCACACCTGAATTTGAGGATCCTACCCACAGCACAGAGGGAACAAAGCAATAAAATATTATTTTTCTTGCCTCACGGTTCATGCACTACAAAGCACTTAAATGAACTAGTTTCAAGGTGTTTCGACATGCTCAGAATGGAAATAAAGCAAAAAGCTCTATTTATAATACTTTAAACTTGCAGACAGTTCAGAAGTTTCACAGCTCAGCTCGAGGACACAGTTAATTAAAATATGAAACCTTTTGAAGCATGAATAAATTTGATTTATAAGTAGGAATATCGCAGTTAGGACTGAAACAGCCTTTTAATGCTGGAACGCTTTGTTTTGCTGTGAAAACATGTCACTGATCTAATGGGCTTCTCACACTTAAACACCCACATAGATGCTGCTGGACAATAACAACACTATTCTCCCTCCGAGGACATGA
The DNA here is from genome assembly GCA_011057875.1 of Pterocles orientalis. Classification (NCBI taxonomy): domain Eukaryota; kingdom Metazoa; phylum Chordata; class Aves; order Pterocliformes; family Pteroclidae; genus Pterocles; species Pterocles orientalis. The sequence goes on along the minus strand of WKFP01014673.1, from coordinate 495,834 downwards.
CTTCAGCACCACCAACTAGAGTTGATAACGCTGATTCAACACCACTCCCACAGCTGGTCTCCTCAAAGACAGATTCAAGTATTGCCCCATGTAATGGCAGACAAATACTTTTATAGATTCCCATAGCACAACCATTAAAAATTTGGGCAATCCAAATCCAACAATCATATCGAGGAAAGCTTCTTTACAAAAATCAGCACACAATACTCAGAATCGAAGATAACTATTTTAAATCCATTGTTCTGCTGCTGCTGAAGAATTGTCAGTTTTTGAAAGCCAAAACATATAATGTTTACACAAACATTTAACAAAACCAACTTCCAGTTGGTAAAAATGTACATTAAATGAAAGCAGGTTTATACAATTCAGATCAACACAATGGAAAAGCTGTTTCATTGAAGTGATGCTTTGACACAGGATTTTCCTCTGCAAATCTGACAATAGATTTGAAGATACGCTGCCAGTACTTCCTTAAAGCTTTATGATATCTAGCACTCAAGAAAACTTTACTCTCCACCAAGAGGTACAAAATTGCCATTTCCGACATCTGTTCAGTGCTGTCAAACAACCAGCACCTACATTTAAAGCACTTTAGAACGGCAAGAGCTGACTCATTCTCCTAATCACCAAGCAGAGAGGCCAGCCTTCCTATACCGCTTTTTACTGAACAGGTTTTGTGTATCCCAACACAAGCGTCTTCACTTGGAAAAGTTTGTGCTCATAGACACCAGCTAAGATCATTTAAGAGCCTCTGCCATGTGTATCCAATACACGAGACAGTTCGAATTTCAGAGGTTTACTATCATCTCTGAACTTCCCGAATTTACAACACAGCCTTGGAGATAATTACAGCTTTATGACAACACAACAGAACTGTTACTTTAAGTAAGAAAGGCAAAAATACTTTCCATAATACTGCACCCAATTAATGAATACAGTATTCGTAAACAGTAGTTTCCATTTAAAAAAAAACCCACAAAAAAACCCCCACAAAAACCTACTGTAGAAGTTTGTAAGGAAACAGCCACCTGTCAGTCCTATGTTGAAAGTAAAGATTAGCCCACGTTTTGCAAATGGCTTGTGTACCATTCTCTATATTCTTTGTTAGAGGACAAAAACTCTTTTCTTCAGGTAGAAGAGGCCGTCCATTTTTCAAAATGCCCCAAACTGCTAAGGAAGCTTATCACAGAAAGTCTAGATTTCAGCTGGAATTCTCAGTCCAAACACTGCATAGAAGAAATGCCATCTTAATTCTACTCATTACTGTTCTCAATCTATTAAGACACAAGTCAGAAACACTAAGAAAACAAAAAACTCTTCAGAATGAGAGCAAAATAATTGCTTCAGAACTCCCAGACTGAATGCTGAGAAATGTGGAATCCAGAGGACTGCAGAAAAGGTTAGACACCATGCAAAAAAGAAAAAAAAACCAAACCCAAAACAAACAAACCACAAACCACACCAGAAAAATTAATATATACACATGAAATTGAAAGCAGCATGGAATACTGGCAATACAGAGTACGCTCTGGTTTGGATTTTGGATATAGCTGTGTATTTACAGCTGTAAATACGACATAAAACCCTGGTCCATGCACAAACATTCCCTAGGGTCTAAAAAGCTTTGAAACGTTATGCTACTGTTAGGGTAAACACACTATAGCACACAGCATTTGTCAGCAAGAAAGCATTTCACCTTTTTAAAAAAGAAATGTAGATCAATCATTTACCTGCAAAACTCAGAGGCGCATCCTTGTCCAGGGCTATTAAAGGGGGGTCCAAGAGCACCGTGTTGTCGTTTTCTGTCACTATACCATGATAGGTTGTTTCAATCCATGGCTTATGCTTGTTAACTGAAATGAAAAGGAATTACAAAGTCAAAACACTTGAAACTGACAATTTCTTTAAAAAGGCTTTATAATACCGGTTTCAATATCTTCCTCTTTCATTCTACTTAGTTCTGGCTAAGTATGTTCAGAAGAGTTCAGTGCCCCTGTAGGCTTTCCAAAAGTAACTCAGAGAATCTAAATTAGTCTCTTAACTAGGCTGGGATTTAAGATGCCCCTGAAGTGCAATTCAGAAACCTCGTAACAGTGATGGGGAGCTGCTGTCGCCAGTGCCAAGTGTGACACCAGAAAAACCTACACTCAGCGCCAGACCGAGAAAAGACTGGCCAACATAAAACACATGGGTCTGCCTACAGTCCATGTCTCTCCAACTTGGAAAACTTGGGATGCCACTGGTGGACTATTCTTCAGAACGTGAAGGCTTTTTCTCATTTTAGCATACAGAAATGTTCTACTGCTAGAACACGATCACACAGCTGGGCCCTGCTGTTCCACCTTTCTAAAGAATCATACAAGCAGATTGCCAACAGAGGCTGAGATGTAAGGCTCACCCGGACTTCTGAATCCTGTTTCTCCAACGAACTAAAATGGATTCATTAAGTCTGTCCCAGGGGAATTAAAAAAAATTGTGATAAAAGGACACAAACACATGATTAAACCTAGAGGCACAGAACTCATGCAGGAAACCATAATACTCTCCCAATACGCTTTCATCTGCAATCTTTTATGGGTTAGTGGCAACAAACTGCTAGACGGGATCTAATATCTTCATATATAATAACGCAGCGAGAGAGCTCACAACAAGCCATTTTAAGGCAAACAGTGTTTACTCACCACCGTGTGGTTTTTACCCAATATGGCAACACTATCTTTCTTGCCTCAACACACTCACGTGGGCATGCTTTCAATATTCAGCATACCAAATAGCCGGCTAAATGTCAGCCACATCGGTCTATTTACCCTGAGAAGAACACTGCTTAGCACCCTCCAAGGAACACACTTCGTCGTGCTCAGAGGGACTAACACATCGTTCCTTCCGCAGAGGAGAGACGTGAATAACTGCTGAAGTGTGGGTTTCCAATCGAACCATGTCGCTCAACTCAAACTTGGTCTAAAGAAAAGCGTTTCACAAACACAGCTGAGGCTGTTGGGGCACAAGGAGGACACAGCTGTGTGTTCTTCTCTCAGTGCATGGGGGACAGCTAGGCCTCACCTGAACGATCAGAATCCCTTCACCTGTTCGTTTTGATCTTTGCAAGGACCTAGCATAAAATACCCAAACAGACCTCTGCCAGAAAAAACTCCATCTCCATGCTAATGCTTCTGAATATAGGTCACTTTTTTTTTTAAGCATTAAGAAACCTTCTTCTAATTTAGCAACCTACAGCAAATCCCACTACAGTAGGGTAGGGAGCTCTATTAAAGCTTGAAGCACTGTAACCACATCCGAACAGAATTATGAGCGTGCTAAGCATCTGCAGAGCCTAGTGAACCTTCAAACAACAGGCCCAGTTAAAAGCAAAGTCATGTCCTTTTATTGTCCTGCAGACAATAAAATCATAAAGCTTAAAGCCGTTTGTGTTTAGGAAGGCTAAAATGTCACCAGATTTTAAAACATAAAGCTTAAATCCCTTTGTGTTTATGAAGGCTAAAGATCACTGGATTTTAAAGCACTCGCCAAACTTATTGCTGAACATCCAGGAAAGGCCTGTTATCCCTATCTGTGATCTCCTGACTCCAGCATAACCACATACTGTAAGAAATTCTCCAGCTAGCACTGGAAATACAAGGCAGAGCTGATGAGCGACACATCACCGCTTCCCTTGAACCAACCGTGAGACTGAACCACCTATTATTCTGATCTCAGTTGGCTTAAATATTATTGTTAGATTGAGAACTACCACTATTTTTTCCTCTCTAATTCTTAGAAAACTCCTGAAATTTACAGAGAAAGTTGCTCAAAGCCAGACAGTTAATTTCAAACCAAAACAGTCGGCCTATTCCAAGCTTGACACTAACAAAGTGCCCTGAGCTGTTAATCTCTTGCCATTTAACTGGGATAAACTACACTGGTTTCCTTGAAATACAATATTCACACTATTTGTAAGCGCCTCAACTGGAATCTGTTGTAAATCCCAACTAGCATTTAATCTAGTCAAGTGTGGGAAGCTACTGAAACAACACAGCAAGCTGATTTCTACTTAGTTTTTAGTGGCCAAAAAAAATTTAAAAAGAGTGCTAAGGGTACTTTTTTTCCAGGTAGCAAATGGAACTGTAAAGCTCAGGCTGGAGCTGTTACAGCTGCCAAGCAATGACTGAACATGCCCAGCAAGGTGAGCACAAGCCGCCCGCCTAATGTGGATTATCCACAGATGATCACTGCGAAGCTATAGGAGGAAAGGGAACTGGTGCCAGGTGTGATGTGTGCCTTGAACACGAGTTTTTGTAATACCATTCGCTCTAGGTAACGTGCTCAGTTTCTCAGGAAACAAACAGATCAGCTTTTACTCACACGGACTGGAACTAGTACTGACTGTTCTGTGGAAAAGGAATGTACCTCAAGGAGAGGACGCTACACCCAGAGCCATGGCTGATGCTGCAGAATGCAATCCATACCTCAACTAGCTGCACCTTTCCCTGCTGCCTAAAAGAATTAATGAATGCAAATGAGTACGCGGGCAGGGCAATTATAATCTTAAAACAATCAGAATTCATTCAGTTCTAGTATTTCAATGCAAACATATTAAAATTAAATGTACTTATCGAAGTCCTTTCTGAAGATGTCTGGCACCTACATAACTGAAGATTCAGACACACTTCAACCAGAAAGGTCTGTACCTGAAAATACTTTTTTCTTCTGGATAACTACTTCTAACATACAGTGTTGTTTAGCCACACTACTTATCTTCAGAACTAGATCAAGATTATTTACGTCAAAACAAATTCTTAACAATTAAGTGATAAGTTGAACAAACTCAATAGCAAGCAATGGAGAGTTTGAAAGTCAGATGCTCAATCTAGAGACAGTAGATAAATACAAAACACTCGTTTCTAAAATCCACCTTGGAGAGTTCATGAAAAATCCAGAAATTGCATAAATAGATAATTATCTTCTCTGTCAATTCAAATGAAGTGCACTCAATCAACTGACTACACAGTCCTTTACTCCTGTCCTGAAAGTCTAACAAAAACTTTGATTTTGTTTAATCGTCTTCTTATGTACGAGAACACACGCATGCCTTTTAATGAGACAATAAAAACCCTAAAGTATGTCTTACCTTGAACATTCCTAATTTAGTACTGTTCTGAGGAAATTTCAAGCAATATCATTAAAAGAACAAGTCTGTGTAGTACATAAGCACAGAAAAATACAGCTCAGCCAAAGAATAAAGAACTACACAATAAAACAGCCTTCTCCACCCTGAAAGCAAAGTTTAATAAGAAAGGGTGCAGCATGGCTCGATGATGTGTGTTCTGTTCCTGCCCTAGACTCACCAGCCTGCACTTCAGAGCTGTGCCTCTATTTTCTATCAGGAAAGGGTGAGGACTGACTTCGTATGTAAACAACCTGAAATATATCAGTGGCAATGAAAAGACTTATTATATTTATTTAACTGGGTCTTCTCATACCTAGAATTTTATCTAAAATCATCATCTTACGACTAGGTACAAACAATGGGATAAAAATGAACAAAAGTTCTGCTCAAATGCTAAGTTTCTTGATAGCATGCAACTTTTCTTATCTATAGTAGGGGTTTCCAAGACAAACTACAATTTCCGTTACTAGGATGTGAAAGCTGTAGGCAGTAACAAAATATAGGAGGATGAATCTGCACTAGGAGAGCAACTAGGTGAATGCACAGGCATCCACTACCATTAACCTCTGTGGTTCCCAGTTGAAGGAAAAACAGGCGGTTGAAATGAATCCCATAATTTCAGATGTCTATCTTGGATTCTTTACGACAGCTAAGGAGCACTTGTAATTTGTGCTTTGGGAGCTCAACTGTCATACATTGGTAGCACAAGAGAACATTTATAAATTTTCAGGTGCCTACAGTTTGAGCCCGTACAATTAACACTAATTCTCCCAGTACCACATTCAAACTAATGTCTGTAGGAATTCAACAGGTTTTATTAAATTATATTTTACCCAGGGAAAAATCTCTGGTTTGTCCCCACTTACTGAGAGCTTCCTGTTCTACACTGAACCAGTTGCCTCAATTTGATTTTATTTGTACAAAGATACACGGAAGTTTTCATATAAGCCTGAACTATGGTACGTGCAAATGACTGACTAGAAACTAGTTGCAATTCTTGTTACCCACAACTGCACTAGAAGAAATGTTTAGAGTGCCAAAGACCTTAGACAGAGGATATACTGACCAAATTACAATTTGGATAAAAGCCTGGCAGGGAAGACAGCGAAACAAAAACATCCCGCCACAAAAGACTCTAAACAGGATTAAGGCAACAAAGCCTTAATTTTTGAAGTGAAATTTAAAGTGTTTTAAACAAACAGAACACTGAAAGAGAAAACAAACATCTAACTGGAAATGTTCATTTAATAAATGTTCTCTTAGATGTCGCTAATTATAGTGTTTAAGTGGAAATGACTTACTTTCTAACTGTTTTCATATTTATAAACTTCACTCCTTGAAAGGGAATCTGATTTACAAAGACAGCAAACATCATCTCAGTATAGTCAGCACTTCTGGCTCTGCTTGTTGACTCCATTTAAAAACAGGGAAACCATCTGGGAACAGTAGCAGCAACTTGTTTTCAATCTGAATACAAAGCAAATGAGATGAGACCTAATACTATTTAAAAAAGGACAGCAGACAGTGCTTCAAAGGCACTGAGGTTTCTAATAATCCTTTCCAAAGGCTCCTAAGGAGGTTTAGTCACTACTGAAGCCAATGTGAGTCAATCAGCACGAACCAAATAAACCAGAGTGCAAACCAAGATTTATTCAAGACCAAGGCTTCCAACTACTAAACTCTCCCACGTTCAGAAGCATCGCTTCTGTCTTTGGCAACAAGGATAATGCTACAAGACGTATGCTTCTTAACATCATGAACAAAATTTCAGAGACTTCTCTGAATATAACTAAACAGAATGAGAGATAAGGCTCAGAAAAATGTTAAAAGTGGTTTTGTTCAGAAAACATCAATGACTACAGAAGTTTCTTCCCCTCGGCAGAACAGTTTCATAGCCATGAGCCACTATCTAACAGATACTTATATTTTCATGGCAGAAAATGCCACTTTATCCAGAGTACCAGAATGGCAATTTAATGTTTGAGAGATGTTCATATTACGCTGTCCTGTGGCCTGATCTGGGTTTAACTTCAACCTTCTCACTTCCATGAGAAATGGAAAGCCGGGAGCCCAGCCTCTGTCCTTCTCCTTAAAAAAAACACCCAAACCCAAACCAAACCTTTGCAATAATTTGAAACCGACAATTTCAAGTCTGCAGAAACATTAAGACCTCAAAAATACACTGAAGTCTAGAAAAGTTTCTGTTGATAAATTTTCCTGATAACTTGGCACTGAAAGCACAGCCTGCAGTCTAATAAAATGGGAGAAGACAACTGGTACAACAGTATTGCAGACATACAAAGTAAACTATGCCTGCCCAGATCACCTCTCCATTTCAATTTCCACAGCAGTATATTATTTTATATAATATATATAGAAAAAGAGACGAAGATTGTTTGCATGAACAGATGGCTGTGTATTACGCTTTCCCAGTCACTATCCATCACAGAAAGAACTAGCACTGGGTAATTCTGTCTTTTTTCCCCTCAGCGGTCTCTTACTTTCATAAATCCTTAGAGAAAAAAACCCAACAGCCCCCATATATAGCCAAAGAGTCTCTTCATAAAGCCTTACGGTAGTCTTACATTTCGTTGCCTCTAAAAAGGAGATAGAAACCTAACCACCAGCCCTATACTACAAAGCCTGTTAATGTGTCTAAGAAATATCTGCATAAGACCGTGATAGAGGAAAAGTGGTTTGTGGTTTGGATTTAAGACATTCATAGCGCCGGATAACTTCCTGAAATAATCACAGATCAGCAAATCTTCCTCAAGATAGTAGCATTTTGATCAATACCCTTCCCAAATGACAGCAAGTTAGAAGGGGCCCAAGGCAACAGAGGTATATCGCTCTATCTGGCCAGTAACCGCGGAAGAAGCAGCCATCAGAGGCACTGCCTTCCTGGCTGCTAACTCATCTGAACTCCACTCCACATTCAGCTCTGTTGATAAATTGTTTCACTTTGACAAACACTATTTGAACCTGCTGCTTACTACTGCTCTTTCACTGCAATGTTAGTCCAAAAAGCTTAGAAATATTTGGGTCAATTTGACCAACCACCACCAAGAGTTCTGCAACAGCTGGACAGAAATACGCCTCTTTAGAAGCCCTACCACTCTTTGCACCCCTTAGAATAACTACAGGGAAGATGGTAGGTCAGCTGGCTCACACCTTCTGTGTAAGATCGCAGCTCCCAAAAGCTATTTCTGTTTCTTTCCATCATTTCAAAAGAAACCACTTCTCACTCCCCTCTTCCCACCACAGGAACATAAGAGGACTGGAGAAAGAACTCACTGCTCTGGTGTAGCCTTTCCAGTCCATTTCTGCACATCACTGAACCAAGACAATTCAGTTCTCACCACCTACAATAAATCTTAACTTCAATACCAAGGACTTTTTAAAGTCACAGGTGAAAAAAACCAAAGCTTTACTTGGAAAAAATAGGAACTGACAATACAGCACAAAACCGACAGTTTACCATAAATGCTTCCAAACCAATGTTTCTCCTAAAAACACGGGAATGAAGGTGAGTTGCCCCAGCAGCTTTCCAGGTGTTCTCCAGAGCTCACCTGTCACTAAAGGCCTCTTCAGGGCACACTATTAACAGGCCTACCTCCAGCAGCCAAAATGTCGTGAGGACTAAGGCAACTGCTCATCCTAAGCCAAACCAGACGTCACCCTGTAACTCAGTTAGAAGTGATGAAGTTTAACAGATCAGGACCTGCTGTCCAGCAGCTCTGCAGATCAGCCTGAAAACAAGCACAGCCTCTAATAAACTGCAGAAGAGTCGACTGACGGAGCTGTCCTGTGCAATGCTATCGAAATTTGCCATTCACTTCCAAGTACGTGCTAGCTTTCTTTGAAAATGGGTTTTGATCTTCATTTTTATTCAGAATTTCAAACCATGGAAAGCCTAGCAAGTCAGTGAAATCATGCTTCTGTACTGGCGTGGTAAGCACCATGTTTAATGGTTCCAAGAATACCAGCGAACAGGTTGTATTTAAGTGATCTCGTACAGGAAAATTACAGCCACGACCGAAGCAGCTGGCAGGTTCTTTACCACAGCACCAGCGTCTTGATCCTGCACAGGCAAACTGCAGCAAGACGCGTCCTCAATGAGTTGGTTTTGTTGAAGATCAAGAACTTCCCTCCAATGCCTCCACAAGCTATTTTAAAGACACATTTCTAATTGACATTCAAATTAAATACAAGACCTCAGATCTCGTGGTACGATCGGCTACATCCCGCAGAAACAGCATTCTTAATGCACGGGGTAACCTTCAGGTGAGGAAGCCTTTGCAAGCCTCTTACTGAAATCTGCTCAGGAGGAGACCTGCAATGCGTATGCCTCTGCTCCACCGGATCAATCAACAGCCACAAGGCCAGCGGTTAGAAACGCCGGAGCGCCGACGGTCCAGCGAAGTCATTTCCCCCTGCTAACCACCACCGACCCCTCTGTCAGCCCGCAGGCCAGGCTGCGCAGGGGTCTCCGGGCTGCTCTATGTCCCCTGTCACCCCGCTGCTCCCCACGGCTCCTGACGAGCCCGCGCCCCGCCAGGGCTCTGCCGCCTGAGGAGAGCGGCGCTTCCCGCGGGCACCGCTCGGGGCCGGCCGGGCGGCGGGTCTCGCTGCCTTTCCCCAGCAGAACCCCCACCCCTGCAACAAGTGACGACCCCTCCCCGCCTCGGACACCGGGCACAGCCCGGCCCGCCGCCTGAGGGAGCGGTTATGTAACGGGCGGGCCGCCGCCGCGCATCCCGCCGCCGCAGCTGGGCCGAGCCCCCGCACCGCTGAGGCCCGCCGATGCGGGGACTGCCCTTCGGGGTAGGAATGTCCCGGGGGGGCGCAGACTGGCGCCGGAGAGCGCGGAGGCCAAGCCGCTGCCTCCCCCCATCCCTCCCCGCGGCGCCGCAGGTGCATCGGCCGCGGAGGGGTCACCGCGGCCCCCAGCGAGCCCCGGGGAGGGGCGGCCAGCGCCCTCCTCCCTCCCTCCCTAACCGCACCGCCACGATGTCCTCCTCTGCGCTCCCTCCCCCCTCCGAAGGACGAAGGGAACCAAGGACACCGTCCCCCCGCCCCGCAGCTCCGTCCGTGAGGGGCACAGCCCCACAGGCCACCGGGGAGCGGGACCGCAAGTGTGTGTGTGGGGGGGTGGTCTGCCGCCCCCCGTTCCCCGGTGCTGCGCAGCCTCCCCCGCCCGCCCCGGCCGTGTTTACCTCGGGCAGCCCCCGCTCCTCCGCAGAGCAGCGCGGCGAGCAGCAGGCAGGAGGCGGTGGCCGGCAGCGGCATCCCCGGGCGGCGCGGCGGCGGCATGGCAGAGCGGAGCGGGGCAGGGCAGCGCGCACCCCGGCTGGCGGGGCGGCTGTGGCGCCCCCGCTGGTGCGGGCTCCGCTGTGCGCCGGGCGGAGGGTTCGGCTCGGCCCCGAGGAGGAGGAGGAGGAAGAGGAGGAGGGAGGAGACGCGCCGCGCTGCCCCGCTCCGCTCGCCTTTTCTCTCCTCCTCCCCTCCCTCCCCCGCCTCACAGCGCGGCGCCCCGCCAGCGGCACCTAAAATGGCGGCGGCGCGCGCGCCCGGTCCCCCCGCGCCCGTTCCCGGGCGG
>WKFP01014673.1:458114-485051 GCA_011057875.1 Pterocles orientalis | reverse complement strand
CCGCGGCATGTCGGCGACATACCGCCCCCGCGAGAGGCCGCGGGGCTGCGCCGGGCACTGCGGTACCGCACCGCTCCCGCAGCGGCTGCTCGGCCGCCGCCTCCAGCGCTGAGCGGGGGGGATGGGGTGGGGGGAGCGAGTTTGAGTGATTTTTGGGGTTTTTTGGCACAATCTGAAGCTCCCTGGGGCTGCAGCTGGGGGCAGTTGGCAATCAGGGCTGGGCCGATACCCCCTGCAGCCTTGCACAGCTGATTTACCCACATGCTCATTAACCCCCCACCATTTTAGCGAGTTAAAGAGGTTTTAAAATGTTTTCACCTTCAAGTTCACAAATCTTTTCAGTAAAAAGGCAAAAAAAGCTGGTTTTTACCCAAGACAGCAAGGCGGGAGGATGCACAACCCCTGGGCTCTGACCCAGCCCCAAGGAACGAACAGCCCCCAGCTGCCTGCAAGAAGCAGAAGGGAACAAATCCGTGTGTTGGGGCTGTGTCCCAGCTCCAGCACTGCAGTCCTGCAGGGAGGTGTCTGCTTCCAGCATAACTGAGCTAATGGGTGAAGGGTTTCCTGGTGCTGGTCCCCAGGCACAGCTGCAGAGGACTGTCCTGGGATGGGGCATGAATCCTGCCCGAAGGGAGGAACAGCAGCGCTCACCCTTCAGACAAATACTCTGCAGAGTGAGAAACCACTTTTCATTTAGTTTTATAAACTTAGCAAAGCAAAAGTCTATTAGTTCTGTTGGGGAAAATTTTGATCTAAATCAAGCAGTTTCATAGGGATAATAAAGATGTACAGAACCTGTTAAAAGTTACTTGCTCTTTGGTCAAAAATTTCAATTAGAAAACGCTTCAATGGAAGAAAAAAATACCTTACCGTGATGAGTTTTGACAACTGAAACACAACCAACTTATTTTATAATTAGATATGACTACTCATGCTTTGCACCTATTAGCCATTCCACTCCCACAGTGAAATAAAAATAAAGTCCAGAATGTTCAAGCTCCTAGAGATGTTTTATTTCTTTTAAAACACTATGCGATGTAAATACCAAGATTGATCCGTTCTGGAAAAGCCTCCCCCTCCCTCCCCAGGCAAGCCCGATGCTGTTGCTGCCCCTGCTGACGACGTGTTTACCCCAAATCTGAGATGGGGGGACCAGCCAGCCCAAGGTGAGAAACCACCTAATTCACTGCCCTCGATCCGTCACAGAGGTCTGGGCAAGTCGACGGAACCTGGTCTGCACAAGCATTTGGATTTCCAAAGACAACCTCTTCTGCCCACCCAACGGCTTCTTCCATCCTCAAAAGCATCTTCACTTGCTGTATCTTGTCTATTTGCCAATATGAGCGCGTGCAGAGCAGAAAAGGACACTGAAGAGACACACACTGTACCCCAAACACCCCAATTTCTGTCCTGAGCTATGGAGCTGGCCCTTCATCAAGCAACCAAGGTGCTCCACGCTGGTTTCATTGACGGTGCTGTAGACCACGTGCTCTATCAACAGCTAGGACATCTTTCTTTTTTTAAATAAAGCTGAAGCCTGAGTCTAAACCCCCTTGATTTCTCAGCCTAACATATGCTGGATGGCAGATCATGTCAGAAGAAGCCTGGAGCCCATCTGCTGCCAGAGAGCCGAGTCTTTACATTCTGCCAACGCAGCTTCAGCTGACAGGATGCTACGTTACAATTTTTTCTTTTCTATGGAGAGCAGGACTGTCCAGCTCAGCATGACTCTCAAATGAGTCTTACCAACTTAACGCATGGTTGGGAACCACCCCGTTAGTAAAGATTTGCAAGATGTCATTAGTGAACAGATTATTGCCCATTGATGAGCAGGTGATATAACACAAATGCTGGATTTTGATTAGCAACGTGACCACATACAGAGCATGAAGGTTGATATGAAAGTATCTGAAGAAGGCCTTTAGGTCAGTGGCCAGCTGGCATACAACTATATACATACTCTGAAACATCTTCTGCAAAATCAATTGTTACCACCCTTAAGCTGGAGACCACAGTTCAGAAGGGGACCTCGGTGTCACCACCAGGACTCTCTAAATGAGTTGGGTTCTGCAGAATTAGGGAGAGAGATTTTTAAGAGAAGAAATGCTATGTCCAGGTAAACTTTATTGAACAGTAAGACTACCACCTCAGATTAATTATTCAGCTGAATCAGTCATGATGAGACTGGGACGTTTCCAAGGAAGGAGAAGGCACCGATCGCATTTCCCTCTCTGAGCAAAACTCCTCCGAGTCAGCTGTGACTAAGGCAGTGATTCAGTAAACGCAGTAATTCTTTAGGCTGTATTTTAAGATCAGTTAGATGGTTTTGTTTAGTTAGATGACTAAGTGGTTTGAACTGGAGGTTCAGTGGATAGAGGTAGTATGGGTACTCCACCTGTGTGGGGACAGCACAATGAGACTCTGACCCGCATCACCACTGATGCTCCATTGGCATTTGCTCTGAAAGTATGGCAAATATATCATCCTCTCAAATACCTTCTGTTTCACTAAACTAAATTTGATTTAAATTGCCCAGTATAAGACCTATGCACCAGTCCTATTTGCTGTTAAACAACAGCTATACTGCTTGCCAGCGGTAACCGCATTTCACAGGCTGACAGAGGTTCTCACTTTATCTGAAATGCCACATGCCATTATTTCAGAGAAATGCAGAGAACTAACTTCATCACCTTCATTTTTACCACCTATCTCCCTCCTACTCTCTGGCCTGCTTCTCAAGCTCCAGAAAACCATTGATTTTTATTTTATTAGTAAGCAAGAAAACTGGAACAAATGGCTCCTGGCAGAACGTGTTTTCCGTTACAGCTGAAAAACTATTGGACTGATGTCCTTGAAATGCACAGTGTGACTAATGCCCAGCTTGCAAGGACCCAGGAGGATGCATTTATTGCACTTGTCAGAATGGAGCTGAACAGCCAGAAATGAAAAGATAAGGTGATGGGTAAAAATGAATGCCTCTGCTTGCTGCTTAAAGGCAGGCAGCGCACACCAGAGACAGAGAGAGAAGCAAGACACGCTCAGTTAAGTCAACAGCAGGTCTGGATCTGGGTGTTAGAGCTCAGGGTCACAAATGATTGTGAATACACGCAGGATATGCACCGTTACTTCTAGATATTAGACTTGGACCCATGTTCCAAAGGGGAGGTATGGGGAAAGGGTCCAGGCTTCAAACAGCTGAGATTTGGGTTAAGAAAGCGTTCCAGTCTTTAAATAAAGAGGCTAGAACTGGGTGCGGGCTTATTTTCATCTCAGTACAATTAATGTCTGCATACTAGTTTGTTTCCAGATTATGACTGCTTTTAATGGGACGTTATTACTGGGAACCTAGCTTCATCTCCGCTGCTGAGCATTTGGTTTATCGCAGCTGCCCTGCAACCACTCCTGGAAGGGGAGCAATTGCCATAGAGACTATGCGGTAATTAAGCTCAGGAGAGAGCTGCATGCACAGCCAAGCGAAATATTAGATGAAGGCAACAACAGACCAGCTTCTGAGAAGCTGTGTTACAGCTCCACTCTAGCTCCTCCCATTCCCACTAAAGAAAGCGATAGGAGAATCCCAAAGTATTTTGGGAATTTGAATTCTCGTATTTTTTTAGTTCTGATATGGTTTTATCAGCCTAAGCCAAGCAGGAAGAATGAACAATAATGACACTAAGAATAATCAAGGGGACTATAAAAATTAATTATTCACAATAAGATCTACAAAACCACTCTTGGAAGGCAACAGGGAGAAGTGGCATCTTCTGGGTCATTCAAGAGAAAACTCCCAACAAAATGCTAGAGCAGTGCCCCCACCAGCTCGAAAACATACACAGATGAGCCGATACATCTGTTCCAGCCTCGCTGTCCCCAACATACACAGCTGCAACCCTCTGAACATAGAGAGATAAAATTTGTGGTTTTTAGATTCAGTGGATGAAGATTTATTTTTTTTTTAATGCTTTGGAACCTGACTGTATATATTAGCAGAGAAGGAATTAGAGGACTGGTTTTCCCCACACTGGGAAATTTCCAGAACTGCTTTGATCATGTGAGAGAATTGATTTAGGGGATGCAAATGAAGGCCTTGGCAATCTGAAGACGAGAATCTTCTCCCCTGACATTTCTGAACGTTCAGAGAATTCTCGACAAGCCACTGAAATATGGGCTCATCAGAGAGACAAAAAGAAAACTCAATCAGCAAAGAAGTACATAAACACGACTAGCTTCCTAACAAGAAAACCAGAAGCAGCAGCAATCTTTCTACCTTGTTTAATCCTTTTTTTCCTGTTCAGACTTACCTTCTCTTGCAAAATTTGCATCCAGAAACATGAAAGCGATGAAGGGAAGATGCAAGGCTTTCCTTGCAGAGAGACTGAATGCGCTGCAGCATCATTACAATATTTTACAACTCATTAGCACCTTCCATCCCAGGATCTCCAAGCATTTTACAAGCGTTAATTAATGCACTCTCACAATACTTGGTGAAGGAGAAAGGCAGGTGTCTAGATATTGTGATGACAGGTGCATTACAACTGAAGACAGAATTCCTAGGCTTTGTATTTGCATACTTAGGAAAGCAGTGCACAAAGAGGGGAGGTAAAACCAAGCAGCACTGCAATACCTTGAAATACCTTGAATTAAGAAACACTGAAATACCCTGAAATACCTTGACCAGACTGGCTTTCATGCGCTTAGCTAAAAAGCGACACTTAAGGACCTCAATAAAATTTGGGCTTTGTTCACGTACATCCTTGCATCTAATACCCCAATGGCCATTTTAAGCTGTGTTATATAAATAGAAGTGGAGTCTGAATGAAACTGGGGCTTCGAAGCCGAAGAGCGTTAAATAAAATATTTGTGAAGCTTAGTAAGACACTGCTAAAGACAGGGAGAGACACAGAAAGTGGAACAGCATCAGCAATGAGTTATTTCACTAATCATCCTCTAACTCAATAAAATAAGGATTACAGTCAGGTGCTGTGGATGAGCCTTTTGACAACGTGTGCCCACAAAAAACAAGAAACATGTTTCTTCATGTACGTTCTGAAGAGCAGCACAGCGAGCCATGCCCACATTAACAACTGCTCAAACTCCCTATTTATATAGGAAACTGAACTAGTGATTTATGCTGTGGGGAGGGGGGAAAGAAATTTTTTTAAGAGAGTGAAAAACTATGGGGTTTTCTTGCCAGTTCTATCGCAGACGTCGCCCATATACCCTACCTACTTCCTTATCTGACAACATCATACAGTAACAGCCCACGTATAAAAGGATGGATGGATAAACCAACTCAAATATTTGCACCATGTTAAATTGCTCAGCTTACTGATTTTTTTGTATTCTTTAGGACCATGGTATTCAGCGAACATCTGGCCATACAATGAGCTCCTCCCCTCCTCTCTGCCTGCCTTCCTGCAAGGGAGAAGAGCCATGTGCTTGAGTATTCCTCTCCCTAAGAGCCATATGGGAATGTCAAGGCATTCTCTGAATTCATTACCCTGCCCCACAATATGATTCTGTCTTTGTATGGGCAAGAAAATGGATGTTAATTTATTCCTTATTGCTAATTTGGAAAGGAGCACCAACACAACAGTTCCATTGCAGAGACTTCTACCAAGGGTGTAGTTTAAGTCCAATTATGTGCTATTAGTACATTTGCTCTTTGTTCCTGTGGCATATTAATTACATGTCTGGTATTCTGATAATTAACACAGCTATACTCTTCACTTTCCCCCTTTTGTTAGACAATATTCTTGCATTTTATTCAGGTACGTATTTTTCTGTAGGTTAAAGGAGCCAAATTATTACATATTAATAAAATCAAGGAATGGGTTTTTAAGTGAGCTTACACAGAGCAGTTCCAGCAGTGTTCTTCAGCAAAAACAAAAGCAGATGCCCTCCTGCTGGGCTGCAGTCTATCTCAGAGACTCCTAAAAGGCAACCAGACTACCAGCCTCCAGTTGTGTACCCAGCACTGTCACCAGCGGCCGAAGCAGCAGTGCCGTAAGGACTGCACCAGCACTGCCACGCCTGCGCTTCCAGCCACGGCATCGCTGCTCTTCAAAGGCTCACTGCTACCAACATCTTTCATCTCCCACTGACATCCATGACACTCAACGACATTTAGCAAAAAACAAAGTTAAAGGGTCAACCAAGGTGGTTTACAACTGCACAGATCATCCTCAAATGAACACTCACCAGATTTTCCAAAGAACTATTAAGGCAGTAATGAATGTCCACTGCTACCTGCACCCCCCAGTTGTACTGTGCTGCCTTCAGGTCCCTTGGGGAAGATGAGAAATAAAGTCTCAGCAGGCAAATATCAGTGTTGAAAAAATTTACTCTGCCTTTCTTGAAAACACCATCTGGAATATTTTTTATTTTGAACGATTGACTAGTAAACCAAAGTTATCTAATTGCTCTCTGAAGACAGATTTTTTTTGTTGATTGTTTCCTATATGGTCCAAAAACCACAACAACCCCTCAAAACTGATCTTAGAACCCAATTGTACCGACCCTATTCAGAGAGCACAGAGCTCTCAAAGGTAAGGACTGAGCTGCTCTGTTCTCTTCCCGATGACACCACTGACGCTGTACCCACAGACAAGTCCCTTAATCTCTCCAGGCCTCATTTATCCTCCCAATTTAATGCAACTTGCCTATTCCACAAGGAGGTAGTAAGACTTCATTAACTGTTTGTAAAGTACTTTAAGATCCTAGGATGAAAGCCTCTCTAGAAATTCAGAGTATCATTATTCTCATTAAAATGGCAGCATTTGTAATTTCCCTGCTATTAAATGACCATATATATAATAAAGCCAGTCCCAACTTCCAAACAAATTCTGAAAAGCACAAAGTCTTATCCCATTTTACACATCTGGTAATCACATTTTTTTTTTTAAAGACAACCAAAAAAAAGATAAAACCATGCCACTGGTGGTACGATTGGCTTCAAGCGAACTGCCATTCTCCCTGTACTGGTCGTATCTGACACCAGCTCCTCTCTGCTCCTGGCCTGCTCAAATTCATCTCATCGGGCAATAACAGTCTACAGCTTGGCTAGACGCTTTTCACACATTGATATAATCTATCAAAGCTTCACCAACCTCTCCAAGGCACAGTCAATATCTCTGCTGAAGAGAACGAAGCTGTTCCTGTGTATCAGTCCCAAAAAGCATACGGGACAAAATGTAGAATTGATGCAGACATCCCAATTTCTAAGGCCATGTTTTAGCTACATAAACTATCTCTGGTGCTTTAGAAAGTCCCTTTCAAAATTATCTGGTCCAGGAGGAAAGCCCCCTTTCACTTTTTTTTCCCCCCTCCTTCCTCTAAAATTCCAGCACCCCTGCCTTCCTCCTCGCAGTGCCCTGGCTCAGACAAGAACAGCTAAACCCTGTGTCATTTCACATATTTATTTCTATTCTGACAGCTACCAGTTGTGACCCTTTCTCGCAGTAAGCCACTGCCCTCCTGCCCTTCGCTCTAATTGCAGATGTGCTAATCACGTTTGGATCACCCCCCCCACCTCATCGCTGCCTGCCGCAAGCCACGGAGCCGACCCTTTTTGCAGTGAAGAGCAGCACAACGTGCAAACGCGACGCTTGTGTTCTCGTCCGTATGGAAGGGATCAGAGGATTAAGAGGAACAGCCAGCCCTGATTAATGCTGCCGAGCAAGCGGGAGCTCCTCGCCCACAGCAGGGGCCGATTGCCTCCCCGTGGGGAGCTCCGAGGCAGACAGTCTCCCTACAAGGACACGTCTGTCTTCTGTTCCTAAAACTAGACGCCGCTTTCCATTGCTGCTCTGCAACAGAAAGGAGGTTAAATGCTGACAGCCAACTGTCCTGGGGTGGGAAGGCTGGGTTAAAGAAGAGCAATATTGTTCTGGGAACGCACTGATGATAAACAGAGGTTTGTTTCATCACGGACTCAGCCACTGACCTACCACTGGTACGGAAACAGCAGAATCCTGTTCAGTGCCTTCTGTATGGGCTGGATAGGTGTCATGAACATTTTAACCCTAAAAGGGAGCCAGCAAAGAGCGGTATTGTCTTAACAATCCAGGAAACAAATACACACTCGGAGCTAAGGCTTGGGTACCCAGCAGAGCCAACATCACCGTGGTTTGTGCTCGGCATGAAGGTACCGATGTCCCTCCCACCCCCAGCCAACCTAATGTATGTAAGTGAATCGGAGTGATTTACAATAACTACCCCATCCCATCATGTGCTGCGTTAATGCATCCGTTAGACTGTTAACTCCATGTTTTGCTCAGAGGAGGAAGATCAAACATGTCTGGTGAGTTCTTCTGTAAAGGTTATGCACCCACCTCTGTGGGATCAACTTCTGCTGGACCCAACATGATCTCGGGGACCATCCTACTACCTAGACAAACATCCAGCAGCCAAAAATTTCCATTCCACCTGGACCTTTTAACATTGCACTCTGTACCTTTTCTCCTCTGGTGTCCCCACTACTGTTCTGTGCCTGTCAGACGCGGACCAGCCGAACAAGAGGAATGACACACTGTCTCCTGCAAAGGACGCGGAGGGGGCTGGAAATCCCCCGTGGTGCTAAATGGCTGAAGTACGGCGCTTTGCACTGCAGCCGAACAGCACATGTTTCTCCATGTTTACCACTGCTCCAATGATACATTGCCCATTGAGTGTAAGTAAAAAGCTTATGAGATGAGACAGGCGTATCATCCTGTCTGGAGCTCAGCCTGCACAAGGAAGAGCCTCTGGGAATGACCGGTGTCTGTGTAACACTGCATTAAAATACAGCTCGGGATAGGTCAAGTATTTATTGACCTGATCTAAAAATGAGTCTGAGTGCGCAGTTTTTGCCGATTGGAATAGCTGTAATGACAGCTCAAATGCCAGAGGCTCTGCAAGGACTAAGGAGTCCTCAAGCTGCACAAGCTGCACAAACTAGGCTTTCTGCAAGAGGGTAAACAGGATAAATGGAACAATGTGACATCTTTTCCATCTGCTAAAGCCATGATTTATGTCCAGATTATCATACACCATTCTACAGTCCTAATCCCAGACCCTGAAACAGCAGTGATTAGAGTTTTTGACCATTTCCTAAAGTAATCGCACTAGCAACCAGTGAGACATCTCTGACAAAAAAAAATAATTGAGCAATGAAGGGGAAAAAAACCCTAAATAACTGCATAATAGCCTCTTTTTTCTTCACTGAAAGGCACACAAAGCTACACATCCTACATTAGAGATGCACAAGAGAATTCAGCATCAGAACATCTTCATACCCTTCTCCCTCAAGCATCTCTGCTCCCTTTGCTGCCCAGCTCTCATTCTGCCTGACAGCTCCTAAATCACAGTATCTCTGTCACATGCATAAAATATTATTTAACCTCCAGCACAGAGGAAGATGTATTTATAACCTACTGGGTTTTCCCCGTTAATCGCTCTCTTTCCTCCCTTACTGCTCCCCCCTTTTTAGTAGCTCCAAGCAAGAACGGTGCTAAGAACCTTCATAAAGATTTATTCAGGTCCAGACAAGAACCAGCTCTCTGCACTCTGCTGAGACAGGAGACCAAAACACCACACATGACCTCTTTCCATCCAGGTGGCAGAACACACCATCCATCAGATCACAAGGCAGTGTGGCCTCTCCTGCAAAGATGTCAGTGTCTGTCATTTCACATTTACAGAACCAATTTAATTGTGGCTGGAGCTTAACTAAGTCACGACCCGATCCTGCAGACTGAATGCTGCTTACACTCCCCAAGCGATAGGTACCTAACAGTACTTGTGCTTCAGAGGTATTTTTGTGGCTTTGCTCTACAGCAGCCTGACAGTTGAATTTAACGTTCCCTCTGTCTGAGCTGAATTCAAGGTGTCGACTTTAAGCTGTAAGCACTGCCAGCTCTAGGATGTTACTACGTCAAAGACCCAATTCTCTGTGATCCATCTCACCAGTACCTACATTTTTTTCCTGATAAATTCTCTATTTAAACCTCTAAGGACACAGGAAAGTGTATTCTCTATAGAAGGATGAGCTGTGAATTCACTAGTCTGCTATTTACTAGAGCAGATACATACCTGAGCTCTGCTGGTTTTGATGTCTGCAAAACCTTAGAAAGCCTTTCCTGCTTGTTACTGGTACGTAGTTCATCTAAATTGAACTCCTCAGTTATCTAAGTCTTGCCTCCTCCTTTTGACAATGGCACTGAAAGGGAAAAGATTCCATTTAATTCCCTGCACTGCTCCAGTCCTCTGACGTCTAGACTTTGCTACATTTAGAAAAAAGGAGGGGAAAAAAAAAAATCAAGTAAAAATGATCATGTAGCTACACTAGCCAGGATACGTTCAAATGTCCCGTTTAGTTTCAGAGACTGTGACCCCAAGGTCAAGGCTGGACTAAAGCAAACGGCTCCACCGTACACCCGTGTGGTAGCGGCAGCTACGCTACAGCGCCAGCACCCAGCACAGCTCCTGTCCGCAGACTGGGAAGTCTGGTGCTGCTGGCGAGGCAAGTCAAAAGCTTAAGATTCTGTCTAGTTTAATTACCATCTTCCTGCAGGCTGAAAGCAGCTTATGAGAATACAACAGTGGGGCAGAATCCTCCTCTTACGCTGCCACCTACAGAAATTCATCCCTTCCTGACCTGCCCTATCTTCCTCCTCACACACACCGGAGATTTATCGGAATCTAGCCATTAAAAGATAAACCATAAAATAGAGCACAGCCCACGTTGGGAACTGTTCTACTTGCACAAGAAAACTCTGTGCCCAGCTGTGACCAGGCACCAGGCACCCACTCCAGCCATCGATCAGGCGACACGCAGCTCACGTCTGTCTGCTCCAGGCACTTGAGACACACGACAAAAGACAGAAGGAAAACGGCTGGCTGCCACTGTCCGTTCCAATCACGTCCAATGCTATTTACCCTGTGCCCTCTGGTGAGGAGGTCACAAGTAAAGCTGAAGATGGATTACAGCAACAGCTTCTGCCTCATTCCATGATCAAGTAACTTCATGCGTTCTCCTACTTCATGGGACAAATGAACGTAATAAATAACATCCAAAGCTGCTCTCTTCTGAAGCATCCTTCCTCTGAAATCATGAAAATGTTCCACCCCTTCACACCACTAAAAAAAAAACCCCAAACCATCAGTGAGACCATCATAGTCCTACCCTACACCATAAAGACAACGACCGGTTCCAGTGCCGGACTCCTTTGCTGCTGTAGTTGAACACTGGGCTCCTGTTGGCAAACTAGACATGATTAAGCTGTTTCATTTCCACTCAAGTTTCTCTGCAGTCTTAAACCCCAATTACGCATTTAGTGTCTCTGAAACTCTGGGCTGGAGTCAGAACTGTAATTGTTACACAAAGGCTGAAAGTTTCTTTTCTGAGTTTCACAGGTCTCTGGTCACAGATTAGCATTTAGTAGCAAGGAGAGTTACCCTGGAAAATGTCAAGACAGCACAAAGCACTGTGCATTAACTGCTTCATGCTGATACATGAGGCAGCTTGTAAGCAGGCCAAGTTATAAAGCTTCAAAAAAAATTTTTACCTTTTCCAAAATAAACAACCCCCAAAATTGAAGTGCTTCAGGCTACAGAGGAAACTAGCCAGGTTGTTCATAACATACTGCAGGAGTTCTGCCTGGGGCAAACCAGCTGCAAAGAAAATGAAAGCAGAGCTCAGGAGAGAGGAGGTGATTTCTGTCTTTGTGTAAGAAGCTACTACAGCAGCCTGATACAGAACACATCCAAGCTGCTCTCTTACCTCGGCAGTAAGAACAATGCTCCTCCCCGTTACACAGCGCTCAGGTTTGTAGAGCTGTGAGAAGCATCAGGAACGAGGAGGCTGTACAGACCTGCTGTGTTTGCACAGCACGCCCAAGGCAGATCTGGAAGGACCACCACAGCCACCCAGTGCCCTACTCACCGCAGCTCCGAAGAACTCGGATACACAAAATTTGCAGGATGCAAGCACTACGGCAAACCGATCATGCTACACCTGAGGCTGCAAGAAAAGAAAAAGTCTGTCCAGCAAACAGCCATCAGCACTGTGCCTGGCTCACGATCACCAAAGTTTGACGTGTTTTAACACCTTTAAGAGCTAGTTTTGTGCCAAACACCGCACTGCTCTATTTTTGTAACCGATGCGCAATAGCTACAGATATTTACCCCCCATATGACCCTGAAGTCTTATTTAGGATGATCTCTTCTCTAGGTGAAAGGGGTTTTTGAATTTCACGGGCCATTTAATCTTTCAGCCTTCACCAGAACTATTTAAGCTGCTGGTGAACTAGAAATATAGACCTTGTGAAACAGAAACAGATTGAATTGTACCATTCATTAGGAACTTTCACACAGGCCACTGAACACCCAAGAGGAGACAGCTCATAGTAACCACTTACCTTAGACAGGAATAGGGACAAAAAGAGCGTTTTATTTTATTTTATTTTATTAGTGGTCCAGCCTCTATCAGGCAATAACTCCTCCTGAAGTGCTGCTGTGCCACCAGCTCATGTGTTCTGTTACTCCAGTTTATTTTAGGACCTGGGGGAATCAATCTAAAGGCCTTTTCATTTACAGCGGGCAATGCTCACAATGACCTACCGACCGTTACAGCAAGTGCTGCCCGTCTGGAGAGAGATGAGAGGAGTATCTGACTCAGCTCTGGGTCTTTTCCTGGGGCTCTGGAAAACACGTGTGTTAGGAGAGGCAAACGATAAGCTTGGTAAGAGAAGGACAACAGAACATTTTGAACATCTAAAGGAACATGTCTCCCAAAAAGATCACCTGCAGGGTGTGTGCTTTTTTGGAAGGTGCCTCTAAGCTTTCCCCCTCCCTTACGGAACGCCTGAAGCACCATTTGGGTGGTAGCTGAACTGTACAGCCTTTCTGTTTACAAATGTATTTCCATTTAGATCTATACTCACCTCTGAGCTCTAAACCATTGGATTCCTTATTTTTGTTGGCAATGGTTTGCTTGAGGAGGCAAAAGCACAAAGGTAAAGCTAGAGAAATGGGTACATATGATAAACAAGTCGACCACGCTGATGCTGTACTCTGGGCAGGTCTCTCTACCTCCCAATGAATCCAGGCTCCACAGTGGTGACAGGGATTTAGTTTTCATAGCAAGAAGATAAATACTTCGAAACACAATTCAAGGGGAATACTGGGAAGCCCTCTTTTCCACTACTTTCTCCCAGATGTATAGATGAGTTCTTTATAATAAATCTTCTAGCCCTGGTTTAAAGCTAAGACATCACCAGTGAGGAGGGGAGAGAACAAGCACGAATATTCTCAAGAGACTACCTCTCCTCCAGTTTCTGAATATCAACTCACATCGTTACAGCACACATTGTCAGTTCTCAATACATCCTTCTCAACACCTTCCTCAAGACTCCACGTCTGGACCCTACATGAAAGTCTCCCACAAAGGCAAGTATTTTCCATTTGGCAGTTTAACGATATAATAAATCAATAAGAAACAAGAGTAGCTATTAAAAACTGTATTTCCCCCCCCTCCAACAGTTACATTTTTTTAGTGAAAAGATTAAACCACATAAACACTTCACTTTTCTCCTTGAAAAGATTTAACAGCTCAGAAATGCCATCGATACACACGGAGGATGCATGTCAGCTCGACAATGACAGGCCACCACGGCCCAGCCCATTCATTCCAGCCAGCAGCCAGACACACACATATCCCCTTAAATTAACCCTTTAAGGGCTGCCCCCCTTTGCACCAACGTTAAAATTAAAG
The DNA here is from genome assembly GCA_011057875.1 of Pterocles orientalis. Classification (NCBI taxonomy): domain Eukaryota; kingdom Metazoa; phylum Chordata; class Aves; order Pterocliformes; family Pteroclidae; genus Pterocles; species Pterocles orientalis. The sequence goes on along the minus strand of WKFP01014673.1, from coordinate 471,298 downwards.
TGCCTCTTAGGCAACCAGGTCAAAATTTAAAGAATCTTTTGGGCTTATTCCTGGTTTATTTTAATAAAGAAATCGCTTATCCAGCCCAACAGGGCTAAGAGATTTACTTTCACATTGAACTTTACAAAGCTGCAACTGAATGAAAAGGATCTTTTTCACAAATAGATGTACGGTTGTTCTCATTACACAGTATTTGCTCAAGATAACTTCCTTCCTTGTGCTCACAAGTCCATTCTTCTGTCTACACACATTCCACAGTTTCTCTCGAGCTTTTTCCCCCATTTTGAGACCGTAACAGCATCCTCTCACCATCATTTCTTGCCATGCAAACAGTCATGTCGTCACAGTCAGAAATGAACCAGGAACAGGTGAAGGGAGTTCTGCTTTAATAGATTTCAAAACATCTGAAAGTCAGTGCAACCCACAGGAAAATCCAGAAGTATCGTAAAAACGACCTGCACACGTGGTAGAGAATAAAGTGCCAGGGTTTAGGCAGCAGTGCTACAAATCTTATGTGCAGATTCCCGAACAGTCAGCGCACTTCAGGAATTTCGCTGCAGGTTTTCCAGTTTGTAAATGTGCGTGTGTGCATTGTAAGGTCCTGCAGCTACTAACGGAGCAAACCCGAGAGTGTCACCTGCCCACTCACTCCTGGACAGCTTAACGCTGTGCTACTGCCTCTTGGAATGGTGCCTAAAGAAAATGGTATTATCTTCGGATGTAGACAATTTCCATGTCACCAAACAGTTGCAAGGAGCCAAACCACATACAGCTTTTCAAGAGACTAGAAACTTAGTTTATTAAAGCCCAGTGCAAGTTGGATTTAAGTTAACGATCATTATTTTTTCCTTACGTGAGAGCTAGCCTTGTGCAGCAATCAAAGGGTTAAAGTGGAACTATATGTAGTATTTCAAACACGTTCACATATTCTCTATACAAATTTGGCAAATTCACGTCACAGCCATAGATCTCGTTCTTGCAATTCCTGCAAAATATCTACAGCTCCTCTGTCAGAAGCAAAGAGAGAAGCCACCTGAGCAGCCAGGTCTGCCGGGAGCTCGCAGCACAGCCCCGGCAGCGGCACAGGGCGGCGGGCGATCTCCGCGCTCCAGCTTACACAGGTAGGCTTATTGGACTAAATACGCTTTCGACACATGCTCCCAAAAGAGCTCGAGGCCACAGAGCAGATGAGGATGGAAAAACTGATTGCATCAGAAACACTGCAGCCAATAGGAAATCAAAAACATGACTTCAAAGCCGATCAAAAAAACAAAAAACAACCAAAAAAAAAAGGCAAGCACTTATATGTGTTGATGTAATAAATATCGCAAAGCACATTTGTCTTTTCCCCCAAGTCAGTTAAGTATAAAGAAATAACCAATGCACCAAAACATCAGCTTTCTGCAATGAAAATGTCGAAGTCAGCAAAATACCTGCAAGCCAACCGAAGAGAAAGCGTTTGCATTGTCAACCAGCCACAAGTTGCTTCCAGTTCTACGCAGCCAAATCAAACCCTCTTCAAATTCACAAGTTTGACCTAAATAAGCACCACAGCATGAAAAGCTTCTTTAGAAGTAGGATGTCAAGAGACTTTCTTTAAAATACAAAATAAAATGCGAGATAAAAGGTTGTCATTGGTCAAGTTTGAAAAATTCTCTTCCTTTAGCCAATCCCAGTCTGTCCCTTTGAGCCAATCGAAAATACACCGTTAGGTTTGTCCTTAATTAACACAGCCCAGCTGAGCAGCAAAAACTTAGAGGAATAGATGGCTGTGAGATGCATTCTGAGGGTTGGGCAAAGGGGAACAAAATTACAAAGGAGAAGGACTACCAAGGAACAATTAGGGTGGGCAAAGGAACCTAATAATGCTCAGCCATCCTCCTGTATCTTCAGGAACCTCACTGTCCTCTCCAGTTCTGTGTTGTTCAGGTATCCGGTAGTTACTGTCTTCTGTCTTCTGTCTCTGATCTGGAAAATGCCATCACAACGTCCTCAGCACCTGTGACAACAATGGAGAGAGGAAAACGTGGGCCACAATTACTTCCTTTGAAGAACAGCGGATAGGTGCAGTACCCAAACGGTCACTCCACACACCCGTAGGATCAATAGGAAAGGAAAGATGACAGAAAGAAGAGAAAGCAAAGCAGGGTTTTCTTATTCTTCTGGGACTGGAACCTGAAGCAGTCGAAACATTCCAACGGGAGATTTAAAATGTTCCTTTGCAAGACTAGGGAACTAGTTTTGGTTGGGTGGGTTTTTTTTTTTAAGAAAACCAAGAATTCCTCGCTTTCACGTATTTCTAAGCAGCAAGACAAAAAAAAAACCCAACCAACATAGGATTGTCACTACAGGCATGTAGAGATAATTTTTTTTTCTGGTTTCATTGCCCTGGGAACTCTGGCACTGTGCAAGAGACTTACTGAGCTGCTCTGGAGTGGGAGGAACTCAACTGTTCCATAGAACTCCTCCTGCCCTATGCATCACTGCCTTTTAAAATGACATTTAGAAATTCTTCATCTTTCCACCTAGATATTCATTACTCTCTGCTTGTAAGAATAAAAATTGTTTTAATACGCCAGCTGAATGGTTTTTGCCCTGCCCCCCCCAAAAAATCACTTAAACACCCTTTATAAACTAACACATCCCGAAAACGATCCATTCTCGGATGGAAGTGCCGCATTTTCCTTCAAACAGAAGGTTCCATTTGCCCAGGGAACAGACACAGCCTTGCCAAGCAATGCTTTTATCCCCAGCCTGAAGGAATCTTTTCCAAAAGAATTCAGCGTGTGGACTTTCTCAGTTATTGGATTTTTTTTTTTCCAATTGAGGCTCTCAGCTGTGTATTATTACCATCAAAACCCACATCACCTAAGCACAGAAAGATGTTATTACCTTCTTATAACCATCTCCAAGCCTTTGCAAGCTTCAAGTGGGCATTTATAGTAGAATGGCTCGAGAATCACGTCTGAAAAAGGTTTGTAGAGAACATCCCACGCTAAGCTCAGATTCTTCAAAAAGAGATCTTGAGATAGTCAGAAAAAAATGCAGCTCCCTGGACTTTAACGATAGAGCATGACCTAACAGGCACTTAAAGAAATATTTCTTCAGGACAGTATGGAAATAAAATAAAAATACAGGAGTGTCAAAACAGTGGTTTAAATCAATATCTCAAGTCTACACAAGAACTGGAAAACAACCCTGAAGGGCTGAGTGCAGGATTTTTAATTTCTGGTAAAGCCCTGAAGTTAGATAAAAGTAAATACTTTCTTTCATCTGTAGATCCTCTGCCAGCATTTATCTAACTGATTAGAAAATACGACGAATCCTCCAGTCACTCTCTATAATTTCTAAAAATTCTTTCCTCCATTCAAATAATTCCAAATGTTTAAGCGCAACAGGTGACTCACCATGACCATTTTGGCCTTCATTAATTAATTTAGCCTGCTTGGGATCATTTTGCTTAATAAATTTTTCTTCAAAGCTTCTATTAAAGGATTAGACAACAAAGTAGGAAATGCCAAAAAGCAACACTGACTGCCTGTCCCATTCAGCGCTACAGAATTCTCTTACTGGGAGGTTTGGAAAGTTCAAATTCAGCTTGGATGGAGCATCAGCACGTAAAAATTCTCCAGTCTTTTATTCAAATCATATCAAGAAGCAGATTTCAGCTTTGTGCCCCAAGCAACTTCTGCCTATACACCTGCATACAAGGTAAAAGAAAGAGAACTGAGCAATGCCTCACCTGTTACAGTTACATGAAATCCATTTCTCAGTTACCTAATTTGCTCTTTAGTTGCCATATAGAAGGAAAAGTGGCCAAAAACCAGGGGAGAAGGTCGTAAATTCCCCTAATATCCTTAAAAACTCTATCAATGCTCATGAAATGCAACTACATTTATTTTTATACACTTCACAATTTATTTGTTACACATACCCAAAGGAGGAAATACTGAGGTCCAAGCAGTAGTTTGTTTTTCCTATGTAGGACCCTGATCTTACAGAACTACATCAAAAACTGCTCTGATGCTCCCTCTTGCCAACACTCTGAAGCCCTGCAGTCATCTCCCTTTTCATCTCCTCCACAAACTGTTTTTTCCTTGATCAAAACATAAATGATAGATAGCACTAGGCTCCAGCTCTGAATTAACAACTTGCCAGGTTTATTTTTTTTTGAATGCACAAGAACTACTAGCCTCCATAAAAAGAAGGATTTTATTTGCAAAGATTCTGAAAAACAAGTCTATGCTAAAAAGAGGAGAGAGTAATGACACTTAGAAGCATTAAAAAAGCAAGGGCACCTAAGCACCACCTTTGCCACTGTACTTTACATGCATCCGCCTTTCAAGTCGAGGAGCCTTTGCTACGCAAGCCCAGGGCAGCTGGAGTAGCCTAGCAACCGCAAAATCACAGATGACGTCGCATTTGCACAAGCGATGAGCTGGATTACTTAACAGATGCTGATTGCTTTCCTGGGGTCTCCCTTTTCTAATCTAAATACGAAAAAAAATCCTTACAAGCATCCAAGTTTCATGCAGAAAAGGAAATTTCATCCCAGACAATCACGCAGCCGCACAAACACACGGGTCAATATTTCTCCGCCCGTCCCGACCAGTTCCAGCTTTCGGCACTGCTCCCGTGCACAGCCTGCCGAGCCCAGCACACGATGAGCAGAAATTGCTTTTGGCACAGAGGGTGCTGGGAATTCTGCTGTTCATTTTGGCTTTTCACAATCAAAATAGCTATCGCGGAAGAGCAGGTTCACACTCAGACAGCTCCTGGTTTAATTTTCCAGGTCCACCTGGCACAGCTTCAATGGCAGCATCACTGTCAATACAAGCTTCTGACAACTTGCCATTTGCACGGGCTTTGAATCGGAAAAGAGAAGGGAGCACAAGAAGTACAGATTGTCTATACACCAGGAAAATAGAAAAAGCCAGATTTTAAAAGTGTTCTATTTGGAGGGGGGAAAAAAAAGTACAATAAAGAATACAGTGGAAAAACTGTGGAAGATGCTCAAATACCTGTAGGATTGCTAAATTATTACACGCATCATAAGGGAAGAAGTACAGCGGTGGATGGAGAATGGATCTAGAATTCAAGGTTTTGGTCTTTCACAGCCAAACCCAACTGCACAGTCAGTACGCAGCACCCTTGTCTTACCACCAGTGTAATTACGATAACTACAGTTTTAAAGTTACCTGAACTCAGAAACAAAGAACTAAGTGCATATATATTTTTTTTTATCATAACACCATCAAAAAGCATACTCCCCCTCTGACGCTCTTTAGCACTTTATAACACACAGCTTCCCATAGGGCACTTCTTAAATTAAGATGGGCAATCGTGACAAGAACCAAGGTGGGTAAACGATTCGTTAAGGAAAGATTATGAATTATGTTTGGAAGGATAATCATTGGGCTGAAAAGGAGATTGTGACTGTACTTTCTCAACGGTTGGCCTTTGCACCAATTTTACTTAATACTTTCATAAACGGTCCTGGAACAGAAAAGCAGTCATATCCTAATGAAGTCTGATGGCAAGACAAAGCTAGAAAGTTCAGCCAAAACACCAGGGAGCTGCAAACCAACACACAGGAGCAGAGAGGAGAGCAGTGAAGACCAGAAGTGGCAAAAGGGGTTCAGTTATTCATTTTAGAAAGGAAGAAAAAAAAAAAAATAAAGACTGTAAGTGATGTGTATCTATGCCTCATGGTTCAGTTTTAAACAAGATTAGTAAAGAGTGGAATTTACACACAATTCTGAACAGTTTTATTTCCTGCTCCCTCCTTAGTTCCTTCTGTTACTCGGTAGAGCCGCTGATGTTCCCATTTGCAGGAATTACACGCGATGCAGCATTTGCGAGAGCCTCAGGCAATTGCCTTTAAAAAGGCAATTTGATCCATCAAATAAAAGATATCAAAACCTTCCAGGTAGACAAGTAAGTGGGTGGGTAACCTGAGGGCACAACACCCAACAGAACAGCATCGTGCAGTAAAGACTCAAGCTGTTGCCGATTCCTTTCATTGCTGCATTAAAGACCCGATTTTATCCTTAGCGAGGTGATACATCATTACAAAGAGGAAGACATCCATTGTCCCAACAACAGCAGCCACACAGAAGATTCTTGCAGGCTATCAGATCCGATGCTAACACGAAGTTGTGAGCACAGATCTGTTCTCAGCAAAACCGAGGGTTCCCAGACAACGTCAGCCCAGGTGCTTTCAACACACGTATCGCTGCCCTCTGAGTATTGTACCTTGCGGCCATATTTTATATTCACTGACAACAATGTTCGTTATTCAGCACTTCTCCGTTCTTCACGAGCACTGTGACTCCTGACCGGGATATAACAGGCAACAGTGTTTCCCAGATCCAGAGCCAGTTTTGCTCAAGGGACTTGCAAGAAGGGAAGATACCTTCATGTCCACAAGCTGAGCTGTCAGCTGTAACGTAACAGTGCCACGACCTCCTGAAGGGCAGTAAAGTGTTTCTGAAGGTGTCCTATAGCAAAAAGGCTGGGTGACATTTGTCCAGGAGAAGGTCACCCACATCCACATTCCTCAGCACAGAAGCAGGTTCTGTTCAAGCTCCAGTCCCACAACCCAAACTATCCAGAGCTAACTGAAAACAGCCTCCCAAGTCTGCTCGTTAAGCAGCTCTCCAGCTGCCTGTGCTCATGGACAAACACAAACACCTCCAGAGAAGAGAGCAGGGTTTCTATGTGGTGAAAGGGAAGCAGGGATTGAAGTACAAGCGAACAGAGCTCCTGCTGCAGTCCCACTTGGCTCCCACAACGGATGTTTTCTTTCTAATCAAGTGAAAAGAAAATTGCAAACCAGAGCACAGGTTATGAAGTTAAGCTGCACACTGCCAAAAGCCTGCAACTAGGACAATAGGACGGTGAACCATGTTTACTTTTAGCACATCCTTCGCTAAGCTTTGCACTTCCAGTAATTAATGTATAGAACAATGGGAAAGGCACACTTACACCTGACCTTCTGCCTTCTATATGTACAACTTCTCTCCCCACAGCTGTCCCTCTGCTGGGCGCACATTTCCACACCGAAATAGACATATACCCAACAAAATATTCCCCATCTTCTTTCCTGAGCAAAGCATTAATTGCCACAAACTTTCAGACATGCAAATACTCCTCCCACCTCTGCCTTACACCTTCCCATCCTCACGCTTCCTAGAAATTAACAATAATTAACTGGTAGGCCTATGTCCTACCTAAAAAACCAATAGTGACAGTCTTACCCCACTAACTTCCAAAAAAATCCTGTTGTTTGGATTGCTGAATTTAGTAGTTCTTTCACACCACTTGGATTTCAGTCTCAGCCAGCCAGGATGACCTGAAGGTCAGACGACTTCACTGCACAGCAGCACAGGCTGGGGATAGCCACTGAGCTCAGCACGTGTAACTGGGACCAGTTTGAGTTTCAGAAAATTTCACCAAGACGACTGAAGCTGATGCTTTCCACAGCACGTACTCAGCTACAGGGACATGAAGGCAGCAGGGCAGCAGCTGGATTAAACCACTCTGCCTTAACAAAGGAAGATCCTAGCTGATGTATCTAGCAGCTGCTGCTTCCAAGTGTTGTTTGAATGATGAACAGATACCTACACACCTGATTTGTTTGTAATCACCTGCAAAACTAATTAAACCCCAAAAGCCTTTCGAGATCAGAAGGTGAAGCCTGTCAGGCATTTCTGAAGGCTGTCAAACTAAAAGAAATCTTTACTTCCCTCAAGATCTTTGTATAAACACATTTCTTCAATCACCTTCCAACAACTATCTCCTAAACACCAACTCTTCTCTGAAATTCCCTGTATTGGTATCCTGGTCTGGCATTCTAAAAATACAACGTCCACTGCCGAGAGGAGGAGCACATCAACACACAGATTGTGTTCAAAAGAATAAAACCACAGAGAAGAGCCCTGCCTGCATTTCTCCACCACTATCTGATATTCCATGAGCATGGTCCCCTCTCCTAGCGCCACAAGCAGCCTGGGCTCATTTTTAATGCTCTATCATCCAGAGAACGCGTCTAACCTAGCAGAGGCGTGTGTTTGCAGCTCAGCTTTGCCCTCCCCAGGGGACCAGCTTCCTTTAAGAACCAGCACGACACTCCTGTTGCTATAGGAACAACCGAGCTGTAATCACCAAGGTCTTAGTATAATTCACATATCACGCTTACGAGCTGCACAGCTTCCATTTACAGATTTGCCAGAGCAGCGACTTAAGCAAGCCAAGTGCTAGCCCACCATTTAGAGATGTAAGTGACTGGGCAACAGGAAATACGGTTTTTTATGCAGGAGATGCTTCTGTGCATATAACTTGATGAGAGGCATTTTGCTTGTATTAAAAATATGTGAGAAACTCTCAATTTCATAATTTCAAGCTCAACCGAATGAGTCTGAGCTGCGCTGGTTCTTGCTGCAATGCAGAGAAGACAACGAATACGTTGACATCTCAAAACAGCTCGTGATCACATCCATCCTCCAGCACAGACACTGGCTGAACAGAGATGCCTTTGGGTTCCTCAGCTATTCTTGGAGCCATAAAAAGTAAACAACAACCAACCCACAGATGTCAGCTACAAAGCTCCTTGAGTAAAGAAAACGCCCTAAACTTTGCACTTCCATATAGGTGCTAACAACATTACAGCAATGATCCAAAAATAAAATCGTTATTAAAAAATGTAAGCATGATATCAGTGTTAAGTCTCTTAATTAATACTAAATTTAAGAATTAAATACTTCAGCTTAGAGTTCTTTAACTGCTGTTCAGGCTTTCCTGGGTTACTGAGCCCTCATTCCCTCTGCTAGCAGTTCACCTTTCAATGGATAATAAATTATTTTTAATACATCAGATAAGCCTCCTAACTGTCAGGGGTGCAGCACGACTCTCTGGATCAGTTGAAGAAGAGAACTGGTGAACAGGGCAAACTATTCATAAAAATAGCTTAAACCACCAAGCTACGAACAGAATCCAGACATCTGAATTTCCTAAACCTTCGCTCCTTGCTCTTGGTGGACTGCAAACCACGCTAGGGACACAGCGCCTCTAGAGAAGTGTGTCCAAGTCAACACACCGAGGGACTGAGCACCTCCCGCGACTCTAGAATACACTGAAAAGAAGGGGCAAATAAAGCTGGAATTAAAAAAATAAGCTTCAAGAGTGAAGGTGTTCCAAATACATTCAAATGTAAAAGGAGATCTGTGAACAGTCCTAAAGCACAGTGATTTTGCACATCTGAACTGATTCATTCCTTTTGAAAGCAGCATGGAAAATAAAAAAAATACAGTTTAATTTCTCCTCTTCCTATAAAAATAAGCAGAAACTGAAGGAGCGTTTTAGACTTTAGACTCGCTTAAAAACTACAGAGGTATTCTAAGATGACTCTTGATCAAAATTAACGTCTATTGCTGAACCCTAAGACAGTAAGCAGAGCACGTAGAGCAACTTCAAACAGAGATATTGTTATCAATAGTGGCTCATTCACAGCACAAGCACTTGAACTCAACAAGGACAAGTGTAAACTTCTTTCTCCAGTGCACTCTCACATTGCTGCTAATAGGTATTGGACACGTAGGTAGGTTGCAGTGACTCCCTGTGGTCAAACAGACTCAACAAAGCAGCTGTCAGGTCTTTATCAGGAACCATAGCAGGGAGCAGCACACAGCGCTCAGCAAGTCCCACCTCAGGTAATGCTGTGAGGCCACCAGCCAGCTGCTACAAGACAGTATTTCATGGAGGCACAACACAGAAAAGCATAAAAATTGTACTAGAGACTGTGATGCACTTACTAAATTCCAGACCATCCATCCTCTCTGTTCTAACCCTGGAGTCAGACAACAGTTGTAAGCGACATACAAAATGCAGTCTACAACAAAGCTTTTAGAGCCCTGAGACCAAGGATGTAAATTCCCTTTTTTGGGATCAAATGGGGATATGAAGTCAGTTTTCCGTCTATGTGTGCCTGTTGGAGGAAGATCATCAGCCTGGGACAAGGCAGGCTGAGAGCAATCTGTCCTACTACTGGGAGAAAGGACTGAAATCCACTCACATACTAACTCTTTGGAAGTTGCTCCTTAAATAACACACCTTTTAGTTGTTGTATAAGGTCAGCTGCATAAAGGGGGAAAAAAAAATCCTCCAGTGGAGATTCAATGAAAACAGCAGAGAAGTAGGGAAGAAAATTCCTTTAAACAGTCTTGAAGAACACAAAACATTTCAATGCCTCAGTGTGCGGACTTGGGACGGGGTTTTCCAGCACAAGACAATGCCATCTAGTGGGGATGGAATCTCCCTTAAGATGGCAAATCTCTATTTCCAATATTTTCAAAATCAACCCTTCCTGTTTCACCAGCAGTAGGATACAGCAGAAGGTAGAGACTGATGGCAATGACTGCTGCTGCCAACACACCTTGGAGCAAAGAGCAACATTATAACTTGACTGTTAGAAATCTGAAGAGATTTCTCCGGAAATCAAAGCCCTGAGCAATAAATTATAATTCTCATATCTATAAGGCATACTGCAGCTTCATCTTTCTCCAAAGGAAAAAAGTATTTGGCTAGGTTTTCTCATCTTCATTTGTTCTACACAACATTCACTTACTTGGAGAAATTGCACATCTGAATATGGAAAGAACCAACATCCTTTCCCACTTCTTTAAATATTTAACTATTTTCTTTCTTTGTTCTTTTTTTCCCCTGCCAAGGGAATGGTCAGACCACGAGTTTAATTATAATTTGGGAGGATCGAAGGTAGACTGTGGGGTCGAATCTCCCAGGAAAGAGAGCAGAGCCCCAGATGAGATCACAGCAAGCACCAACAGGGGGGACTTCGCTTCCCTTCGGACAAAGTTTTAACATCTTCAACGACTTTAGGAAAATGATGACAGAGAAATCAGTTCGCATCTGTTCAAATATGGGGAAAAAAGACTTTTTAAACAAGTATGAAGCTCTTACATTTTGTATTGCATGGTTAGTCAGTCTAGAAGCAGAAGAGGTAACTATTGGTCTCAATTGCATTTAAAAGTTACGTCAAAATTCAGCTTTGAGTCCCCAAAGCCCTCTGCGAAGTGAGAAAATACAATTTTGCACACAATAAAACCAGAAAGTTCAGACATGAAGGTCAGACCAAGCTGTGCAGGAGCACAGCTGTACCAAGTGCTGCGTCCCCTGGCTGCACTCCTGTTTTTATCACCTCCCCTTTGCCCAGTGCAGGTAACCCAGCAGATATTTTCACTGCGAGAAGTGTAACTACTTCAGGGTTAACACTGAAAAATGCCAACTGCAACTAAGACAGTCTTTAACGGAATACATCTACCTCAGTTTTTGACAAAACCTGGCACATTTCCACTTTAGCCTGGCAGAAAAGTTTACGAATTCTGAGCCAAAATATACAAGTCAGTCCACCTCCACCAGTCCCCCAGCTATGTGAGGAATGAACACTCAGGCTTAAAACTGAAGAGCAAGTTTGTGCAGGTTGTGTTTCTAATGGTTTTCTCAATGTCTTAGATCTATATTGCATTTCTGCTCAATTCCGTTCCTTCTGGCACACGAGCCTTACGATTTTCCTTCAATACAAATCCCACATTATGAATGTGATCTGGCATGAGGCCTACGAAGGGGAGAAAAAAAATTCAGAAAGGAACATTCAGGTTCAGAAGAGATTAATAGATTGAGAGTAGCGCCACACAATTGTTCAGCAAGACTTCTGCAAAGAATTCACAAGAGCAGCATGTAATTCATCCCCTTAATGGGAAACTAAACAAACCAAAGCAGATTTGTAGACTAGCCCGTCTGGGAATTAATTACGTTGTGCAAATTAAATAAATGCAATGGGAAACAAATTCCTCCTGTTGCTAAACTTTCCCTTTTACTCCACTGAAATAGTAACATTGTGCTTCCACGTTCACGGAAATGTGAAAAACAAAAGATGCTGTTAGATTATTCCATTTTATTTTGCAAGAAAAGTGTTATCAAGCAACTGGAGTCCGTAGTAACTAAATTATCATAAGCATAACAATTTGCTTTTGTACCTTAGACATTCATATATACTTTACATTTTATTTTGTTACAAAACTCCTGGTTTGACACAAAGAAAGCGCTCGCCACCCCTAGTCTCGTTCCTTTTTAAACACACATGTCCAGTTTAAGAATAAATATAAAAGTTTAGGTCAAAGTAGCCTTGCGCAGCTGCTCCATACTGAATCGAGTAAGACACACTCAGAACTAGATGGACCTACGCATACCTGAATTTAACTTCACCTATAGCAAAAATCAAGTTAAAATTTATTTCTATTTAATGTATATTACATGGAATACAAAGCTGTACACATGCAGTCAGGTCACAGGACTTTGGCCATCAAGGTTTGGAGTTATCACGGAGAATAAGATGCTTAACATCGCCCTCCATCCTAACGAATCTTAGGTATATCCAAGACTGACTTTACCTGTTAAAATAAAACCACCTGTTGAACAGTACGCTCTGGTTCTCTTCCAAAGATTACAGCAGGCAGTGACTTGCGTGTCCCGGATTGCAGGAGGGGTTTGAGAAGGTGCCATATTATTACAGAAATACAGGAACCCACATTTGGTATTTTCTGAGACTGCCCTCACAGATTAAATAAACACAAGGCAAAGCAGTCCGTACTCACCCTGATCAATGGAGTGCTGAGGGAGCTGGCTAAGTTGGCTATTCACTACACCCGCGTACGTGCGCAAGAACTCCTCTTCACTAGCAGTCAGCTGGAAATGCACAGAGAGCGCCAGTCAGCAAAAGGAAAATGAAGGAGTGAAGATATTATCTCTGACTTCCCCATAAGACATGTGACAGTTGCCTCTATTCTTCTCTTCAACAGTTTCATCTGTTATTTGTGCCAACACCACTATCAGCACAGACACAGCAGCAAACTGGTACCATGAAGAGATTCAAAGTCGCTTTAAAGCATTTGCTTTATTTTGCTGGTTTTCCAATAGTGAAAAACTCCACCATACACAGAGAAATAACTGTATTCTCAGATTTAGTTTCAGGCATGACAAGACTCATTATATATAAGCAAAAATCAATTGTGTTTAACTGCAGACAGCGGTTAAATCAATGACAGCTGAAACAATTCAGCGATAAAACAGACCAGCACCTGCCCATCTCAGTAAGCACTACCCCAGTT
>WKFP01014673.1:406448-458094 GCA_011057875.1 Pterocles orientalis | reverse complement strand
CATCTGAATTTCCTAAACCTTCGCTCCTTGCTCTTGGTGGACTGCAAACCACGCTAGGGACACAGCGCCTCTAGAGAAGTGTGTCCAAGTCAACACACCGAGGGACTGAGCACCTCCCGCGACTCTAGAATACACTGAAAAGAAGGGGCAAATAAAGCTGGAATTAAAAAAATAAGCTTCAAGAGTGAAGGTGTTCCAAATACGTTCAAATGTAAAAGGAGATCTGTGAACAGTCCTAAAGCACAGTGATTTCACACATCTGAACTGATTCATTCCTTTTGAAAGCAGCATGGAAAAGAAAAAAAATACAGAGTTTAATTTCTCCTCTTCCTATAAAAATAAGCAGAAACTGAAGGAGCGTTTTAGACTTTAGACTCGCTTAAAAACTACAGAGGTATTCTAAGATGCTTCTTGATCAAAATTAACGTCTATTGCTGAACCCTAAGACAGTAAGCAGAGCACGTAGAGCAACTTCAAACAGAGATATTGTTATCAATAGTGGCTCATTCACAGCACAAGCATTTGAACTCAACAAGGACAAGTGTAAACTTGTTTCTCCAGTGCACTCTCACATTGCTGCTAATAGGTATCGGACACGTAGGTAGGTTGCAGTGACTCCCTGTGGTCAAACAGACTCAACAAAGCAGCTGTCAGGTCTTTATCAGGAACCATAGCAGGGAGCAGCACACAGCGCTCAGCAAGTCCCACCTCAGGTAATGCTGTGAGGCCGCCAGCCAGCTGCTCCAAGACAGTAATTCATGGAGGCACAACACAGAAAAGCATAAAAATTGTACTAGAAACTGTGATGCACTTACTAAATTCCAGACCATCCATCCTCTCTGTTCTAACCCTGGAGTCAGACAACAGTTGTAAGCGACATACAAAATGCAGTCTACAACAAAGCTTTTAGAGCTCCAAGACCAAGGATGTAAATTCCCTTTTTTGGAATGAAATGGGGCTATGAAGTCAGTTTTCCATCTTTGTGTGCCTGTCGGAGGAAGACGATCAGCCTGGGACAAGGCAGGCTGAGAGCAATCTGTCCTACTACTGGGAGAAAGGACTGTGAAACCCACTAACATACTCTTTGGAAGTTGCTCCTTAAATAACACACCTTTTAGTTGTCATGTAAGGCCAGCTGCATAAAGGGGAAAAAAAAAATATATCCTCCAGTGGAGATTCAATGAAAACAGCAGAGAAGCAGGGAAGAAAATTCCTTTAAACAATCTTGAAGAACACAAAACATTTCAATGCCTCAGTGTGTGGACTTGGGACAGGGTTTTCCAGCACAAGACAATGCCATCTAGTGGGGATGGAATCTCCCTTAAGATGGCAAATCTCTATTTCCAATATTTTCAAAATCAACCCTTCCTGTTTCACCAGCAGTAGGATACAGCAGAAGGTAGAGACTGATGGCAATGACTGCTGCTGCCAACACACCTTGGAGCAAAGAGCAACATTATAACTTGACTGTTAGAAATCTGAAGAGATTTCTCCGGAAATCAAAGCCTTGAGCAATAAATTATAACTCTCATATCTATAAGGCATACTGCAGCTTCATCTTTCTCCAAAGGAAAAAAGTATTTGGCTAGGTTTCCTCGTTTTCATTTGTTCTACACAACATTCACTACTTAACTTGGAGAAATTGCACATCTGAATATGGAAAGAACCAACATCCTTTCCCACTTCTTTAAATATTTAACTAATTTTCTTTCTTTGTTCTTTTTTTCCCCTACCAAGGGAATGGTCAGACCACGAGTTTAATTATAATTTGGGAGGATCGAAGGTAGACTGTGGGGTCGAATCTCCCAGGAAAGAGAGCAGAGCCCCAGATGAGATCACAGCAAGCACCAACAGAGGGGACTTCGCTTCCCTTCGGACAAAGTTTTAACATCTTCAACGACTTTAGGAAAATGATGACAGAGAAATCAGTTAGCATCTGTTCAAATATGGGGAAAAAAGACTTTTTAAACAATGTATGAAGCTCTTACAGTTCCTGTATTGCGTGGTTAGTTAGTCTAGAAGCAGAACAGGTAACTATTGGTCTCAATTGCATTTAAAAGTTATGTCAAAATTCAGTTTTGAGTCCCCAAAGCCCTCTGCGAAGTGAGAAAATATAATTTTGCACACAATAAAACCAGAAAGTTCAGACATGAAGGTCAGACCAAGCTGTGCAGGAGCACAGCTGTACCAAGTGCTGCGTCCCCTGGCTGCACTCCTGTTTTTATCACCTCCCCTTTGCCCAGTGCAGGTAACCCAGCAGATATTTTCACTGTGAGAAGTGTAACTACTTCAGGGTTAACACTGAAAAATGCCAACTGCAACTAAGACAGTCTTTAACTGAATACATCTACCTCAGTTTTTGACAAAACCTGGCACATTTCCACTTTAGCCTGGCAGAAAAGTTTACGAATTCTGAGCCAAAATATACAAGTCAGTCCACCTCCACCAGTCCCCCAGCTATGTGAGGAATGAACACTCAGGCTTAAAACTGAAGAGCAAGTTTGTGCAGGTTGTGTTTCTAATGGTTTTCTCAATGTCTTAGATCTATATTGCATTTCTGCTCAATTCCGTTCCTTCTGGCACACGAGCCTTACGATTTTCCTTCAATACAAATCCCACATTATGAATGTGATCTGGCATGAGGCCTACGAAGGGGAGAAAAAAAATTCAGAAAGGAACATTCAGGTTCAGAAGAGATTAATAGATTGAGAGTAGCGCCACACAATTGTTCAGCAAGACTTCTGCAAAGAATTCACAAGAGCAGCATGTAATTCATCCCCTTAATGGGAAACTAAACAAACCAAAGCAGATTTGTAGACTAGCCCGTCTGGGAATTAATTACGTTGTGCAAATTAAATAAATGCAATGGGAAACAAATTCCTCCTGTTGCTAAACTTTCCCTTTTACTCCACTGAAATAGTAACATTGTGCTTCCACGTTCACGGAAATGTGAAAAACAAAAGATGCTGTTAGATTATTCCATTTTATTTTGCAAGAAAAGTGTTATCAAGCAACTGGAGTCCGTAGTAACTAAATTATCATAAGCATAACAAATTGCTTTTGTACCTTAGACATTCATCTATACTTTACATTTTATTTTGTTACAAAACTCCTGGTTTGACACAAAGAAAGCGCTCGCCACCCCTAGTCTCGTTCCTTTTTAAACACACATGTCCAGTTTAAGAATAAATATAAAAGTTTAGGTCAAAGTAGCCTTGTGCAGCTGCTCCATACTGAATCCAGTAATACACACTCAGAACTAGATGGACCTACGCATACCTGAATTTAACTTCACCTATAGCAAAAATCAAGTTAAAATTTATTTCTATTTAATGTACATTACATGGAATACAAAGCTGTACACATGCAGTCAGGTCACAGGACTTCATCCTAACGAATCTTAGGTATATCCAAGACTGACTTTACCTGTTAAAATAAAACCACCTGTTGAACAGTACGCTCTGGTTCTCTTCCAAAGATTACAGCAGGCAGTGACTTGCATGTCCCGGATGGCAGGAGGGGTTTGAGAAGGTGCCATATTATTACAGAAATACAGGAACCCACATTTGGTATTTTCTGAGACTGCCCTCACAGATTAAATAAACACAAGGCAAAGCAGTCCGTACTCACCCTGATCAATGGAGTGCTGAGGGAGCTGGCTAAGTTGGCTATTCACTACACCCGCGTACGTGCGCAAGAACTCCTCTTCACTAGCAGTCAGCTGGAAATGCACAGAGAGCGCCAGTCAGCAAAAGGAAAATGAAGGAGTGAAGATATTATCTCTGACTTCCCCATAAGACATGTGACAGTTGCCTCTATTCTTCTCTTCAACAGTTTCATCTGTTATTTGCGCCAACACCACCATCAGCACAGACACAGCAGCAAACTGGTACCATGAAGAGATTCAAAGTCGCTTTAAAACATTTGCTTTATTTTGCTGGTTTTGCAATAGTGAAAAACTCCAACGTATATAGAGAAATAATCAGATTCTCAGATTTAATTTCAGGCATGACAAGCCTCATTATATATAAGCAAAAATCAATTGTGTTTAACTGCAGACAGCGGTTAAATCAATGACAGCTGAAACAATTCAGCGATAAAACAGACCAGCACCTGCCCATCTCAGTAAGCACTACCCCAGTTACTACGGAATTGTGTCTGGAAAGCCACAAAACAGAGGCTATGACAGTGCATCTTACATTTGACCCCATCTTCCTCAGCATGAGCAGGACTCTCACTTTCTGCTGAATGTACATCTCCTCCGGACTCTTTCCGGGGACACCCTCACGGTTCATTCCCCTCCTGCCAGCTCCTGGATTTCCTGAAGACACAAGATCAGAAAAAGACAAACTAAAATAGGTAACGGGCTGTAATAGGAATAATAGGAAATGTTTCATTTCCAAACTCTCTCCCCAGTGTGCAGACCACTCGAGCGCCTGGAAGAGCACGCAAACGCATGCTTCATCAGAAAATCTCAACAGCTAAATTGGACCTTACAGACGCAGCTCAAACATTCAAAGAGGCTGATGCTCACACTCCTACCAGCTCATTATCTGTAGTTACATTACTGCAGGAGTAGAAGAAGTATTCTAACAACCAGATGAAAGAATCACCCTGACAGGAGAGCCTGCTTTTTTTTCTTCCCCCATAAATAAGCAAAATCAGTATGAAAACAGGATCCATCACGCCTGCAATGGCTAAACAAAAGCTGGATGAAATCTAAACTGTTAAATCTTTCTCCTCTTTTTTCTTTTTTCCTTTTTATATCATATAAAAGTGGTCGCTGTACTTTCATTGAAAAGTTAATAAAATTTATGAAATTATTTTGGAGAGAAAGAAGAGCTAAGAGGAGATGGGAAGGAGGAGTTCATCACCCTTTCTCATACCATTTACAAGATGAAGTTTGGCTTTTCTATTTTAATAAAAACGAATTTTATTAAATATATGTTTAATAATGGACTAAACAGACTACCTAAATTCAATAGCACAGAGCATGACTATACTCTGTTGTCCAATTATCTGGTAATTATTTAAGTTCCACAATGAGGTGTTCACCAAGACAAAAAAAATTCAGGTATACTCTTCAGCTGCTATTAAAAATTATCTTGGAGCGTATTTCTTAAGTCAACAAAAGAAATTTAGAAAATAATGGTGCTTCAAATAACACACTAGTACAGCGGTGTAACAAACTAAACCAACCCCTCAGAAGTGCTGTGGGTTGGAGAAATTCCCCGCTAAGCCATCTGTGGACGGAGGTGTAAGCCAGCCACTCTTCCACTATGGCTCCAAAACACTTCTCCAGTTCGTTCTGATTCACAGAGCTGGGTCTGGTCCTACACTAAGCTTTCCCGAACCCCAGTAACCAAGGGAATACACTGGACACGAGGCACGAACACAGTATCACAGCAGGTTCACACACCGTTCTCCATGTCACATTTTCCTGTATCCATTACCAACCTCTCCCCCCAGTTTATTTTCATTATTACTTTTAAGGGAAAGCAATCTGGGTGTGGAAACAGTTTAAAATTACACATAGGTCCTCCTGAATGAGTCAGAAGCAATGCAAGCTGAAGGAGCAGCTGCTGGGATAGGCTTTGCCACCCACATTACTTCGCATGAAGATAACAGCAGCAAGAAGTGCAGAGCGCTGTATCACCAGTCCTACTCGAGCAAGTTTCCAGTGGGAAGATTCGCATCATGCTGGTTGGCTATAGACGGTTCTGCTTGAAAACCTGCAGCCTGTAAGTGTGCAAGGTGGTCTTTTTTTTTTTTTTTTTTGCTATAAACAGCAAACTGCTTTCTGAAGGAGAAATAAAATGATCCCACATTTTTGTGTAGTGTCAATTCAAATAAGTAGATTGGATTATGTTACTCATCATATACTCCACAGTGCAGCTTACTGGCTGCTAACAAGTGATGTCAATAGTAAGACAATGAACAAAATAAGACAGCATGGGACATGAGTGGATGCATATCCAGAGACTGATAAAACAAACATTTATCAAGGTACCAGGTAAGTCTGAAAGGTTGTGACTGCTTCTTAATATTATCCCAATACACACCACTTTTTTCTTTTGGTTGAATATTGTTACTTGAAGAGGGAAGATGCTGTACCGGTAGCCAAAGAAATCAACTTTGAAAAGAGAAAGCACAACAAAAAACCCCCTGAAATGTGGTAACACACCGATCATTTAAAAATGGAACAAATTATATGGGATCTCTCTCAGCAGGTGACACCATACACAAGCACCACAAAAATGCCACAGCTGCCCCCATGCCAGCTGGGATGAGCACATCCCCCATCACATCAGGTACTACAAGAGATCTGTAGTCTATATGTGTCATTGTTCATTGTTTCCCATCACAATAGTCTTCCAGCTGTTTATTAGTTTTTCAACTAATGGGGTGGTGGAAATTCCAACCTAAACCTGGTTCTTCTGAAGTGAACTTCAGCTGAGATGGGTTTATCATGAAGCTCCTATTTAGCTGGAAGGATAAAAACACTAAAGCCTGCCCATTCAGCAAATGCTTCACAGAGTCAGTAAGTACCACAGGGGAAAACACACTCAATATGGCCTAAAAGGTATCAAACTATATGCACAAAGAGGTTAAATTAAGATTAGAGAGCAATGCACTTCGCTCTTCGTACACTGCACAATAATTTTGGGTGGTAGCTTCCGACGAAGCTGTCATCTCCCCATCCCCAACCCATAAAACATCAGAGATTTCCCTCCCAACATACCTGCTTCTAAAAACCACAGAAGATCAGATAACCCACGTGTTCAGTCCCGATTAATGATCGTAGCTGGAAAAAATGTACGAGGAAAGTGCCCTGTGAAAACAAATGAACAAAGCGTTACAGATACATACAAAGCTGAAACCCTTCGTTCAACACGCTCTGAATCACAGCCTGCTTCAGAACACAGTCTAGCCAAAATTCATAAAACCGTAGGCTTGTCTGGAGCTTGGAGACCCTTCTTATTTTTAAAGAGTAAGTTTTTTAAAGGTCAAGCCATTCTTCATCTGCAAGATTAACAGCCTGACCATACCAATGACATTCCCAATCACTTGAGAACAGAATGCCTCCAAGCTTTGCATTCTTTAAGAAGCTTTCGGACTAAAACGCAGCTCCCTGGAAAAAACAATAAGTGTTGGGACATGCAATTTCTTCTAGTAAAAAAAAAGAAAAAAAAAAGGCATAGCTTACCAAGGATTTGAGGAAAACTAGGGAGAAATGTCAAGCATGCCGATTTTGACCAAAATTATTGTTTTCAGCTATACATATGTTAACCAAATATAGCAATTACGAAGATTGCCACTTGCAAGCTGGGCTGGAAAACTGTCTGCATAGAGTTTTTCAGACCAACCTCACTGTTCAGCCACCAACAGCTACCAGTTGTAGACTTTATTTTAGACTTGTAACATATTTCTGAGCATATTTTACAACTGACGCTGGGTATCAGGGCATGGTAAGAATTTATAACTCTTCCTATCCATTGCATTAGCCTCTCAGGACAAGCAGCAAAATCTCACAGATGAAGGGACAGTCCAAGCCCTCTGTAACACGCAGTGAAATAGCAAGTGCCTGCTACTCAGGACAGCATCACAGCTAGAATCATTTAATTAACAGCCTAAATTGCTGTACTTCATTAAGAGTTTCTGGTTAGGGAAGATATGCACACCTGCACCGTTGGTTGATAAAGTCCAGCCTAAATTTCCCAAATACGCTCCCTCCCTTTTCTTTTTTCTCTTGCGATGAACAAGCGAAGGCAGAGCTAGGCTCACTCCATTCTTTCCTGGCTGTTCACCCCGTGCAGATGTCGTTACTAGCAGGGAAACAAGACTGGAGCAGCGAGAGCTACTCAGCTGTTCCGTACACGAGGTTTATCAGAGAAATGCTGAATCTAAAATACCCACCAGCTTCACCCATAGGTTCTCTACAGCGTCTCTTACTAACAAGTGTCGGAAGCTGCTGAGCTTTATCAATGGCTTAAAAGAATCATTTCACCTCTCCAGAGGAGAGAAATTGCCTGCTCGGAAAGGATTATTTAAGCCCTGCCTCACTAATTAGTTCCCACTGTTCTTGCCCTCTAAATATGCAGTGCACTCCCCCAAAAGATTATCTACAGCACCGACAACAGCGCCGTTTGCAGTAACTAATTGCTGTTCTCATTTCCAGGGACTTCAAAGCCACACGCTCTCCTGCCACCACTGTACACTCGCCACACAACCGCCTGTGAACTCCTTCCTGAGGATCAGAGCATGGGAAGTAACCGCTTCTGCGATACCCTTCTGTCCTACCGACAGTAACTGCGTATTTATAGTAACCATTAAAATTCCCTGCACACACCCCAAATTGCAAACAACACTAATCTATGCATTTGCTATATTTAACACCAAATACAAATGAAAACAAACAAAACAGGACTAAAAGCTCTGGTGACCAGCCCAAAGCCATACCCAGGTTCTCCTACCAACCGGTTCCTATCCATTCTGAACAGCAGCTCACACCTCCAACGTTTTCAACTGCACACAAACATTTCCCCATTCGTCTCTGATGAACCCTAAGAAATAAGATCTAAAAATATTTTGCAACTGAGTATTTTGGGGGTGGGAGGGTAGAAGTGCAAAATACGAGAAAGAGTTTAGCAAGACAGCTGAGGAACAGCTGAATCACGCTTCGCACAAGTTCTGCTCCCAGTTGCAGGATTCCCAGCAGACCTGCGTGCGACACAGTGATCCATCCCCGACACGTCCTTCAGGTCAGGTAATTCTTTGCCTCGGTTGCCAGCTCCCAACTCTGCTTCTTTGCTCACCTTCTATTCCTGCGAGGTCAGAACATCATTTATTTTGCCTATGCTCAGTTTTGATTTTTTTGTCTACTCATCACACCAACCAGCACTTCTGCCACAAAAAGCCAGATTCTGATTTTTACCTGGTCACGAGGTTCTGTCAAATCCTAGCTCATACCATCAGGTACTCCCAAAAGTAAAAGAAAAAAAAACCTGAGTATAATAATATTATTATAAATTATATTTATTAATGTAACAAAAATAACTTTTCAACTTAGGTGTCACTAGAATACAAGGACATAAAACCATTTCTCAAACTTAAAACCAAAATTCCTCTTGCCCCAGTGGGTTTACATTCCCAGCCAGGATTGAAGAACAGATGACACCACGCAAGCTCACTGCATTACAACCGCGTAAGGAAACCGAACCGGCATCAGGATGGAAGATGCCAAAGGCAGGATGCTGGCCGTTGAAAGTCAGCTGATCAACAAAGATAAAAACAAATTCTGCACATCCTGTACATCATAAACTTTCACCAACAGCACTAGTGAATCCTAGTCAAAATACAGAATTTATTTATTTACCTATTCTTGCCAGATATATTACATTGCATATGAGAATGGTTTTCTGAAAGAACATTTCAATCTGTATTTTCAGCACAAGAAGTCAAACGAGAACCCCTGTGTACTGGACGGAAGGAATGCCCCGTGGCACTAACACAGCTCAGCTGGAAAGCTGTTCCTGCAAAAGAACGAACAAAGCTATTCAGAACCCCAGTTACATGTTCACTGATACTTAACTGGCCTAAGCAAAGAAATAGTGGGGTCTCAGCTGGATTTCTGGTAATCCTGTCCTGATTTACCAGCACTAAAGGAAGAGATCGTAGTGGTGACGAAGCCACACAGAACGCGCTCTGCTATCAGGTCTGGAACTGGTCTCTCCAGGTCCGGGCGAGGCAGATGTGCAAAGCCAGCAGGAAGGTCTGGGCTGCCAATGCTTCATCTATTCTGCAGCTAAGCACAGTTCTGCTCTCCAAGGCCATTATTCAATCCCTTCCTCATGAAAGAGTAACCCGTGCATTTCAAAAGCCACAATTTCAGTCTGAAATTATTACATTAACTGTTAAAAGGCTAAATCCTACGAGCTCGTCCTGCTGCCTCCAACACTCAGCGAATGGACATAACTGGGTCACCTACCCTTCCTTTGCTTGGCACGCACAGGGAGTGAAATTCAGTTCTTATTTATTTTTAATACTATTCACAACACAGAATAACAGATGACAAAGATCTGTCTATTACAGCCAAAACTGCCAGCCCAGCCTTGCCAAAGCCATAAATTTGGGTTTAAAAACATTCCCTCCCTTTCCCAAGCAGCAAACGAGGCTGGTCAGCAAACATTGGGAAAAGCTGTCCCGGGCTCCAGCTCCTCATTCCCTGCGCTGCCGGCAGCAGGGCTGGGTGAGGATCTCAGGAATCTCTGCTGCTGTGCAAGGCCCAGCATGTGGACTGGGCAGAGTTAAGCACACCTGACATCCCAGTTCTGATCCCCGTCTGCCCACCAGAGCGCTTTGGCTAGAGAATGTGCAGTTCTGTCCCCTGGGAAAAAGAAAGTGTCATCATCACCCTTGTGCAGAACGTGACAGGCTGAAGTCACACTTTCTAACGAGGCAGGTAAGCTCGAGATGACAGTAAACTGGACATGGTTCTGGGACCAGAAGACGGAGGTATGTCTACACTGAAACCCTGTTGGGCTATTTCACAAGTATGTTACCAAAGCAGAAGGGGATTATGTATTTTGAACTTTTCCACCAGCATTAAGAGATGCTTCCTTACCTCTCCACATTGTTACTTGTACTGAAAAGTTTATAATGAAAATAAAATGTAATCCTTCCTAAAAATGAACTAAGAGACCATACTGACTTTCTCCTCAATTACTGACCCTGCATGTAACAGTACATAAAGAAAACACACTGCCTTTGCAGTTAGCACCCTCCCCCCGGGTTTTTTTTTCCTAACTAGACTCAGAACATCAGCTACTGTGTTTTCATTTCTGAAAAATGTAGACATGAGAAATCTGTACTCTAACTCAGTTTAACTAGCCTGTTTTACAAAAAGATGGAAACAGCTCCTAAGGAAACTCAAGCTCTCCAGCAAGAACTGCTTTGACTGAGTGCTTCAGCAGAGGAGGAGTCCAACACACAGCAACCAAAAATTATCAATTTGTAACTATATCTCCCTCGCTTCCGCCTATACTCCTATGAATGCAAAACCTGGAAGGGCTTCTCTGCTGGACAATGCCACAGATGTCTCATAATAAAGAACTTCTAAATCCCTCTGACTCGCCTCCCATCAGCCCTTTTAAAAAAAAAAAAATTAACCATGAAAATTTCACATCCCAAGAAAAAAACCCCTCCACACTAAAAATGGCATGTTCGTAAATTTTGCATTTGGCAGACTACTTAAGCATCCTATTTAATTTTAAAGACATGTTTATTTAATGCAATGAGAAAGCAACATGAGCTTTTGTTCCTTCAAATAACATATTTCCCCCAAAACACCAGCCCTCTGTAATGCTGCAATTCCTAACATCCACATTTTACTGGTATGGGAAACACCAAAGTGAAACTGAGCAATTTGCACAGCCTAAATCAAGGGGGGGGGAAGAAACAAAAAAAGCAGTAAGCTGTCAGTAAATTTAAGCAATATTTTACATATTTGGTCTTAATAATGTAGGGTACTTACAGCAGCCATCTGGCAAGCTCTTTAAAATGTAAGCCACAGCTGACTACCTCTTTAGTATCTTGTATCATTTCCAGCTATAGCCAAAAGAGTTAGCTCAGCTACAATTTTTTTTTCTTTGAATCTGGCTGTTTCTTTTCAAGGCAGCTAAAAACCTCAATTAATGGGACAGGATTATAAAAGCTCCGTTAAGGAGTGACAGTGAATAAAACCAACTGCTGCAGGTTTCCTTTGCACTACACAGATTGAGTTAACAGCCAGCATGAAAGGTCCCTTTACCTCGATAAAATCATTAGCTGGGGTTAAGCTATTGGCCTTCACAGTTACATCACTCAGCACTACAGTGGTTAAAACACGGTCACACTGGGAAGCTTGTGTAAGTGCAGGGGGATGCTGCACCTTTAAGCCTTGTTAATTTTCAAATGACATTTTACAGAGAACAGTCAGGGCCCTGAAAACCTTCCAAGCTGGAGCCTGAAACACGAAGTCAAGAACTCGAGTCTGCAAAATCCTGCTACAGATTTATCCTCTAATTCATCCTGACTCATGACCTTCAGTCGCAGGCAGCTGGAGACTGGATTAATTCCCATCTGCAGAGGGATACGACAATGAAGAATTCATAACAGATACCTATTTATAGGTGAACAGTAAGAGCTGAAATATTTAATACTTTTTTTTTCCCCCCTTCACTTCCATGTTCAGCATTATCTTTGAGCTGACTTCAGAATCTGAACCCCAATGTCAGATTATGTCAATTTGCAGCTGGAACTCCAATGGTAGGTTCACATCTCTTAAACGTTAGATTTAAATTTTTAACAAAACAGTACAGTCCTCCCTCTTGAAGAGGGACAGGAAACAGCCCAAACCACCACCATTTAGACATGAAAAATCTATAAAAAGCTGTCAGGTTTTTTTTCCCCCCCAATGCTGGAACCTTTCAGAGCTTCAAAAAGAACTTCAGAATTAGTAACGAAGTGCATTCCAAAAAGCATCCCAATATCCTAAAACAGTTCTTACATCAATGCTCAAGACAACTGTAAAAAAAAAAAATCCTACCACTATAATCACCATTTTTATCAAATTAATGCTTTTCTCCTGACCTTCAGCCACACACAAATCAGATTATTTTTTTTTTGCTGTACCACAGCAGCAATCTCCCAAAGAGAAGACACCTATCACGTCTTACACAGTTAAAAGACGCAGCAGAGGTTTTCAGGTAGTTCACGTCAGTCAACTTGAAGCCTCTGAAATGAAATGTAGTAACAGCAACAAAACCTTAAAAGACAACTTCCACTTCACAAAGGTAGTCACACTTCAAAGAAGGATTTGTCAAAAATTCTTTTCAAAGTGACAACACTTGGCTACAGCAGTTTATACACAAATTCCATCCCCATCAAAGAAACAATTCTAACAGAATGTGACAATACTTTCCTCAAGATGGTCTTCAACAGCCGGATCGATGAGTGCTGCTCTGTCCTAATCACCAGCACCTTCCACAGAGCTTCGCCTCTCCCCTATTTATAACAAAGCTACAAATCTTCCAGACAGGAAATCAGGCACTAATGATAGATAGCCGATGATTTTAACTACCAGGTATCCCACACGAAAGAATCACTGCTGTAAAAAAGTGTTACGCATCCATCATCAAAACAAAACTGTACGGCAGCGCTTTCTATGATCTCTTTGTAAATATTCTGCCTTCACAGAAACACAAAATGAAGTCTCTAGCACACAGACATAAACCTGAGATGCCTTTTCTTGTTCCTAAGAAATTAGGAATTAATTAATTTTCATGGTTTGATTTTAACTTGAATCATAAACTATTGAAAAAACAGAGCACCAGTAACAGGTAAAAATGTTATCAACAGCTTGCAAGAGTCAACAAATTATTTTCAATATATCTATCCCATTTTATACGGTAGGCATGCTCCAGACGCTGTACAAACATGCACCCATGGAACACCTCCACCTAGGAAGTATCATATTTTTGGGCTATTAATTATTGACACCAATGACAGAGCCTCCCGCAGCACGTCTGTTCTGTGATCATCCCAGAAACTGAACCAGGGCCAATACGAAAACATGCACAAGGAAGATTGAGACCATTAATTGTGGTCACTTCGTTTTCTTGTAATGTCAACCAGCCCGATGACCAAAGTCACGTTTCCAAAGAAGCTCTGCAAGCAGTGGTAACGCCGGACTCGCAATCCTCTGAAGACTTACAGATCATTAGCATTAAAACCCAGTTTTACTGAAGACTGCCGTTTATATTACAGGAACGACACTCAACAGGCTAAAAAATAACCTAACACATAGGATGTAAACACCCTACACTCACGAAGCATAAACACTGGTAAAGAATTAGTTGACTGTAGAAAAAAGAAATTGTTTCAGTCCTCATAATGAACCTAAAATAAGCCTACCCTGCCTACACAGAGTACAATGTCAAAATTGATGCAAGAGTATGTGTATACCCAAGGTGCAGGATTTTTCTGCCTTCAGCAGTAATTCTCAAGGGGTTTCAAACGGAGCAGGGAACAGAAAGGTGGGTGAACAAGTGCACATGCAGAACTGCCAGCAGTGCTCACGGAGAAGCACTGCAGTGTTTGGTGTGTTTCCAACCAAATAAATACTGTCTTTGTATTCAGATTTTTGAAATTAAACTGCTTTGACACTAAACTATGTCTAGTGTAAAAATTCGATGTTTTGGTCAATTTGAACAAAAAGGCAACTGACCCTTTGAATTGATCATAAACACTGCAGAACAGTAAAACCAGCACAGGCAAAACTCCACCGAGTATCTGTAAGCAGTTAAAGCAACAATAACATGAGTTGACAAGCATGCAGTAAAACCCCCCAAAACCCAGAAGTACGGTATTTGGAGTTGAACTGCCTGTGGTCTAGTGACCAACCTCTCAGCAGCTTCAGCACGCTGCATTGTTATATTTAACCAGAAACGGCAGCCATCACGAGGAACGCCAACCGAGGGGATTTCTCTCCGCCACTCCACTCACTGAAGCACCATTATATTCACAGGCGTTTCCCTGGTACTCATCGACACACTATCTTTCCACAGATGCCCAGCATGTTAGCGACAGCCTGCAATTTAAAACGTGACCTGTGCTGCCTGGTCACTTATACTGACATCCGAGCATCATTAATGCCAGATCATATACATTTTACACTGAAAATGCCCATAGATCTTTTATTGTAGAGATTGTGGCTAACTAGATTTTTTTTTTAAAAAGCAATTAAAACATGAGTTGTTATTAGGTTGGTGACTAGTTAGCATCTTCATATTTTGCAATACTGCACCAAAGTACCGTGTTAGGTCCAGAGACTCTCAGGTTAATAGCTCTTGACTACCAGAACTGCCTAACCATTGGACAGCAACATGAAATATTGTTCTGGTCTCACATATCAATGAAATTTTACATAAAATGGGATAAATACATCCCTTATGACACCTCTTGCCTCTTTAAAAGGATGGGGGGGGGGCAAATATCTGTGCTGCCTTCCTCACAGATGCTCTGCATAACCAAAAAAGCAAAGAAGTTGTTTCAGTTTTGAATCAATGTATGGTTTAATTTTTAAAAACATTTAAAGAGCTATTTTAACAGCTCTTGCTGAGAGTTGAACTAAGAACTAATGGCTATTTGTCCAGTATGAGTATTTTCCTTTTTTGCACTAACCACAACACAAAGCCTGTGCCTCCTCAGTGACCTGTTAGCATCACTAATATTATCAAACAAGGGCAAGAGAGACCTCAGCTCCTAGGACCCTCATAAATTAATACTTTACGAACTTTTCTCAATAGTGTTCCATAGTCTGGTGTAAATACCTGTTTTAATCACATGTGTAAAAGTATGTCAGTTCGTCTCTTCTCTGCAGGACTTATTAAAACCAAAAAGCACAACAAAAGGATTTTTGTTTCCTTCTTTAGGTCACCAAACAAGACCATGCTGCAAAGAGATCTGATGGAGAGAGGAGGAAGGAATAAATCCTTGTCAATTGTAAGAGAGGACTTCCAATGTTCACACGTGTAAAACAAATTCCTAACTAAACACCGATCTTACCACAGACATCTTGCTTTCTCCATTTTTTGGTGAAGCAGAATTACAAGGAAGGAAATCTTGCCTTCAACAGCCTTCCTATTTCTCAGGAAGAGGGATGCAATTTCCTTCCTCCCCAGCCACAATTCTGAATCACACCTTAATTATATTAGCCCTGAACTGCCACATAAACCTGTGCAAGGTCATCAGTCTGACAGCAGAAATCCCTGTGGCAATACTGTACAAACACACAGTGGGCTGGAGAGAGATAAACTACTCACTACAGGGGCTTCTTAAGGGTTGCAGCAAGTCCCCAGCAGTGCTGGGACTGATTAATTTCAGAGTACGATGAAAACTGGAAGAATCACAGGCAAGACTGAGAATGCAAATACGTTAACGGCAACCAAGCCGAGCTGCACAGAAAACCACGTGCAACTGTGCGGCAAGTTTGATTTATTCAGGAGTTCAACACCAGTGATGTTAAATATTTAAAACTGGTTGTTTCAAGATCTTCTATACACAAAATTTTGTGTGTTTATAGGATCAATGGCAGTCGCTCCCCCTAAGAATTGGGGCGTCACGAATGTATTTTGATTAATCAAACTCCAACATACACCAACACAAGGTGTTGGCCCAGAGACCACGAACAACAGTGCTGAACAATGCAGTCATGTCAAAAATCACAGCTACCAAGAATAGAACAATGAAACGGATGTATTAAAAGCAAGGTGCCAAAACTGTATTTCCTCACACGTGCTATTGCACATACAGCATTTTATTTAAGGTTTAAAACACATTTTGTAAGAGCTAATGAACTAAGAATCGTGACAGTGAAGTGTTAAGAAAACTGTTGCAAACAGGTTTATGTGAACTGTGAAGGGTCTATTTTGCCCAGTCCCCTGTAGCTGCTGGTAAAATTTTCACTGATAAAAGTTCTGTTTGAAATACCTTATGTTTCTGATCTCTGAAGTTAAGCAAAACCTTTCACGAATTCCACATAAACCAACGAGTATTATTTGGCATCTACAGACATTCCAGAAAAAAGGCGGCTAAGCCCACGTGAATGCTCTTATTTTTCTCAGTTTGGCATCAACTCTTAAAGCTAATTATATTTTAAGTGTGTTATTGTTGATTATTTTTGCGTAAACACTCAGTTGGCTGTGTTTATCTTGAACTCTGATATTGCCTCCCCTGACCAACTGAGCAGGCTGCCAGGACACAATGAAATTTTCAGTTTTCCATTTAAGATCCAACACACTCAAAGTGAGAAAACTCCATTAAAATTACATTAGTATGGAAAAAGCGCGACTGCGGTGATCTCTGGTGCCTATCTCCTCCTCATTTCTACAAAAAGCCTCCCATCAGTAGTTTACCTTAAGCTGTTTCACTATTAACGCTGCTCCTTTACAGAAACTCTGCCGCAAAAATTTAGGTCACATTTCCTTTAAGCGTACCTGGGTGTGCGTACGTGTGTACTTATTTAAAGCTCAATGAAATTAATTAAAAGCTCCTCACTGGCTTCAATGTGCATTGAATCAGGACCTGGATGAATTCAGAGGCAAAGCAATTATACTTTAATTAAACATCTTAACATTCTTGTGAAGGAGTCAACTAATTTTATACAAGGACAAACTGAGTCAGAAAGTTTCAGAGCTTGGTCATGGTCATAAACAGAGCTGATTACTTAAGGTGCTTCCGTATTTTTTTACTTACCCTCATAATATAGAGAAAATGAGCTTTCCGAAAAATTTAAATAAATTCTTTGTCTACATACTGGCCATTTCTGTTTCCCAACCAGCAGCTCATACAGTCAGTCACAGCAATCCCAACAATGCAAGAAACTGAAACTTTCAGGGTTTTTTTTCATGAGAGTTTATCTCCAGATAAGATTTTTCAGTTATGAGGGGTTTTTTTTGTTTTAAAAATAGCATAATTATTATCTTTATTACTTTTTAAAACAGAAAAACAGGCTTGCCAGATTTGATATTCTGTGAAAGCTTGAAAATAGTCACTGAAAAGCAAGAAGAATGAAAAACCACCAGTAGTGAGCAGACACAAGATATTAACTTTCCTCCTTTTTTGAGCATTTTTTACATAATGCTTCCCCAACACTGAGTCTGAAAAATCAGATTCAAATCTAGAGTCAGAAGAGTGTTCACCTTATTCAATTACCAACCAACGTATTCTGGTTATTTTTCTGATCTTTGCTTTCTTCTCACCTATTAACACTCCGTAGCTTTGTTCATTCTGGTCTATCTGCTTTCTCCTGCCAGGCGAAGTTCACGGAGAGGCCACGGCTCTTTAAAGGGAAAAAGAACTGTCAGTCTCATCCATTCCCAGAGACACAACAGCATCAACAACAGCAAATCAAGTGTTCTGGATTTATTCCTAAATTAAATTCAGTTAGAAATTTAAAATTAAGAATATCCCACCATAGTGTTCCAGAAGTGCCAAGCTGACAGTTTAAAGAAGGAACACGATTGACCAGCTTCACCATCAGGATTCCCAACGCATTCGGAAACACGGCAGAAAAAGTAATTTACCCTCACTGTCTGAAAACTGAATCATAAACACCTTCTAGCTGTAACACTTATGCTTATAGTTTAACACTAGCTTATAACAATTCCCAGAATATAAACATTTGGCATATTTATTAGGACTACAATTTTTCCAATTAAAAAATTAACATGAGCTCCAGTTGCCTCCCCACCCTGTACACAATGGTGTGGTACAGCTGTAACAGCTGCTACTGTCCTTGGGGAGTTTCAGCAGGAAACCCAATCTGATGACAGCTTGCAATAAAAAGAAATATAGTTTTGCATCTGCATGTATAGAAATATTTTGGAAGATACTCGATCCTTCTTTTTTGGAAAAAAACTCCACTGGAAGTTTCTCCAAGTATATTCGACAGCAGCCTCCAGAAGCCTATTGCCTCTCTGCACGCACAGCACTCGGGTGCGTTCTTGATGCTTAAAACTAGGTCAGATGTTCAGGAGGGATGCTTTGTAGTCAACAACAAACTTAAGAATTGAAATACTTACTAAAAATCATAAATGTGTATGTTGGTTACAGATGACAAACATGCTGGAGAGGAAAAAGCTCATATGAAACTAATATAAATGGTTCAACTGCACACACGCTGTTTCCTAGGCAAAGCATCCACCTTTAGCATTAGTTTCACCGTACCACACACATTCAGATGTCAGCTTTATTTACCCCTATGAAACTGCAAGATTACTTTAAATTTTCAGCAATAGATGTATATCTCAGTCAGTGTTTGAAATTACAAAATTTAGATTTGTTTCAGTTCCTTTTTGGTTTTGTTTAGAAAATAACACAATGATTTTGGAAACCTCTCTCCCCTCTTGCAAAGTGACCCAGGATGGGGGAAAGAGGGAAATGGCAAAGGACGGAAAGAGCAGAAATGGACACAGCTACAGATTTCCCATACAACTGGGATTCCAAACTTCCTTTCTGTGCAGCCCTAACACTTATCGTACTGTATTATATTATATATCTTGTGGAACATATGAGCATTAACTAGTTCTTGTTACAACAACAGACAGAAGCTTCAATTTGTACGGTGAGTAAATAGCCCTCTTCCCCCACACCTACACAGCTTGTGCAACACAGAGCTCCTACACACGGCTGCAAACAGGCAAATGACAACTGTGGTACATCTGATACGGATTTATTACCGTGCCTCCTAAGGCAATGGGACCATCTTCCTGGTGAAGATTTCAGTATCTTCCCACTGGGATGGCAAAAAGAACACTGAAAGCACTTTTATGTCCCATGTACCTCTTCATGCTTAAAATGAACGAAAACAGAACTACGACTTTGAAGAAATTTTGGGTAAGTCATAAAACTTCAATTATCAGCTCACTTGTTCCAAA
The DNA here is from genome assembly GCA_011057875.1 of Pterocles orientalis. Lineage (NCBI taxonomy): Eukaryota > Metazoa > Chordata > Aves > Pterocliformes > Pteroclidae > Pterocles > Pterocles orientalis. Next base: position 438,616 of record WKFP01014673.1, on the reverse strand, counting down.
CGGCTTTTGCTCTTGCATTTGTTCAATCCTACGTGCTTCCTTGGAGATTTACGCTGTTGCAACATCAACTAGGAGAACATGCTGCTTTTTCAGCTCATGGTAAAGTGAAGCAGCTCCAACGTATTTGAAGTACACCTGGCACCATTTTCCAGATGAATCTGTTTGTCAAGACAAACAGTACCTTCTATACTGATAAGAAAATAAGCCTGCATTAAAAAAAAAAGTAGGTTTCTGTATGCCCCCTCACCTTGAATACCCAAACTGTCAAAACAAGCCACCTGTAGTAGGCAGCTTAGCCTCACTTTTCCCCATTTACAGTGTTTCTCCTTCAGCAGGATATTTCACATCATACAGGAGCTCCAAAAATACCAGGGGCAGAAGAAATGGACAGCTTGCAAGTTCAGTGGTCAACAAAAACTAAATATAAAATTTTAATTTTGTAAATGTATTTTAAAATTATATTGTTAAAATGCTCGAAAGACATGCCTGTCACCATGCTGGAGCCAACTCGGATCAGGAAAGCTGAACAAGCACACCTAACCTGCCTCCAACGTTTGCTGTTTCGTGGAGTTTGGTTTTTGGTTTGTTTTTTTTTTAAACCACCACATCTGCAGAACGTCTTGCTCTCATCTCGCAGAGCATCAAAGCCTATTTTGTTCAAGGTGCCAAGATAAGGAGCGGTCAAAAGAAAGATGATACACAACAGAGCAAAATACGTTCTTCTTGAGGAGAAACCCAACGCAAGCCTGGAAGTCAAACGTACCCTGATGAAGCACGTCTGGATGCTAAGCAGAAACTAGTGCCACCTCTCATGTGCTTTCTGGAGTACTGATCCGGAAAGCGATGCTGTTCCTCTCTCATGTTATCTTCTCAAGAGATCTGGAACTCCTGCACGCCCACAAGCACTGTCCATCTTTACACCAAACTGGAAGTTACGCAGGGCTACTCCAGATGCTCCAGAAACACCATTTTCAGCCAAGCTATAAATCACCCCAAGCGAAGCCCTCTAAGAGTGACCGAGAAGATTTTTTCCCACGCGAGTTACCGCGGCTCCCGCCGGGGCCAGCGCCGCACACTGTTCACAAGCCAAGCGGGGGGTGCCCAGCGCCGGGACACCCCGCCACCGTGTTTTATTGCCTGCGGACGTGACACCTGCCCTCCCGACCGCTCCAGCACCTTCCCGGGGGAATGACTTCACCTGCCACAGAAACGCAGCCGCTGCTGGGGTGGGACACCGCCGCCGCGAAACGAGGTGCCACATGACGTCAGAGATGATGCCAGAAAATTACGAAGGCACCTCCCGTACCTGCGCGGCAGGAGCAGGGCCTGCAGCGCCCACCGCCGCTCGGGCCCCGGGGTGGCGGGGGTCAGGGGCCGCGGCCCCCAGCCGGGCTCCGCGCGGGGCCGAGGAGGGGGCGCGGGAGCCGGCGGGAGGCGCGGAGGCCCGGCGCCCCGGCCCGTGCGAGCGCCTTTGTTCCCGGCCGGGCGCCGCGCACAAAGGGCGGCCGCGCTCACCTGCGTGCGGGGCCGGGCGGGCCCCGGCGGTGCTGCGGCACGGGCGGCGGCGGCTGGACGGGCTCGGCGCGGGCGGGCGAGTCGAGCGGAGCCGTGCGGAGCGGAGCTGAGCAGAGCGGCCGCCTCCTCCGTCGTGACTCACCGCGGCGTCCCGAGGCGGGAGCGAGGGAGGTGCCTGGGCGGCTCCGGGGGAGGGACCCGCCGCGTCCCGGCGCCCAGGGCAGCGGCGCCGCCGCAGGCACCACCCGCCCGCCGGCCGGGAGGAAGGGGCGGGGCGGAGCTGCCAGGGGCGGGGCGCGGCGGGGGAGGGGGGGGGGCCGCGCGGCGCCCACGCGAGAGCTCCGCCGGCCCCGGAGGGAACGGCCCCGGTCCGGCCGCGCAGGAGCCCGCAGCTCCGTGCCCGGGGACCGAGAGGGCAGCCCGGGGACCGGCAGCGGCTGCGGGCAAGCGGCAAACCGCCGACACTCAGCGGCTACCCCCTCTCTCCGCGAGAGAGCTGCTCTATCGCGATAGGTGACGTACAGGACAGTGGGTGCTGGTGTTGGGTGTGTGCTTACCTGGAGAAACATGCTTCGCATTAGACTCTGAGATTATGCGATGCTGCACGTCACCGTGACCTCACGTCTCCCTCCAGCTGTCCTGGGCAGCAGGGCAAGGCTGAGGAGCAGAACTTCTCCGTTAATGCCGTGTTAGATAAACCACATCAGCGTTCGAACAGGTTCCGTGAGCACTTTGCAATACCAGTATGGTAAGAAAGTTACAGACACTGCAGAATTCAAGGCAGCTTAGTTCAAGCTAATTCAGCCAATACAGAAAATGCCATCTTCCGCTAACCTCCAACTAGAACGAGCAGCCATTTGGTCATTCAAGCACTCAAAAATAAACTAATCCTTCCCCTAGATACCCTGAAGCAGAGTAAAACCACACTGAACACCAAGAAAAATTAATTTTAAGATATGATTAAAAAAGACCAGAACCATCAAGGTCCACCACCCCTGGCCCATGACTAACCCGATTGTTGGTTTCCCACCTGCCCTAACAGCCATGCAGCTTGCCTACGATACGCACTGGGCGGGGTCAGCAAGGCAAGTATAAAACTCCTAAAGATAAAAAAATGTTCTGTGTACTAAGCGTTATTTACTGAAAGGCATCTGTTTTCTACTCGGCATTTAAGTTAATTGCATAAAAATAGTCACCATAATGAAAGAGGTGGCACTTCCTTTAACAGCTTGCTCCTTAATGACATCAAAGCCCAGTGCCACTGAAATCCATACCCCACTGCCAGCTAATGAAGGGCTTAACATGAAAGCCTCTGCAAAGAGCAAAACCAAGCTGCTGACAGGAACAGGAATGGTGCAAATATGCTGGGATCTGAGATCACTAGCACATACCCACAGCACAGCAGGCAGTAATGATTATTAATTATTTAAGAAAAGAACATAAGAGCTCTGGCATAAGCTGAAAAAATATGCAGAAGCACTGCTCTGGGATCCTCCAGTTGGATTACTGTTAATTAGCACAGTACATGAGTCTGAGGGAAAGATCTAAAAGCATCTTATGCTAGTAGGAGCGTATAATTAAGCCATCATTTGCATCTTTGCAATAGGATGAATTTTCTTACTGATAACATCATGGGCCAAACACCATTTTATGACTAGGTATTGTCTAGATCTCCTAATTTAGGTGGCTGACTGTCCAACAGTGTAATACAATCTTACACAGCATCGATTTCAACATCCTGCATTTATTTAGAAAGGGTTTCAGCAGAGAGATACTATAAAGCTGCTTCTACTCCAGAGAATTTTAGATTTATTTTCTTGAAAAAGCTAAATCAGCTTCTGCCCCACCATAGTTTGTTACCATCAAGCTTACCGAGATGTTTAACTATCAAGCAAGGTGACATCTTGCCACTATAGCAGCCACTCGTATCATCGTAAGATATGACAGATGCTCAAGAGACCTCTTAACTCCTAGTTCTGCAACAGATTTAGTCGAATATTGTTCATGGCTCAGGGGAATGCACAGACCTTCACAAAGTAAACAGAAAATACAAGTACACTGTGACTTGATCAAATCTCTTACCAGTCATCACCCTACTTGCCCCAACCACAAAATGGGGAGAGTAAAGCTTATTATCAGCAGGGGAACGTTAGGAAGTTTCATTATCTAAAGGTTAATTCTTTCTAATATTTTTACAAGTACTGTGTAAAGATTGGATATTATTTTATAAACATCTAACTGATTAAACGGATTTTTCTTTTCAATAGCTTTCATCTCTTCTGTTTAACGAGGCTGCTGCTTGTTCTAGCAACCCAAAACTTCATGAAACCTTCTCCTCTGAATCCCTGCTTGACTTAAAAATTCTTTCAATTCACTCTGTCCTTCTCTGATCTCCAATTCTTTCTTAATCAGCTCTGAAATTCATTTAGGATTCCTTCACAGTACAGCTGCTTCCACCCTCCAAGTCCCTCTGTATTTGCTGGCATCTCCCTCTCATTAAGGGCTTCCAGCAGCATCTGTACACACAGCCCTGCTTTCATTATCCATCTCATTTCACCACACGCAACAATAATGAAAACTCTTTCTCTCCAAGATGTGTATGGTACCCAATGAGGGAATTGGTTTTAGTCTGGAATCTTCTTTTCTCACGGTAATCTTTTGTATTTTAGACTTAGTCTGACAACTCCAATTCATGAAAATCCTGCTCTGATGCAGAAACAGTTGTTTCCTGCAAATGCAATGCAGTTCAAGCAATCACCTTTTTGCATACTTGGGACACTATAATAAATGATGTAGGGTCACAACAGTCAGCTGAAATTTCCATTACTAGTGGTGAACACAACTTGCGAAGATTAGAGAGTATACTAGAGAAATAAAGAAATAGTTCAGCTGCCCTAGTTACAATATTTAATGTTTCCATAGACTGTGCAGTGAGGTATGCAGAGATATTCTAGGACAGACAAAAAAGCCCTTTAGTGTAAAAAAGGCTATGACAGTCTTTTTTTTTTTTAATCTACACTTAGTTTGTATGGCAAGAAACCTTCTCAGCTGCATATTTTATTCAAAACCAGAAGAAATTTCCCAGATGAAATTTGGTATTTACAAAGCACAAACTTTTATGACAACACTATAGATCTTAATTTCCATCTCCACCTTACACAGATATTAACTGGATAGTCAATCGAAAAGCTATTTACCCAGACATGAACACTTCTGTCCACAGGATTTGCAGGTGGCTCTGCCTGATGGTTTTCAGTACATCTGCAATTATTATCAATCCATTTTTGGAGGCATGTTGAAAAAACAATCCTAAGCATTATCAAGCAGCAAACTATTATGATAGCAAGATAAAAAGAGATGTCCATGGTTAGAACTTGGTTTTAAGATAAATTTGCTATTAAATGTATCATTAACACATTAGTGTGTGAAATTACAGCAGATATTCAGTGCATGGTACAGCAATGCCTTACTCCACTAACCTTATGTTGGTATTTCCTCTTTTAAGACCTTATTTTAGAGACTGCTTATTCTGAAGTGTTTTTGTTTATCTCCTCAGATAGTGTCAGATACTTTAGGCCACCTTTCCAGACACTGTGAACATCAGCAGCTCCTGCTTGCCTGAGGTGGGGAAGCTTGGACATCTAAAAGTTACAGGAGAGAAATCTTGGGTGACAAAGACCAGCAATTCTCCCTTTTCCCTCAGAGGCATAAAACCCTGTTAAGGTAAAGTTACAAAACCCTACAACATCACAGCAAGACAAGGGGTCACATTTTCCATGCCTCCTAAAGAAAAACTCCAATATGAGCACTCCTATTACTCTCTTGTGAGTAGCTAAACAGACAGAATAGAAATAGTTTACTCCCCTAACAGAAAAGGCTTCCCCAGAACTCAGTGAGAACAATTTAAAAATTATGCAAGTGGGGAAACTAGAACAGGCTGACTTATTTCTTTTACATTGCAAAAATTCTATTTGTCTCTATATAGGAAGGGAATGGCCATACTGGAAACAAAACCCAATGGCTGCATTTTAATTTGTCTACCATTTCAGCCACTAATGATACAGCCTTAAATGCCTTGTCATCAGGTGTCATTAATACAGAAAACTCTATCAAAATGAATTCAATTTTAACAGGCAAGGTAACATAATGAACTAAGGGATCTCTTAAGAAATCTTGTATTTTTCCTTTAAGACAAAGATATCTTGCTACTTTTCCATTCAAGATCAAAGGAGGGAAATAATACAAGGAGACAAAGACAGAGGAAAGAGAAAAATCATTTGAAGCTTCAATTTCCTCTCTAACACTTTCTTTTAGATCAGTACAATCACTACATTCACCCTATAGAGAAAGAAAATTAAAAAGGGAGGTTATATATGCCTAAAAAGAACTCTGGGCAACTTTGCTGATGTGTTTAAAGCTACTGTACTTTACAGTTCTTATTTCAGAAGTAAAATGATAAACAAAAAACAAAGCACTTTTAATCTTCAAAGCAACGTATGATCAATAACAACTTCACAGCACTCGATATTCAAGTATCATAATCTGTATTTTACTTCAGGAGAGAAAGATGTGTAGAGAATAAGTCTAACGCTGAACCGGGGAAGGAACGCAAAACATCACAAGCTTTTACGTTAAATGAGAAAACCATGCTTTCATTTAGGAGTTGTTCTTTTGTTGACAGTTTTTATTTGAGAAAATTCTTATTATAATAAATTATGGACATTTTCCATCCCCTGCAGAAACATTTTGAGATACTAGTGGAGGTACATCCCAGGACTGTTTGGCAAAATATTTAGCACAGCACACCAACTTACTATGCCTCTGAAATTAATCTAACCCTTTCCAGGAGGTTATTTAAATAACTATTTGCTAGGGTCAACATATGAATAGCTTCATATTAGCAACAGCTTCCTTGGTAAATCACATTTACTGTCAGGGCACTCTGCAGGACATACCCAGCCTCTGAGAGCTATGCCCTCTGACCCTTCAGAGCTTTTGAGAAGGGAAGTCTGGCCTGGCATACCGAATCTTGCAATAATATTGGTCATTGATCTCAGTCTCATCTTTGTCCATCTAAATCCTGAGAGATCTTTTCAAGAGCAGAAGGAGAACAACGTCAAAAAGATACTCAGTCAAGGATCAATTTAATAGGAATTTCACAACTGCCTGCAGTATAAAAACTTTGAAAAAAGCCTGAAATATTTGCAAATCAATAAAAAAAGTTTCTCCTGGAAACCACACACTTCTCAAACTACAAGGGGAAAGATTTCCATATCATTGTACTGTAAACTTACTGTGATCTGTGGGAGTGCTGAGAGATTTAATTTACATACTAATGATGCAAGCAGGTTGGGGGGTGTGAGGAAGAGTTACTTAGCACCAGTAATGAGCAGAAAGGAAAAGAAGGCAGCTACAGTCCCCATGGACTGTTTTGTTTTCAATAATTTCAGACTGTCTAATAATGCCTTTTAATAAGCTGCTCTCAGACAAAGCTGCAATCAACCTTTGTCAGGGAACATAATACTGCCCCAGACAGGAAAACAGTTCAGACATAATGGACAAAAGACCTCAACTACATAAAAGCTTCTTAAATAAAAGGAGAAAAAAGTTCCACCAGTGAAAGACAAATTATGCTATCTATACTGTGTATCCTTTCATTTCTAAAATGCTAGATTTCAGAAGGATATTCTAAAAACACATTTTCTGCTTTAATCTACTCCACTCCTACAGCTTATCATTAGAAAAACTTGCTATTTATAGGGTATTTACGCCCTGCAAGTGCAATCCAAATTTTGACCGATAATGTTAATGTTCTGTTTATAGTCTAAGCTACCCATTTAGTCTCTAAATGACTGCTATGTGACACGGAGATTAACATTGCAATAGGCTATCCAAATTTAAGACTATTTCCACTCCACTCACTCAATTTAATGGCAGTTCCCGCTGAAGCTCAAGTCTAGCTATAAAAACCCAAGATATATATTCCAGGTAAAACATGGATGCTCTACTCCGTTAAACACAGGACTCCAAGACAGTGGGTCACCTTCCCAGCTGACAAAAGCAGGTCCAACTCCACTGTTGCCAAAACCAGCCATGCCGCTGCAAACTGGAACTGAATCCACCCAACACTTGGCTTTTAAAATTGGTTTATAAACCATCACTAGTTCTAAAAAAAACTCTGTATCATCCTTTTAGTACATGCATTTTAGTTTTTATAATTCAAAGCACTAACAAGATGGAAACAAGCTCACTTTTTTTTCCTAGGAATTCTTCTGATCTTTCCAATATTATCACCATCCTTTTCTTTCCAGCAACAGACTTACAGTGATGGCAGTTAGCACATTTTACAGATCAGTTCAGAAACATGCCTGAAACTTAAATAAGACACATTGTCAAAAAAATACTTAATCACTAAAACCAGCACAAAATCTGTTTGTCCTTAAGACACACCTATCCCCTCAGCAATACAGGTAGAGATCTCTGTTTAAGCTCTTTTAATTTGCTAGAGAGGTAGCATAAACCACTGTGGCATTTGGTTACTGTACTTTGCTCTCATTTAAGGAAAAATAAAATTATCACTTAGAAAAAACAGATAATTTGTGGAGTTTAAGCAACAAAATGGTAGCTTTCTTCTCCTGATACATTTATACCCCACTTTATGGAAGGGGAACTGACTGTATCTGTCACTGGCCAGTCACACTTTCTCTGAGGGGTGCCAGATAATAATAGCACGTCAGCACACTCACAGCCAAGTGCTCCTTTTGCCAATGAGATTTCATAACGCTTCCTCCACTTCTGAAGCTCTCCTAGGAAAGGAAGTGCAAACTCGCTGGTAAAATATGTAGTCCAAAGGACCCAAAACTGTCTAATGTTTGACCTCTTTTTTCACAGAAAGAGGGAAATTACTTTTTTTTTTTTGCATTAAGTTACTTTTTTTGCCTTCTATTTTTTCCAGATAGAAGCTGTATACTTTTCTCTAGCTAATGGTAAAACAAAAAGGGGAACAGGTATGAAATTTAATTAAGACATGGCTTTTTTGTTGCTGTTGTTACCAATAGCATTAGATCAGCACCTGAATATCTACCAAGGGTAGAGCAGACCTTTCTCAAGTTGAAAAAAATCCTCAAAGAAATACAGGCTTCCAATCAGCTCAGAAAAAATGCTAACAAGTCCTGAATTAAAGTGTGAAGTACTTTAAGAAAAATATCCCCAATACTGATTTTACAAAAAATACTTTATCAGGAAGTTAAACACACATTTAGAGTCCCATGTAGTTTCTCCACACTCAGAGCTAAAAATTCAACAACATGAAATTTCAAACCCTCCTACACCCTGCAATTATTCAGGATTCTAACTTCTCTGTGGAGGCACAGACCCTCCCCTCTCCACAGCACCACCATCTGAAAAAAACACACTGAGCAGCCCTTGCACTGATCACATAATGCAAACTTCCCCCCCTTTTAAAACTTGTTTCTACTTGCAAGCTATTTCATGCTGTCTCAGAAATACTGGGAAATAACGGTAGCATGCAGTTATCCACCCAGACCTACAATAAGAGGTCACAGAAAGAGCTTCTCATTGTCATTTTCTAGCAATTCCCTGTCACTTCAATACACAAGGTTAAATTACTCCAGCAGCCTCCCTACAGGGCTCCCATTGTTTGTCAGTCAAGGCTGGGACACAATGACACTCATTCATGGGAGCTGCAAACAAGCAGCTAAGGGCCAACGATCAGCATATACTCTCATTTTGGTTCTTCTGCAAACAGTTTGTAGAAAGATGGCATTTCAAATAAACTGTGTCAAATTTTCAAAGCTTCAATGCATTCCTCATACAAACTACTTAGTATGGAGTCCAGACAAAACCTAAGACTTGATAACTTGAGAACAATGTAAAGAATCACTCAAAAAAACACTCACTTATTAGGACTGTTCCTGAAAAAGATCTGCTTGTTACAACCACATGCAAAAAGATCATGTTTTAATAGAGAAATACACATTCTGAAAAGTTCAGAATAGCCAATTATTTCCAGACAGTCATACCATGCTTCTGTTTTTAGAGTACCACTTAGTGTTCAGCCTCAGAGCTTAGATTACTAAGGGTATAGACACCAAGGTTCCAAAGTGCACTTAGGCTGTTTACTTCAGATCTTCTGGTTAAGAACCCAAGAGGTTTAGGGTTTGGGTTTTGTTAAAAATAGAAAAAACAAATGCATATGACAGAAGTCCAATGCTGCTGATAACTGGAGAGACCCAAGCCTCACGCACCTCTTCATTGTTTTGCTTTTTCTACTTCAAAACTTGCTAGAGCAAAGACTTTGTCTCCTGATCCTATGAGAGAAAAAAACACTTTCAGTAAGTATTAGTAGAAATTGTGAATTTCCTTATATACAATTCAAATCAAGCAAAACATTTGAGATCAAAAGAAATCAAACCTACATTTTGAGAACTAGAAACTTGACCTAATTTAAAGAAAAAAAAAAAAAGGAGACATACTGGCTTGACAAGTCTGAAACCAGCCACATTGTATTGGGTCTGGCTGGGATGGAGTTAACTTCTATAGCAGCTCTCCTAGTGCTGTGCTTTGCATTTGTAGCTAGAGCAGTGTTGATAAGACACCTACACCTTGGGTACTGCTCAGCAGGGCTGGCACAGTATCACAGCATCAAGGCTGCCTCACCCCCAAAGGCCAGTAGGCTCCGGGTGGGCAAGAGGTTGGGAGGGGACACAGCCAGGACAGCTGATCCAAACTGACCAGGGGGATATTCCATACCGTATGAACCATGCTCAGCAATAAAAGCTGCTCTTTAAATAGAGGTACTCTTTTGAACAAAACGTTTCTCACCTTGCTTACACTGAGTACTGACAGGTAGGTAACAGACAGTTCATTTGTACCCTGACCTAGTCTGGCATGTTCCTGCCAGTCACAGTTCTTTCATCACAGTTCTAACTGCAATGCTACAATGAACTCCTGTGCTTATTTAACGCATATTATAACTCAGCTTTTGGTCTTGTAAATATGATAAGAGACTTCACAACAATCATGGCAAGAAGAGTGCTTTAAAGCTGTATTTTGACAGTGTGCCAACAATTGCTGAATACTCTGCATCAAGCAGAGGAAAAGGCTCTCCCAAAGAGTCATTAATGCAAAAAAAGATCTGTGTTTAATTGTGAGAGTGGCAGCTCTGCTTGAGACAGACCATTCAAGCCTTCAGCATTACAGGCGACACTTGACATTTTATGGACATTTGGCAATGGATTTATTTGCTGCGTTACTTTTTCCTCATGGACAGCGTATCACAGAGTTTCATTGTTAATAACCAGAAAAACATACATCCAAATGTAATGGCATAAATATTTTGTTCATATTTTCTCTTTCATAGGGGAATCGCAACTATTTCTATTAATCAGTGTTCAATGAGGCAAAGAAATTGGAAGTTACAAGACTGAAAACTTACCAAGGCCAGTGGAGACTCTCTCAAACTGGCTCAGGGCTGCACCAGCATTTGCTGACAAGAACATCTCATCATCTGGCGTGAGCTAAATCAAAAGAGGCCTGAACTGTGAACTTGGTACCTTAACTGTGCACATTCCCACCATGGTAATTCCCACCAACTGCATCAGCATATACACAAACTATGACAGGTTACCACCATCGTCAATTTGCAGTTCTCAAGTAGCAGTGTTACCTAACATATCACAAGCCAGAGCAAAAATGCAAGCTATCCCCCCTACTACTGAATTTTTTCCCAATGGCATATGTCAGCCCAGGAAGGACAGCATATGAACATCAGACACGCCTCTATATGCACCACCAAGTTTCAAGCCGACCTCCAGGGACAATTTTTGATGAAAACGTCACACTGTACCTGTGTACTGAAACTAGGCAAAGTTACTTTTTTTTCATGTGGTCAATAGAGTAATGAGCTATGATCTAAGCTTGCTTCATATCATCTACCAAGTGAAAATATGCGGTCACTACCAGCTTTGACCATGCTAAGAGTCAATAACCTAGAAATGGTTCTCTTCCTTTAAAGCACATTTGCACATGTATATTTTGCTTTCATGTATGTGCTCTGATGCCTTGTGACAGATGCCCATAAAATATTCACAATAGTGAAGTGGTAACCTACATTTGGAAGGTTCAGCTATTGTAAGTTAAAGCTCAAGCATGTAAGCAGACTCAGATATATATCCTTACTAAAGTGAAGCATAAGTGTATCACTGTCCACAGTATTTGTGCCAGTTTACTTATTGAAAATATAAAAATCAGGTACAGGCATTCAGAATGATGTTGGAATTGAGGAAAAAGTATTAGTTACCTGCCTTTGCAGGGCTTTGTAAGCAAGCATCTAAAAACATTTTGCAGTATTGTGCAGACAAACATGTAATATTTGCCATAATTTTTTCACATTCAGAACACTTGTGAAACTACTATCCTAGTGAGACCTCTGAAGTAGGTTATGGATAGTTTTAAAAGATAAAGTGGCTGTCTAAGCATGGTGAGGTGGCTTGTCTGAAGTGATTCAAGGCACTCATGACAGGAGGATTAGGTATCTTAACTGGCCTTTTAACCTATTTCCCAAACATTTTTCTTCTCTGGCAGTCAAGCAATAAAAATATTCAGAGAGAAAGCATTTTCTAGTATAATCTACTTGGAATGCAGTTCCTTAAGTACTGCACGTGATCTTTTCCATGGCATTCCCTCATTTCCTAAGAAAGTTTAAGTACAGAGATACACAGCAACCCATTTTCTTCCTGTACCATCAACAAGAAGAAATAACTTTCTCCCTCTAGTGGTAATAAAAGGAATTGTTCTGCCACTGATGCACTTATTGGGGAAACAAACAACTAATTTATCACTCATCTCTCCAATTTATTTCTCTTACACCAAGAGGTAGGTATTTTCACCAATACAAAAGCAACCAGAGCTCAATGTACATCAAAATTCTTGGACAGTTCCTTCCAGGTGAATAGGTGGCATTTAGTCAGTAAAATACTTGTTTTGTAGCTTTTATAAATATTGTCAACTTGTGTCAGCGTATATGCAATGCATTCATAAGACCCACCAAAGAAAGTATTTCAAAATAGAAACAGCCTTATATAGACATACAATACATTCACTAATGTAAATTAAAAACACTGATAAATGTTCACTGTGAGTGCTTCAGAGAGCTAAGTGTTAAAATGGAAGGTCATTTCTGTACTGCAAAAGCAAGCTGCATTTTATTGTTTGCTCATGAACAAAAATGGTAATTTCTTATTTTAATGATTTCAAATTCCTCTTCACTATGGACAGAAATTTCTATTTGCCTCACTATCATTCCAACACCTTACCTTCTCACCAAGCTTCCTGAGGGCAGTCAGGATTTCCACTTTCTGCTGAGTATATAGATCTCGTTCCAACTTCCCAACTATTAAGTCTCGGTCCATCTGTAGACCAGCAGGGAAAAGATGTCAAAATGTATCAGCTTCCCCTTAGTCTCACTCAACAGAACAGCATGAGCAATGTAACAGCCTAAAAATATAATCAGTAAGAATGGTACCCATGGAAGTAAGGGACAGAGCTACCCATTTAGAAGATGGCCGTGACATTTTTCTGAACATTCTGTAAATGCTTTTTGCACCTAACCTCAGCATTCTTGATTTCTCCAAACTTGATTCTCTTTTAATCAAAGATTGCTATTCATTCAAAATTACGGATTCACATATCACTGATACGTGGAGGAATCACATTTCATTTCACTTGATCTGGATCTCATCTGCAGTCTAGATCTCTGAAACAGAGTGCACTCTCCAGCTCCTCAGTTACAGATTCACGCTCTTCAGATTTTCTGTTTGCAGTTATATTCAGTTCACTATCTGTTAATCACACTTTTGTTTTGAATCAGCAAGATAGCAGATAATTCAACAAATACATATTGTTTCCATTACCTTAATGAACTGGAAAAATTCTGAAACAGAACTTCTCTATCTCCTTATGATGCTGCCACCAAGTTTTCTAACACAGTGGGTGCTCTCCTTGCAATTATTACATACTTAAATCAGTCTAGCTCAAATAAACAGTTTTAACAGTAAAACAGAAACCTTCACCTCTGCCAACCTTGTCCTTAACTGCTTTGGTTGTTTCTTTGCAAACATTCTAATTACTTCTGGAGTTTTAAATGCTTGGCTGATGGCTGCTTGTATTGCCTACAAAGAAAAGAGCAAGAATGACCAGAATTAATAGCAGTCACAAGCTACAGCTGCATAACAAGATTAATGAAGGCTGGACAGCATCATTAGCATCCTCTGCATCATTTGACACAGAGAGCTTTTGTTTTTCTTCTATAACCATAGAAGTGAGATGAAAAAATATATGACCTTCATGTAGAGCTTGAAAAAAAATGCTAATTTGTGCAACTACACTGAGAAAGAGCTGTGAAACTTTTCACTACAGTACAGGTCTTAGTTTCTAATAACTTCCAACATCTTCCTGATACTAGCACATCATAAGTGGATATGCTGTGCCATCTTCAGCAGCTTTAATACCCACACTGATGATTATAGCTCTTCTGAGGGTAAGCAGAATGTAAATGATGAGGTGAGCCTCCTACCGTTATTTAAAAGCCTCTATGGAGTATCAAAACTATTATGATGAAATCTCACCACAGTTATGTTTAGACCAATCACGATCTCTCTGGAAACAAACCCTTAAAACACAGAGGGCTCAGAGGGAACAAATCATGCTCTAATTAAACATGTGAGAAGAGAGAAAATAAATCAAAAGTTTGGAAGTCAGCATAAAATAAGATCAATTCACTAAAAAAAACTGTTACACAGTCACTCCCGCAGCCTTTTTATTTGGACTGGTATAAATCTGAAATACAGATTGACAATAAGAGCACAGGAAATGCTATCTTTATGCTTTCTAACAAACAGGCATGAACTTTATTTCTCACAATATATATATTGTCCTGGATTGTCCCTCACATCTCTTAAATTAATTTGTATTATTTTCTAATATTAAAGATCTGATATATTTAGTCCCTGCAATTTCCCAGTTTTTTTCTACAATGTTATGGTATTAATTCAATATTTTTTCATTTCAAAATGAAGACACCTAACCAAGTTCTTATATGTACACATATATTAAATAATAAAAAAATCAGATACATAGATCTAGCTTTCACACATACCTGTCTAAAAATCATAATGAGCAATTTTAACCTATATTGTTTCACCGAGTCTACGCAGAACGTGAACTGTTTCTAGCAACGCATCCTTACCAGTTGCATCCCACTGAGCTCGTCCACTAGAGTCATATCTCCAGACATAATCTTCTTCAGCGAGTCATTGATCTCACTCAGCTGTTCTAAAGTTTCTTTTTTGGTCTCTTCGTACTCATCTGCATCTAGCTCCTCTCTAAAGAAGATCCAACAAAACACATTATGCCCTTGTGTTGTCTTTATGAAGTCACTTGAATTAAAAAGGTCCTGACACCCATGAGATACTGAACACTTGGTGCAATATTTAAAAGGTAACACACTTTTTTTTTTTTTTAAATCTTAACAAAAACATGCAGTGAGATTGTCTTGCTCAAACTACGGTGACTGAAATATCCGAGAAGCCTACCTCCTCACCTGATACCCATCAAGTTATTCAAAAGTAACTGATACTGTTCTCTAAACCTTGCCCAATTCAAGGAACGACACTACTAACTCTTAGCAGTTACAATTGTTCTTGAAAAATTACATACTGCTTGGACAAGTTAGGATTATAGTCAACAAAAGCACCTAAAGCCACCCAGGATGTTTAAGTGCAAGTACTGAAACAGATAAAAAAGCCCCTTAGTAATTCAGTCTGATAGCTCAACAAAAAACCCCTCACAAAATCACATTAAATAAATCACATGGAAACGGCTGACAAACTAAAGAAACCCAAACATCCATAATTATCAGACAAAAAAAGACACAAAAGCTAAGTGCTATTGAAAAAACCCATATGAAAACTGGGAATTTCATGAGCAGCTATTAAAAGTTTTAAAAGTCACTGAAATATAAAATTTCAAAGAAAACCATAATGAGTATATCTAACCACATTTTCCTCAAGATGATGATAAATAGAATGATCTTAATAAAAATAAAGGTTTTAAAAAGTAATTTTACCTAACTAGCACAAACATCCTAATTTAAAAAATATAAAGCCACAGCAAAACAAAGTAAAACAAACCAAAAAACCCCAATATTGAAAAGGACCCACTTTCTTCTGCCAACCACTTAAGAAAATAAATACCGTAAATGGAAAGCATCTATTTTTATTACCTGCATTCCTCCAGATCTTGAAGCTGTTGCATTAATCTATCCAACTGCTCTTCCAAGTTTTGTTTTAGTTTACTGGTCTCTGTTGTTCCTCTTGAAGCCATTTTCTGTTTTCACATGAAAATTTTAAGTCATTACATGACACTCCTAGGAGAAAGAACATTTTACTGTTGTCTATCAACAACTTAAAACTTATTTTAAAATACTTCAAGTATCAGGAAAATTATTCAACATCTTGATAACGGAATGTCTAATCAAAACACCTGGAGAACTTCCAGTGGAAATGCAGCAGCGTGAGACTGGGTTTACAAGATTGTTATCTTTGTAGCAAGAGGCAGTTCACCAAGGAAATAACTCCAACAGCCACACCACACAAAAGACAAGCTTCAAACCCAGGAGCAATTACGGAAATACTGCCGCCCCACTATAGGAAACAACAGATTCTAGTCTTCAACACCCCCTTGGGAAACAGCATTTAAGAGACAACAACCCGGCTGCAGGTGACCGGAGCAGGCAAACCCCCCAGACAGAAACACCAGCGGCAGAAATCTGAGGCGCTCGGGAGGAAATTCGTCCTTCGCTGGGTACCGGGCAGGAGCAGACAGGGAGCGGACGGCGGGGACCAGCGGAGTGTCGCCGGTAGCGCCCCAGCTCCACAGCCGCTGACCAGCAGGTTCTGGGGGTTTGCACTACGGCCAACGGCCGCAGCAGCCGGAAGAGGGACAAGGAAACGCGATCCCACCGCTGGAACGGGAAGAGGAACAGGAAGAAGGAACTGGGGCACTACCCAAGACCTGCCTGTCCCTGAGGCCGGGCTCCAGCCCGCACTTCGCGGAGATGAACCCACACAGACCCCCTCCCGCAGCCGCACGCACAGGAAGAGGGCCGCGGCCCGTCCCCTCCGGCCCCGCACACCGAGCCCGCCGCCGCCTCACCTGAGGCAGGCCGCGACGGTAACTGAGGAGGCGCGAGCCACCTCCTCCCAGCGCCGCTTCCGGCGCTCCCGGGCCAATCAGAGCGCGCCGCCGTGGCCCCGCCCAGTGCGGCCCCTGTGCGCGGAGCTGGCGGCGCGGCCGCGGGCGGTAAGCGCGGGCGGCGGCGGGGCGGCGCGGCCGGCTCGGGGGGCGGCGGGGCTCGCCGGGGGGTGCTGCGGTGGCGGCGGGGAATCGCTGGGCTGGGGCCCGATCCCGGGGCCTGCACGCTCGGGGGCTGTGCCGCTGCAGGCCGCTGTGGGGCGGAGGCTGGTGAAACGGAGCGAAAACTGGAGCACTCGGCGTGGGAGAGCTCCGGGCGACAGCCCGCGCGCCGCAGATTTAACGATGCTTGTATGCTACGGATACATAAGCATGTTTAATTAATATTTACTTCTGAAATATAAATGAGATTGATCAAAGCGCCCTCACCGTGACCGGCCTATCCGCGGAAGCTAACAGGTTGGCTTTGAGAACCAGCCCAAGCCGCTGCCGCACAGTGTGACCGGTTTCAGTGCACACACGTGTGCCATCCAGCCGAGCGCCAGCAGCGCTGCGAGCAGAACACACTCGGTATTGGTGAGAGGATGTATAAGCACGATGAGATTATATGTAAGCATATACGTAAAGGACTGTGTGCAGGGCACCTCATTTTTCCTTCTGAAGGAAGAAGGGAAAATGACCCAGGATGTCCTACACAAATGGAAAATCTGACTGAGGAACATTTTACTTTGTTACCCCTCCTTAAGCCTCTAGAGAGGTTTTACTAATATTGCATTTAGTACTTGGCATAGGATAGCGTTAATTATTTTAAGACTGTTCTCAGTTTTGTGAAACTAAACACTTGCGTACTCTTTCAGTATAGACTGGATCTAGTGGTCAAACTGCAATAATTAGAGTTGTGTCAAGCAGTGCCAAATTATACGTAATTCATCAAAACTACTTAAGTTGTTCTACAGTAAGAACAGGCACAGTTCCATATGCAGCTCAGGCAATGGCTGGGCTTTAATCATCACTGGAACCTGCTCTTCTTTTTCTATCCTGGAAGAGGGACAAGTAGCTTTTCCCAAAAAGTTAGAGCTCCATGAAGGTCATTTCATAAAAGCAGATCCCAGCTCTGACGGTGCTGTGTTGGTTGTAAGGATGACATAACAGTGAGGGTAATGATGTGGTGATACCTCTCCGGCATTTCCTTCACTCTCCATGTCAACCGTGCAGCTGTTTTCTATGAAAACAGTGCTAGACAGAGGATGTCAATACAAATTAGGAGACTGAGGGTATATGCAAACTATTAAGTTATATTTATATTCTCAATTTCCATGCAGATATGAAGCACTACCAGGTGAGTTTATGATGCAGTAATTGATTGTAAAATTAGCTAGAAGAATGAAAAAGGACATTTGACTAAGTCCAGAAAAGGCACTACATATTTTAATCTTAAAATTTTCTGTTGTTTTTGCCCTTGCTTTTTTTTAAAGGAGAAAATCAACCCTTTTCAAATTTGCAGCATGAGTCACTTTCTTTAGAAAGTGGGGCTTTATGCATTACAAAGGCAAGTCTAACTCCTTTCCTTGCCTGTTCCCATAGTAACTCTTCCAGCTGATGCCCCTGTGAAGACTGTGTTCCAAGTAACACCAAAGCCTTCAAATGCTGAACTACTCTGCAGTGATGAAGAATATTTTAAAAGTCTGTGAAACTGTTGAAAGCACAGAAAAGTAGTAACACTTGCAAAATGGGAAGCCTCACAAGACTTCCTTTTATTCAAGGGCAATTTGATGTTAGTACATAGCTGTTACAAGAGTTAGCTGTGATGATACCGCACCGCTGTGGGGGCTGTGAACATCACTCAGCCTCTTTGTAAAGGGGACAGAATGCGAGGGTGACCTTGTGGGATTTTTGCAGGCAGTGATGTTGCTGTAGAAACGATGGCAGACTATTCAGTGCTCAACATGGATGTCTCGGACATCTCACAAACAGCAACAGCAGGAGAATGGCCTGTAACGTATTCTAGGGAAAACCATCTTGGCAAGCCAAAGTACTCTCATGAAAGAAAAGAACACTGAGAAGCAAAAATCCATGTAATGTGAAGAGAAATTAAAAGGATAAGTAGTGAAATTTCCTTATTTTCACCAATCCTTAAGCAGCTTTCTGAAACTGAAGTTCAACATTGGAACAGTGCTGCTGTATTTAAAAAAAAATTAAAAAATCTGGTATTTAATTGCAGCTTTTACTAAACTTTTTAAAATTCCATATTCTTCTATCATCTGTTCCACTGGTACACCTACCACTTTCTTTCCACAACACAAAGTAGATTGGTTGTTTTCATGTTTAGTCTATAGCACTGTTCAAGTAAAATGCAAATAAATCCTGAACAAAGAAATGTTAACTCCTCTCCTCCAGAATTTAATACAATGTAATGTTAGTTCTGTCAATTTTGCTGGAAAGACACACTGCAATTTAGAGTAGCACCACTGAGAACTGTCATAGGATGTTCTATTCCCCCTATTAGTAAAGTCTATCACTCACTTTTCTCTACATCCTTGATTTCTGAAGCCCCACAGAACAATTATTGTCCTTTCTGCAACATAATGCCACTGTTGTCTCAGCTCCTTGCATTGTACCTCTATCCAGGGATAACCAGAAAGAACGAGAGACAGTGGTTTCCACCTCTTAAAAAATTGGATAATGCAGTATCACATGAAGAACCACAGGCCAAATGTTGATGGAAGGAGAACAGTGTTCAATGTCATCTTGAAATCTGCTTATTGGCAGCACAAATAAGTGGGAATAACTATTTTTTAACCTCATCTCTTGTAGTGGCTGGTAACTAGCACAAACATTTTCCACTTGGCTCTCTAGCTGTGAGGAATGGCTATGGAAGATCCTGACAAGAAGACTGAAGTAGTGCTGCTGGCCTGTGGGTCCTTCAATCCCATTACCAACATGCATCTAAGGCTCTTTGAGCTGGCTAGAGACTACTTCCATGAAACAGGTAGGATGGTAATTTATATAATTTGAATTATATAAATAGCTCTGATAACTAGACACTTAAGGTGAATGTTTTGTGTATATGAATTCCTGCTTGACAGTGACAGATATTTTTGGAAATACTAAACTAAAGCATAAGTTATACAGTTTTTCTTTATAGAAGTATATCTTTCTAATATATCTAAATCTCTGATTGTGCTGCCTTGCACAATGGCAGAAGTATACTGTACTTTTCCACTGGGCTGGCTATCAGAGCTGGCGCTGGTGTTCTTAGGGATTGCAGTGAATAGTGGTTACGTGGTAGTTTAACTACAATACAGTGGAAGTAACATCTGCTCAACCACTTTTCATGTTCTTCTGTGATGTGTTTTTTCCACAGGAAAATACAAAGTAATCAAAGGAATAATTTCACCAGTAGGGGATGCATATAAGAAGAAAGGTCTGATCAGTGCGAATCACCGAGTAGCTATGGCAAAACTGGCTACAAAAAACTCAGATTGGGTGGAAGTTGATGATTGGGAAAGCAGCCAGAGTGAGTGGTTGGAAACACTAAAAGTTTTAAGGTATTCTTCAGCCAAACCCTAAAAAGTCTCAAGAACCTATAGAGGGATAAAGAATGGTGTTAGCTCCAACAAGTTAGAATAATAGTGGGCTAACCCCAAATCACATGAACAGAGTCAGTGAAGTCAGAAGTACTATTTATACGAGCATTGTAAATAAGAGATGGCACCATTAGTCCTAAACGTACAAAAGAGAAGCCTGTGAACTGTTTTTAAGCTGTATTGTTTCTGAGGTTTTGTTCAACTTTTGTGCTGAGAAAGTATTCATGAGGAAGGACAAGAGACTAGAATAGGGTAGACACATGCTACACGAGCTTCCCTCATTTGATTCCAATTGTGCTATGCTGCTCATTTGTGTATTTAAAGGATGGCATAAGAACAGTCTGAAAGAGTATATTTTTTTAAGTTTTTTACTCTTTCAGTTACTGCTACTTCACTGAAGTTATTATTTTTTAAAACAAATTTTTATTAAAAAAGAAACAAACCAACCTGGTAGTTGTTGCTTTGAAATCTTTGCACTTTCACCGTCTTATTACCCAGCTCTCAGAAGTCCCTGTTCCAGCAGAACAGTTCTTGGATGGATTCTCTCTCAAAATACTGCAGAAGAAAGTGGTGAAAAGATTATTTAGTAGGTTATACTCGTCTCTGTATTCTCCTACATCTTTATAATACCTGAAATTAATCTGTTTGCAGGTACCATCATCAAAAGCTTTTATCTCCTGAGCCCACTAATAGTCTGCAGAATGCTGTACCTTTAACAAAGCCGGGACGGAAGAGGAAACAGGAACCAAACAGGCATGACCCCGTTAAAAAGAAAAATCAGAGTATAGATGTAAAAAGTTAAGTCTGTTTGCAAATTTAATGTGTAACAATACTTGCTGTTTCAAGGGAATTGTGCTGACGAGTAACTTTTTTAATGCTGGTTCTTAGTTCTGATTTCATTGATTAAGTTTATTCCTTTAGATCCACAGCATAAAGCAGTAGGGTTTGTAACAAAGACAACTGTAAGGGTAAAGTATATAGAACACGAAAAATACTCAAGATAATAGAAATTTGAACTGAAAAAGGTCTGAGCTATCCATTTTACCTGCAGAACTTTGCTAAACTGTAGTTACAGCTGAGACTTTTGGATCATATTAGAAGTTGCTGAAGAAAGAAAGGGCAGGATTAAGTCCTGAAATTCAAAATGTATCTGGGTACAGGATCATTTAAAATTGTAATTTAATACTTCATACAACAGATGTAGCTTGGCTTTGTAATATTATGTAGCATTTATTTTGCTTACTGCTTTTAGATCTTGATTTTAGTACTCTCCGATAACCTTTTTTCAGAAAAATCCTGTATTGAGGCTGCTAACTATAAATTATATACTCTAAATCTTTTTTTTATTTCATCCCATTGTCCCATGTCAACCAAAGCTACAGAGAGGTACCCTAGAAATGAAATGTCCCCATCAATGTTAGTTAAAATCTGGTGGTGTAAACCAAGCGCTGTTTCTCATTTATTTTTCTTTTTAAGGTGTCCCACAGGTTAAACTGCTTTGTGGAAGTGACATGCTGGAATCTTTTGGGATCCCCAATCTGTGGAAGGTGGAGGACATCACTGAAATTTTGGAAAATCATGGCCTTATATGCATCAGTAGGCCTGGACACAACGTTCAGAAATTCATCTATGAATCTGATCTTCTGTGGAGACATAAGAATAACATTCACCTTGTAGAAGAATGGATCACAAATGACATTTCCTCCACCAAGATTAGGAGAGCGCTGCGGAGGGGCCAAAGCATTCGTTACCTAGTGCCTGATGAAGTTCAAGCATACATAGAAAAAAATGATCTGTATAGTCCAGAGAGTGAAGACAAGAATGCTGGGGTTGTCTTGGCTCCCTTACAGAAATATGCAAGTGATTCCAAGAACTAACAGGCACCAACTTACTTACTTTCTGCTGTGAAAAAAGCTACAGTTCAGTACAGGAAAATGTGGTTTTTTGGGGATTGAGTTTTTGTTTGGGTTTTTTTAAGTAAATAGTGGGCTAGTTCTGTGGCTTTAGTACATATGTAGTTGCTGTTGAGGTTTGGTGCACTCAATAATTGCACCTACACAATGTTTTTAAAATCCAGGAATAAGATTTTCACATTTAAACATTTTATCACAGCGCAGTGAACTAAGTATAAGAATTCACACTTGCATATGAGAATTAAAAATTAACAAAACGAATGAAAATGTTCTTAGTTTTAACAGGGACTGCTCTGACTGCTATTTATAAAATACACAAATATTTTTAATAACTTAGGGTGTCTTAAAAAAGTCATTTAATTTCAAAATGTACCACGTAAATGATAGTAAATCTATAGAACTCATTTTTTAAAAAATTGCCAACATGTGGTGCACCTCAAAGAAATGATTTAGCTCTATCCTGGAAGGGAAAAATTTACTCCTGGCTGTAGTGGTGCTAGTTATACCGTGCTTTAAGCTGCCTGCCTTTCAAATATGTGGTCTGTTTATTTGCTGTCATGCAATTTGCTCCAAAAAATGCCTTCGTGCTTTACTTTTCCACTCATGTTTCCAGAGCTGTACGTTAAGCTCAGCACTGTTTCTCCTGGAAGGACAGCCCTACTTCAGAAACTGGCTTGTAGCCATTGATTTAATGGATAGAAATTAATAATAGTATCATTGCACTGATTCTCAGACAGTTGTCCATTTATTTCAAATAATAACTGAGCTTTTGCTTTTGAGCCAAATGTATGTAACCAGAATTGTTTTCTGTAGCTGGAGTTGAAAAGAAATAGTAGGATATTAAGACTGTACATAAGTGAAATGTTTTTCTTTGCTAGAAATCCAGTTTTGAATCTAATGGTATACTGTCTGTATTATGTGATTATAGAGGCACTGTGAATGTCATGGTGATAGAATTCTACCTCCCTTTATTTGCCGTCATCCCATTTTTGTTTGGATCATGTGCCTTATTAAAAACATCTAAGTTTCCAAGACACTAGCTAATGGATCAACAGCTTTTTCATACGACCTCTGTAAGATGACTCTGTTCACGTTTTTCAGATAAACAAATCCAGCAGAATGTGAGACTCGGGGCAGGAAGCCTAGATGCTGTTGGGCAAGTCTAGAACCAGGAACATGGTCCAGGATCTTAACTGTGACAACCTGTCATCCTCCTTCCCTGGATCCCCAAAGAGCTGAGGCAGAGGTGTAGGCTTCCCTAGGAGCTTAGGGTGAGTCTGGAAGCCAGAAGCCAAACACAGAACGTCACGGGTGGCCCTAGGGCCTGCAAGGCTCATATGAAACCTAGCAAGGGAGTTGAGACAATATCAGGAAAACCTGTAACCCACAGTGGAACAAGCATCAGCCATACAAACTTGAAGCCCCGCATGAAATTCTGCAATTACCATACACTAGAAATCTATGTTCCACCAGCTTCAGCCTGTAAAGGTGGCTGTCCACAGAGAGTCTACAAGGAGATTCGTGTAATAGAATGAAGTCACAACTTAGAAGTGCATCTGTTAGTGCACTGTGACAGAAAGCATCAAGGATTCTTAGGGTTTTTTCTTGGTGATTCCTGCATTGAGTGGCTCTGCCTGCCATTTTTCCCCTAGAGCTCAATCAAGCTTACCCTGTCCTTTGATAATGAGGCTGGGTTCATTTAGAACTTTTATAAATTGTTAAATTATGCCCCCCATGACACCTTAGCAATCAAGCTGCCATAACTGATGGAAGATAACTGTAGTATTGATGGCACATGGGAAAGGACAAGATCTACCTTCCTCTTTTGCTCACTGTATGACTGACAAGAGTAGAGAGCAAAAAAGATTTATTTTCTGCACTCAAGTCAGCCAGCGTGCTTCTGAATAAAGAGAGCATTTCTTTCTAATGGGAAAGCACCCTATTTATGTGGTCATTTTTCACAGTAAAACTGCACTTTAATTCTAAGTTTATTCTTCTAAATAATGATGCTGGTGTATGGTGGTGCACTTTGTGTAATTCTAGAGAAAATGCAAATTCAGTAAGATGTTTTATAAAGCTTTGGTCTTCAAACAGTTCTGTTTCACTGGGTTTTAATGTAGTTATGTGTGATGGGTCTTTCAATAAAATAAATTGCATGTAACATGCTCATTTTAGTCATCCTGTTATTAACCAAATCTGATGTCTGCTGAGTGCATGATTTTAAGCAGATAGAATGATGTCGGTGCAGTTTTGTCTATTCAAAACAGAACATTGTTAAAAAATTACACTGACTGCTGAATATACACTATTTTATTAGTGGGATCCAGAAACCTGCCTGCTACGACACTAGAAGTAACCACACACTGGCAATGTACTGTTCCAATCGGTTATAAATGTCAGCATCACAGTCAGTGATGTGGCATATTCAAAAATGTTAGTCGGGTATAACTTTCAAGAGCAGACAAGATCTAAAGGAGAACCTGTATACTTGAAAATGCAAGGTTTGTGAGTAATGCAGTTCACTGAACTTCTTTATAAAGAGTTCTAATGCGTTCACAGATGTTCTACAAGCAAAAATTAGGCCTCTTTTATTTTTTTAAATCACCGCATTGGGTTTGCTCTATTAAGAGAACATATCTCCCTTATACCACATGTGTAATTCAGACATTTTATAAATACTGCAAGAGCAGCAGGAACCACTTTACTTCTGTAATGAGGCCACATCCTTCATTAAATGTGTTAGATGCTCAATGCTGCATAGCAGATAAGATGGAAATGGAAAAAAATTCTTTCTGTAAAAAGAAAATTGGGAATTTGTAAGGCAGAAAGAAATGAACTATCATAGGATGTGGCCACGTGTCCAGGGCACTTGGCATTTCTTCCAAAAAGTTCCAAAGGCAATTTTTTGTCTAAACCTTGAAATAGTAACCCGAATACACTTTATAAATCTTAGTTTGAGATTAAGTACTGATTTACAGGAAGAAGCACCACATCCCAGATAATCTGTGTAATCTTAATTTTCAATTAAAATGTAACATCCAGGCTTTTACACAGGACTCATTCAAGTACTGACTTCTCTTTACTTGGAAGAGTCAGTAGTATTGCAACATTATGCTTTACTACCATAACCTCGTAGTAACAAATTATGGGTGAAATGTTAGTAGTTGAGTCCAAGGGAAAGAATTTTCATTTCTTTGTGCCATTCCTAGTTTAGTATAGGTTAGAGAACAATATCCATCTGCGAATAGGAAACAAGCTCTGACGTCCTAATTTCCTGCTCGCCTGATTCTGTGAGTCATGTAGGTCAAACTGTCAGCTCCAAAAATGTAGCTAAAGTTCAGAGAAACTTAATTTTCTCTGCCAAATATTATCTTTTTATTCAACCTAACCTAACCCAAGTCAGTAAATAGATACATGTAGTAGCTATAGGTGAGTTTCCTCATTCACGATTCAGAATACCAAATTCCCTTTTTACTGTGGTAGCAACACAAGTAAGATTTCCCTCGCCCATCAATTTTGCAATTTTCTTTTAATGCAGCCTTCACTGTGGTGCTCAGTACTGTCCTATCTGACCGATTCGTCACTTTAGAAATTTCTTTCACTTCTTGACTAAAGTCCAAACCTGAAGCTTACCTGCTGCATCCGTGCTCTACTCCCTATATGCTCTGCCACAATGTATAGCATCAAATGAAACATCAGTGGGAATAACTTATCTCTAGAACTGTGTCAGAGGCACTGTGTTAAAATTTGCTGATACAATAGCATCCACAGTTTAACAGTCAATCCCTGTCTGTTTAAATACAGCATGTATTTACAGCGAGTACTTCACCTTTTCAACAAATATGTAGATTTTACATCGTAAAGCCATGGATCTAATGTACATGCAGGGAATTTTAGTAATGACAAAACGTGTCCAAGATTCCCTTTCAACTATACAAGATGGATGCAAATCGTTTAAACCACTTGGTTTGCATTGCGACTCTTGGGCTATTAACATTTGCTCCACACAAACATTTCAGAAACTGTGAACTTTTCCCTCCAATGCAGCTGAAGTTGATGTGCAAATACCCTCTCACCTATTGGCTCAGCAACGGTGTCCTTCCCCTCTATCAGAAAGGCTCTGGGATGTAATCCCACCCACAGTCTTCCTTATAAAAGGCCTGGTTGGAAAACTGTTTCTTCATTTTTACTTTTTGGTCAGAGGTTGATTGTGGTTTTTTCCCTCAGTTTGGCAATGCCTGTGGATTTCAGTGGGACCTGGAACCTCATCAGCAATGACAACTTTGAAGGTTACATGGTGGCCTTAGGTAGGTGAAAATACCTGATTCTATCCTTTGTCCCTTCCCCCAGAAGGTTCCTCCTGAATTTTAAGAGTCTGAGTTCTTCTAATAGTTATTGCTGAAGCTATTTTTTTCTCTGGAAAAACAATAGAAGGATCTTTGTTTATTGAGAAACAGACAGGATTTTACTTAGCCTGTCGCCCAAGTGTCCTTGCAGCTTTCAGGAATTTCTCAGCCTAGTATTTGTTAAAAGTAGAATTTTTGCATAGCTTGCATCAGAGACAGGGAAAAGTTTGCCCTGTTCACTCAATTTCTCTTGCTTTGGAGCAGAAACCTACAGAACCTGTGTCTAGGATTAATTCAATGTTAAGTAAAAAAAAGTGCTTAAGTATTTCCCACTTCCAGGCAGTTGTTCAGCTTAGCGTAATTTATCTTTAAACAACCTACAAAATACTTCTCTCATTACTGTGACTTGTTGATAAGTCTCTCTAACCGTCCCTTTTCTGGTGTCTTTGAAGCTTACCTCTTATCTTGCTCAGATCTTTCAGAGAAAGAGATTAACAGTGCCCTAATGGGGAACTAAGAACGTTCTCAGTACTTTATTAGTTTCCTTGTACAAAGCTGATTGCAGACTGTGACAGCAGGCAACTTTGGGTGCTGTCTCCTCTTCTCCCTGCCTCTCCCCCTCAGGCATGTCCTGAAAACAAGCCCGAGTAATTAATTTAAGGAATTCTACCCTATTTAGGGTGCAAAGATTTCTTGTTAATTTACATCATGCCTTTCCTCTGACAAAGTTGAGAATAGGCATTAACTATTTTCTCTAGCTAAGCAGGGGGTAAGTGTGAGACCAAGCTTGGGGTGCCTGTATGGGGGAAACCAACTCTCTCCTATTCCCAAAAGGCCTCTTCTGACTCAAAGTCCTAGAAATCTTGCATAGGAATTGTGCAACAATTAAGTACATGGATTTCCAAAGAGTAAAATGTACAAGAACGTGACCTTATCTGTGTAACATACATCTTTCAAAAGAACCAAAATCCAACAAACAACAACAAAACCCTGCATAGCAGTAAGGTCAGACCATCTAAGAAATGCTTCTAGTAGTAATAAAGGTAAGTTCTGGCTGTCAGAATGGCTGGTGATAAATACAACTCTGACCTTTTTCCCTCCTGTCCAAGGTATTGACTTTGCAACACGCAAGATAGCGAAAATGCTAAAGCCTCAGAAAGTGATCAAACAAGATGGTGATTCTTTTTATATCCATACCACTAGCACATTCAGAGATTATTTGCTTCAATTCAAAATTGGAGAAGAGTTTGAAGAAGATAATAAAGGCCTGGATAACAGAAAATGCAAGGTAAGACTGAATAAATAAAATCAAGAGGCTGTAACAAAATTAAGATGCCATGATCAGTCCAGCTACATGAGCTGACATTGCTTCAGGAATACTATTTGTAATGCAGCACAGGTAGGAGCCTGAGTTACACACGAGGAGTTGCACATACAGAAACACTTTTTTTGTTCCCTCTTCCACAGAGTCTAGTTACCTGGGAAAATGACAAACTTGTCTGTGTCCAGACTGGTGAGAAGAAGAACAGGGGCTGGACTCACTGGCTTGAAGGAGATGACCTCCACCTGGTATTTACTACAGATTTCTACTGATTCTGTCTCTGTGACAAAAAGAAGATCTATAATGTGTTCATGGTGTTCACAAGTCTTCTTCTAGCTCTATAGTGTTTGTAATGGATGGTACACAGTGAGCACAATCTCCTTTGATTTAGTTTAGCTGGAAAAAAAAATGATTGACTGTCTTGTATAGTTGAATTCAGATGTTGCATAACTTACTAGCACGGCAGCAGAGTGGTGGTCAGTAGTCATGGCAAAGGATCTACGTTCACTTTTAAAAGCAGTTCCTTTGATTACTATATACATCTATACTTTTTTTTTTTTGTAGGAGCTTCGTTGTGAGAATCAAGTATGTAAACAGGTCTTCAAGAGAGCTTGAATATGTGTACTGGTTTCTACATGGAAAGACCCAGGAGACTATTCATCCTCATGTCCAGCACTGGCTGTATGGACAGGAACTGATTCCTTGTACCTATTAACCTAAGTGGTCTGATGTTTCTGGCTCAGGAAATAAGACTGCAGGTGCCAGTGGTAAAGATCTGATTTTTGTTAATAAATACCCAAAACCAAACCAGTCTTAAGTACTTGACTTCTGAATGTGTTTTCAGGGGAGGGAACAACCCAAAACATAAGGGATATGGTTTGGGTCTCTAGTTAACTAACAGTCCAAATCAAAACAAGAAAAGCTGCCTATTCTAAAGGGGCACGCCAACATCAAACAAAATGGTGGTGGAAGGGAACGTGGTAGAGAAGTGAAGATAACAACAAAGGAAGCAGACAACAAGGGATACAGGTTTATTATTCAAAATGCTTCTCTTTAAGATGTAGACTAGTAGTTAACTCCACTTGCTTCTATCTTAAATGTGCAATGTAAGGTCCTCTATTGCACCATACTTGCTTTGTTCTTAAAATAATTAAGTTCAGCTTACCAGAGGAAACCAGTCTGTGATCAAATCCCAGAACAATGAAGACAGGTCTGAGTAATCCCTGTAGATTACAGTCTGCAAAATAATTGAACACCATAAGCACGTATACAGAGCAAAAACAATGCTTCTTTAGTTAAATGATGTTGCTGTGTGTTGTTGGTAACACTAACATTGGAGGAATCTTACCACTTGCGGAAAGAGAAAAGAGTTTTATTAAATCTAACTTAAGCTTAGTAACATAAATACTTTCTATGGAAAAAAAATCTAAAGTAATTTATGACATTTCAAAACATAAGTAACACTACAACACTACCTTTCTAATACTTGTCAGTTCAGAATTTTTAAAGCTACCAGACAAAATCTGTTGAAGTTTGGAGGGCTTTTTGTCAGATGGAACCCCTCATACAATCACTAGAGGCCTACATAAATCTAAGATAGTTTCCAAAATATTAACAAAAGAACTTCTATTCTTTGGAGAGCTAGGGAAATTTGGGGGAACAGCAGTAAAATGTCTGATGTTTATTCAATGGATCCTGACAGTGTCTTCCTTCTGGAACGGAGTAGTTTTCATTCATTTGGAAAAAAGTTCTAATATAAATAACAAAGTCGTGCAGCAGACCTACTCAGCGACCTGCAGCAGCAGCCACACAGCCTTCGCTGCGCCACTAGATGGCCCCTGGGGAACGTATGCCATCGTTACATTGCACAGGTTCTGACAGCAGTGCTGTAAGTGTTAAATACTGCAGATATTCTCACACCCCACAGCTTTTAAGCTGTGCACTCCAATAAGATATGCATGAGAAAGAATACCGAAAGGCAATGATGACCTTAAGAACTCTGTTATTACAAAGAGAGACTCCAAGTAGAAATCAGAAAAATGGAACCTTAGAAACCCGTATGACTAGAAGTATAATAATTCACGAATAAGGCTGCTATTAGGAAGACCTTATTGTTAGAAATATAGAAGAGTTATTATCAGCAGTGATATTACTTTTCTTATTGCTACCTTCCTACTTCAAATTGCTGACCTGAAAGCAGGTAATGCTATGCAGAACTCGCTGCAGGATGCTTTGGAGATCTTGAGGATAAGAGAAGCTACTGCAGTGACATTTATATGCTAACCAATTCTCATGCTTTCACAAAATACAAATTAAACATCTTGAAATGCAAGGTGGAGATAGAAAGGGAGCAGTCATATGTTCTGGAAGTCGGGGGGAAAAAAAAGAAAGATGCTAAGATAGCCTTTGCCAAGAAGATATGCACTTGAACTATAGAACTGAAGGACAAGCACAAAACTCCCCACAGAAGCACTTGAAGGGTTTTATTCAAAGGTGTTTCAGACCACTTCAATTATCTTATATTGCTTTGATGGTAAAACTTTTTCATCAACCAGCCTCTGAGTTTTTCAGTGCAACTGCTGACCAAGTGTATAATAATGATTTTCAAGTATGCCAGCTGCATGTGAAAGTACTTTATAGATAGGTGAACAGAAATGTGTTGCCTTCTGGATGCTACAGTCAAAATAGACAATGGAAAACCAGAAGAACAGCCAGGATTCACAGTCTCTAAAACACTTTATCTAATGATGAGAAGAAAAAATATTATACAAGTGATATATACAAATGGAAGGAGTCGTATCACTTAATGTAGTTTGCTATTATTGTTTCTAAAAGTTGGTCTTCCTGATACACTTATAGAGACTACTTTTAAACTAAGCATGTAGCTCTTTCGTGACACCATCAGAAGTACCTTTAAGGTTGCCAATTTTTACTTAAAAGCTTTTAAGATATATAATTTGTGTGTAGTCTTCTAATAATTTTCTTGCACACTATTCTGTGCAATGACTATGTAAATTAGAATTAGGACCAAACCAGCAAGTGAAATAATGTAAAAGCCTGTGCTTTGGATTATAGCCCCAACTCCACTGGGGAAAAAAACAAACAAACAAACAAAAAACCAAACCACAAACCAAAAAGAAACATAATCCCAAGAAGACAAAGAAACACAGTATGAAGCATCATCTAAAAATCAAAGGTAACAACCATGCATACGTTCTACAAAAAGACCAAAAATACATATATTATGATCCAATTATTTGCAAACGAATTGGTTTCCCATTCTGGGCACCTTGGTTAAGTCGTCAGAAATATTGGTTTTGTTCAAACACCTAAAAATCAATACAGTACATTAGGGAAGATATATACTGAAACACAAGACCAAATATCGTGTCTGCCTCATATGAATTAAAGAAATCTCATACATTTTATTGCTTTAGAATTATTTGCAGAGCTTATGGAAATATGTCCTTATTCTACCCCTTGTTCATACAGACCAGTTTGCTTCCATCTTAAGAACATCCTGTTGTCCTCCTTTCATGGGATTCTTCCCCTCGCTGAGTCAAACTACGCCGCACTGCTCAGAGCTGCCTGTGAAGATCTTACTGACTGCTCATCCTGGAGCAAAAATCTGCTGATGCAACTCCCATTTTTTTGCCCTCTTTCAAAAGAGCAACTTCTCAAAATCCTGTTCTTTTTCACCTACGTGTATTATAACTGATCAAACGAGCTCGTCCTGAAGTCTACACAGAGCCTGGCTGGTTTGTTCTCCAGCTGAAGACTCATTATGAAGTCAAGGGCAACGAAACAGGAGGAAAAGATGAATATCTTTCACGAAAATATAATTTTGTGGTATAATGAAATAACTAGGTGAGGAAAAGTTTGTGTTTTTACACAAGAAAAGAAAAAAATACCTCAGGTTCACACTTAGAAAGGGCTGAGGCCCAGTACTCACTGGGGGCTTGATGTTCTCATTTTCCTTTGGTACGTTTTTGCACCGAATAGACAAAAAGCCTGTAGGCTTTCGATCATTCCTTACTGAGAGGTGGGCTAACACCTCAGAGGAGCGGAGCATGTACGGGCCCGTTAAAACGGGAAGATTTCAGGAGCCTCACCCCCGCCGGGACACCCCCGTCCGTACCTGCGGGGCTGCTCCCGCCTCCGGGCAAGCGGCGACGTGTCTCCGAGCTGCCAGCTCCCTCCTTCCCGCCCTTCT
>WKFP01014673.1:367080-406428 GCA_011057875.1 Pterocles orientalis | reverse complement strand
CCCGCGCGCCGCGCCGCACCGCGCCCCGCCTCCCAGCGCTGCCATTGGTCAGCACAGCGCGGGGCCCGGCATGCCCGGTTCTCTCCGCGGCGCCGGGCGGTCTCACGTGATCCCGCCCCAAGATGGCCGCCGCTGCCCTCTTGTTTTGATGAATAATCTCTGCGCGGGGCAGGGGCCGCGGCGCGGGCGGGGGCCGAGGCCAAGGCCGAGGGGTGCGGGCGGGCCGGGACAGGCCAGGGGGCGGCTCCTCCTCGGCCGCGGCAGGTCGCGGCGGCAGCTGAGGCGCTAGGCGGTGGGAGGCGAGGAGCGGGCCGGGGGCGGTGGCGGGGCCGGCTGCCGGCGGGCGAGGCGCGGCGCGGGCGCCCCGGAGATGCCCTTGTGAGGCGGCCCGGGGGGCAGAGGCGGCCGGAGAGCGCTTCCTCGGAGCTGCCCCTCAGCGGGGCAGAGGAAAGCGCCCTCCCTCCGTTCACCATTAAGAGGAAGGCGATGGAGGAGCTGAGCGCGGATGAGGTGAGCGGGGCCGGGGCCTGAGGGGGCGGGCGGGCCCTGCGGGGAGGGGGCGCCGGGCTGTCCCTGGGGCCCCTCCGGACCCCGAGGTGAGATTTCTGAGGGGAAAGGAGCGGTGCTGAGGCCTCTGCCTCCGCCCGGTGTGGGTGCTGGGTGTTTGCCGTGTGGTCCGAGCTGTCCCTGACCTGCCCCCCCGGGCTGGTCGGTGGGGTCGGATCGATTCTCCTGGTTAATTGTTTGTTCTCTGCTTCCCTCTGCCAGGTGGGCTTTGTCTGGAGGGTGTCTCTTTTCTGTGTTCAACGCCTGGCGTTTTATATGGTCTCTATGTGTGATTTAGCAAAAAATTCTATTTGTTAACGTAGTAAGACACTTAAAATCGTGCTTCCTCAGGCTCTTCGCTGAGAAGCAAGGGGTGTGTGTGTGATCTTGTGTTTGATATCGCTTGTTCTTGAAACAGGCTTGCCAGTTTTTCCATGCTGCCTTTGGTTTACTTTTTTTAATTATTCAACCTCTTGTTCTTTTACTTAAGAGTTAGAGGTGTTATGTTGTGATTGGCAAACACCTGACATGGAATAGTATGAGCTATGCCAGCTTCTTCCTTCTGAACGGTGGTGTTTTCCTTTTTTTTTTAGTATAGACTGAGGTCTTGTGTTTTGCTCTTACATTGGGGGAACTCTCAAATGGATTCTGTCTTAGTGCTGATCAGGATACAAGAAAGTTGCCCTGATGTAGTGCCCAAACCATATACAACTTCAGATCGCCCTCATCTCTTTAAAATAACATTTTAATGTTCAAGTGTGTTGGGTACATACAAAGTGTATTGTATTGCACCAGCTGCATCGTAGGGTCATGGCTGTACGTGTCGTCCAGGGAGGATCAAAATAAGTTATTTTTGTTCTGTACCATATCTTGTGACAGGATCGTAGATCAAGGTGGCTGCTCTTGTCACTCAGATTTGTATTCCAAAAAGTTAAGATGTTTTTGATTATGTTGTATATCATGATTTAGCAATCCTACTGTGCTGCAGCAGGAACTAGGAGGAGGTACTCGTACTGTTTACGTGATGAAGGTCCTCATGTTCTGTGGAAGCATTGAGGAAAGGAGTGGTTCCCATGTTGGGCAGAGTGGGATAGGATGCCAGTGTTGTAATTTCTACTGTGAAAAGGGATCCCTAAATGTGTAGGTGTATTGCATGAGTTCTTTTGTTCACGTGCGAACGTGATCATTAAACTGCATCCGATTGTGAGGTGTTTTATGATTCGTTTCAGAATTATTTAACCTATGTAAGCTTGCTTGTGTCATTGCTTCAGCAAATTACTGACATCATCAAAAACACTGCATCATGGAACTGAGGCTGCAGAAAATGACTTTTCAGCTGGGATTCATCTACCTTTTCTGGCAAAATAATTGTCTCAAGTGACTCAAGTTTTTCCATGTCTTTCTAGTGCGGTTCAGCTATGACCAAAGCTGTCTGGGCTTTCAGGTGATTGCTTGAGACAAACAGTCTGATATCATTTTAGGAGAGTCACGCTATCACTTTTTATTGTTAATGGACCCGTCACTGAAAAGTCCCAGCCACGTCTGTTTTAATATTCCCCCACATCTCTGCTTTACTGTTACTTGACGCAGTTGGACCCTGGATCAGAGGTGGACTGTATGAAAAAATAGCCTTCTAAAATCCGTCGTATGTGACTTCTCTCTGATTCACACTCTTTATCTGGCAGTTACTGGAGGTGCAAAAACACTTAAGTTGAAATTAATTGCAACCTTCTTGTAGATTAGATTATCTTCGGATATTGAACCATAATTAAGTGTAACATTAACAGGCTGTAACTTTAAAAGAAGAGAGACATACAGTTGGTAATGGCTGCAGGATTGTGGGATATATTTTAGCTTGAGGAAGGTATTTTCTACTCCTGTCAACAGTGTCTCTCACTGAAATTTTCTCAGTGTTTACTTTGGTAAAGCACTAGAAGTTGTCATTCGCTACAGACCACACTAAAATCTTTAGGAGGGGAGAAAAAATGCCTTTTTAGTGTGTGAATTTTAGCATGAGTGAGAGACAATACAAGATGAGAATAGGGGCTGCATAGAAAAAAGCAGAGTCAAATGAAATGTGGAATAAAGTGGGAAAGAGTGATGTTAACTTGGCATTTTTTAACATTTACATGACTTCGAGTAGTTCAGAGTAGTGTTTTATGAGCACAGAACATGGCCAGTGTCACCAGAAAATGAAGCATTTCTTAAACCAATTTCACATGCTCTAATAACTGCAAGAAAAATAAAGCTATCCCTTCAAATTTCCCTTTACTGTGCAGGTTTGGAACTTTTCTATGATTATGGTAGAATAAAAAATTTCCTCAGTCTCCCTAAGCTGTTGCCACTCAAGCAGAGGTTGATACAGATTTATTTTTTCTTTAACTGAGAGTGTGAGTTTGAGGGACCAGCCTTCCTGGCTGTATCTTTATTGGTCTGCTGCAAAACTAAATTATCCATTAACCATCTTTAACAGGGTGCTGGTTTTACATTGTTTGTTGTAGTGTGGCCAGCTATCAGCTTTTAAGAAGTCCAGTAAGATCAAAAACGTATTTCTGAAAACTAATGTTCAAAGACCTACTCTAGCAAAAACTGTACTAATTAAAAAGCAATGTGCTTTTTTCCATTCAACCAATTAGATTTTTTTTTTTTAAATTAACCTTTGAAACTGTGTTTTATGGAGTTGTGATCTGTAGGGAAATGGGCAGTGTTTGTCCGGTAGCCTGTGCAATAATTAGTACCAAAGAACTTGTCACTGTTAGGTAATGGAATGATACAAACCAGCTTTGTCATACCTCACTGCTGCGGGTCCTCACTGCGGAAATCCAGGGCTAGCTATTGTTGAGGTATTCTAAATTTTCCCAATAAAATATTTTTAAAAACCCAGCTATGTGTTTCTTCATGGTAATGTGGAGAGTCATCCGGTCTGAAATGAGAACAGGTCACTTTGAACTCCCACAACTCTAAAGTACGTTATTTCTGTTGTGTGAAGGCAGCAGGTTAGGGCCTCCTTGTGCCTGCTGTTGTGCAAACCAGCTTCGTCTTCTGGGTCCCTGTGCTGTGCCCTGAGCACCACGCCTATCTCTCTTCCTCATCTCAGTGCTCCTCAGTCTTCAGGCACAAGGGAATTAACTGGATAGAGTGTGTGCCCCGGTTTTATGCTGTGTTCAAACTTCTCTTTCAGCCTGCACCTTTGCCTTTCTAGCATAGTACCTTTGTTTCTCCCCTTTTCTTTTACATAAAACTGCCTGATCTTGAGATCAAATTTCAGATTTCTGCGATAATTTTATGTAAATCTAGAGGAATATGACAACTCAAGGTATCTAAGAACCAAATCTGGTTCTCTAACAATTGCTGAACATACTCTCAGTTGTGAAAGCTGTCTCTTTCCGTGGAAAAAACATTCAGAGTTTATTTATATTTTAATGTTAATTTTTTCAGCAATAAGGAAGATAAGTATAATTTGCCTGTCATCCTTAAAGGGGCAGGGGAAAATCTTGTATTGGTTTTAAATGCAATATTTTCTCTAAAAGCAGCTCAATGTCTATGCAGATTTCTTTGTTCTGAGGCCTTCTCAGATTTTTTTTTTCAGGTAGGTTACTGTCTGGGGGGTTGGTCCGCAAGAAGGATGAGTGGTTGGTGAACTAAGAGTGGTAAAGACAAAGCAAAAAGTTCGTCTTGGTGTCCTCCTGTTTCGACAGCAGCAATTGCAGCTGGTTTTGGCATAATTTTGGCATTGATGAAGCCTGGTGCTGTAGAGGAAAGAATGCTGAGTGACATAAGTGACCTCAGTTATCTGCTTGAAACTGGGAGAAGAGAGCTTTCGTTCAAGTCATGCCTTGTGAGGGATGTGACCCTCTTTGAGTAATCAATGTTTGACTGTATTTGAGAATGAATTGATAAATATATTGATTAGCATCTATGTCTGTTTCTTCTCCCATATTTCCTTCCTGATATCGGATTTGGAACTAGATAGCGAGAATGACTGTGACCAGTTGTGGAAAAGTTTCACATCACATTTATTTATCTTGTTTTTTTACATAATCAATCTTTGTATTTCTCCTTCAGACACTCGTGCATATATGGGCTCTTTGGGTGTGTATTTGTATTTTTTTTTCTCCATTCTTCCCTTCCATTTCTTTATGTGAAAAACATGTTTATAGATCAGTTGAATGCTAAGGAAACAGCTTTTTAAACTTTAATTCAACCCCCTAATTCAAACAGATTTCAGTTCAGATAGGTTGTTTAACCAATAATATTTTTGGTACAGCTTTGTGAGCTGCAAACACTTCATCTGGATTCAGCAATAGGGAAAATGGGTATGGGGACGTGTAGCTGACTTTTTCTTTTAGTAGTAGTAGGTTTTTTAGATAAAGTAGTCTTTTCAGATAAACAGCTGAAAAAATAAGATATTTTAAAATAACTTTTTAGACCACAGTATGTACAGCTTCAATTTATGGCGAAGCTAAACAATTTATTTATGCAATAAGCTCCCCTGTTTTGCTTGAAAAAGAGGAGGGATTAAGGCATTCTAATCATAGTCTCCTTTTTTTTTTTTTTTGTCTTAAGAACAAAAAAAAAAGGAGGAATTTATTTTGTAGCTGCCTTCCATGTTCATATGGCGACACCTGTCATGGAGGGAGATGTAGTTCCAGACACTCTTTTCCCACAGCTTTTGAAGTCTGATTTAATGTGATCTGTTCTTCCTCCTGTTGGGGTAGGATTCACAGGCCATTAAATGACTGCAGGAATGTAGCGTAGACATTGACTTGACACCAGTCTTTTGTTCACTCTTTCACTTGCTTGGCAGCTCTTTATAGAGTTATGAGCAGAAATGAAAACGGATACACTACATGCAGTGCTTGAGTATCATAATACAGAGAGGGAATAACATGAATTATTTTTGCAGGGAGTGGACACCCTCCGGTATGATACTTTTATTTTCTGCTGGGCCCGTTTGGAGCTGGAGGTATAGGCTTTAGGAACAGATCTTCTGAGGCAGCCTGTGATAATAAAGAACTTATTTTCTGTTTTTCATTTATGTGTCAAATTTCATTGGAAGTACTTAGAAATTATGAGTTGTATTTTCTCTTTCTCATGTATAATGTTAGTGTTATGTGGTCACATGCTAATTTTAATCAATAGGTTCGTTACAGTTTTCTGAAGTTGGATTTTGAAGGCAGATGCTTCTCCATTCTACTAGTAATGTGCAAAAACTGTTTTTTAAATTCTGTCTGGTGGAGTGTCTCTAGGTGATGAGGGGATGTTACTTACTGTCTGTCTTTACTTCTCAAGATGATTCTGTCCAGCAGATGAGTTCTGTATTTTGAGTGATGCGGGTCTGTTTCAGATTAACTTGGACCCCGATGGTCTTCAATAACTTTCAACTGGATCTTGTTTAACACAGGTGTTTTTATTAGTGTCACGTGGTGTGAAATTAAGGCAAAGGTCATGTACATGTTGTCCCTTTTATCAGATTGATGGAGTTTGTTGCATCAAATGCCAAAACAAATGGGGAGGAGTGTGACAGGTTTTGAAACTGCTGAGCAGTAAATGTTAAACTTGTCTTTCACAACTTTCTGAGGGACAAACACAGCGCAAATGGTTTTCCAGGGCAGCAAATACATGCTTAAAACCTAAACTTCACAGATATTTTGGTACTGTCACGCAGAACAGAGAAAGGGCTGTAAGTCTTGGCTTCCTTTTGCAGGTTATCAGGCAAAGCTTCTGTATTCGCAGCTTCACAGGAGCGAGCACCCCTGCCATGTCGGGGGGCCGAAGGGCAACTGTGGGGTGTGTGTGCATATGTCCGTGCAAACCAGCTTGTTTATTTGCTGTTATTTTATTTCATTTGTGCAGATTCGTCGAAGGCGCCTTGCTCGGTTGGCGGGGGGACCATCGTC
The DNA here is from genome assembly GCA_011057875.1 of Pterocles orientalis. NCBI lineage: Eukaryota > Metazoa > Chordata > Aves > Pterocliformes > Pteroclidae > Pterocles > Pterocles orientalis. The sequence continues at coordinate 399,982 of WKFP01014673.1, read as the reverse complement.
CCAGCCGACTACGCCACTGACATCACCGCAGAGAGAGACCCCCCCTGGACCACCCATAGTAGCACCAGCCCCGGGGCCATCCCATAGTCTAGGCCTAAATGTCCACAGCATGACCCCAGCTACCTCTCCCATCGGTGCATCAGGTAGGCTGGTGTGTTAGTGACAACAATAGTCATTGTATGTCTGCTGAAAGTTATTGTACAGCCCCTTGGCTTTAGAACATGAACGCTATTACCGTGCTGCTGTCTGACGCTTCTCTGAAGAAGGCTTCATTGCAAAGTGAATCCACCTGTTCATGTCCTGACGCTCATCGGCCATGCTCCAAAGTCATTATATTGCTCTCCATTTGCTGGTGTTGCACAGTGCATTTTGTTAGGACTCTTTGGATACTTATTTTATTCTTGTGGAGAAGGAAAAGTGCTGATAATTTCCCAGTAAATCGTGGGAGGTTTTGTGGGAAGACTGTCAGAACTCAAGTGATCTCCATTGTAATGCCCCAGCGTGAAGTCCTGTTCTGATAGGACTGACTTTAGAGGGGCTTTTACAAAGTCTTAAGTTAGAGCAATCTTATAAAAATATCAATTTGTCGGTGGTGTTTTTTTTTTAATGGGATTGAATCTCTGAGCACTTAATGGATGCAAATTTGGTTTTGTTCTTTGTGTTGTAATGCAGGTAAGCATTCCTATATTGTGGCTGCAAGAGGTAGAAAATGTGATTATCTGTAGTCAAATGTGAATATTAATACGTATTTCCTAGGGCATTACTGAGAATGCTTAAGACCTGGATTGAAGAACAGTATTTTCTCTCCTTCTCCATCCAGATAGTTGTGTTCTGTAGTAGTAATCTTGGTGGTGCCTTTTCCCTAGGAGTAGCCCACCGAAGCCAGAGCAGCGAAGGAGTGAGTTCACTCAGCAGTTCTCCATCTAACAGCCTTGAAACACAATCCCAGTCTCTCTCTCGGTCTCAGAGCATGGATATCGATATTGTCTCCTGTGAGAAAAGGTAAAAAATGCAGCTTGTATAAGCCAGGAAATACCGTGAAATGCTTATCATCCAAACAACTTACACAGGAAAATGTTCCACAATTTCTCCCTTCCAGCCATGTGAATGCAATAGGGCTACATGTTTAAAAACGGCACTCTGTTTAGACCACTGTGATGCTTTTTCTAGTCTGATTTTAGTGGGAATTCCTGACCTAAAGTGATAAAAGACAGAACATTAAGTGATGAGTACATCTGGTGGGGATAATTTAGCTACTCTATTTAAAAAAGGAAAGGTTGTAGGATGCGCTAGCTGTGTAGTTTGTATTGCCTGCTGAAGAAACTTGGTATTCTGTTTCTTGAATTCAAAATAAACGAAACACAAGATGTATCTATCAGCTAGGGATTTTAATTGCTGTTTGTGCATATGGCTGTCCTTTTGCTTTGGTGTTTTTCTGCTGCTTCTACTTAAGGTGACACTCTTTCAGTCAGCATCTTACAGAGGACTGCCTGCAGCTTTCTACAAGCTAATGGGCTTCTTTCCTTATTTCCACTTACAGCATGTCCCAGGTAGATGTGGATTCAGGAATTGAAAATATGGAGGTTGATGAGAATGATCGCAGAGAGAAAAGGAGCCTGACGGATAAGGTTAGTCTGGTTTGTGTTGGCTGTTCTTTCCCAGACTACACGTGTATGTTATTGTAACATCAAGCTTCAGGATTTCATGGGAGAACCTGTGCAGGTGATGCAATTTGGAGTTGGATGGAACTAGCCCTCAGGTATCATCTGAACAATTTCTTCACTGCATTTCCTCGTTCAAATTTGTGGGAATGAAAAATCAAAACTTCCAATATCAAAGCTGCATTTTGATTGTCTCAATTTGGTTTATGAGTGATATTTGAAAACTCTGAAGAAAATGTTTTGGTCGTATATCGTACTACAAAGTGACCTATTAATGCCCCGATCTACTTTTTAGTATGCAGAGGGCCTGAAGAAATATTTTAAGAAACTTGTGAATTTTGTTGCAGCTTCTATGTATAGCATTTAGACATCTACTAACAAAGTACTGCTACAAGTGTTATGTATTCTGAAGGTATGCTCCATAATAAGGTTTTCTTCTTAATGTTATAATGAGAAAATAAATAAGAATATTTAGCTAGGTTTAAACAGAGTCGTAGAACCCTTTAAAGCATAAAAAGAAAGCAAGCACGTACGAACCTCTAATTCACTTCTAAAATTGTCCTCTTTGTCGTTTGATTTTAAGGCCTGTGTGAAATAAAACCCTAAAGAAAGGGGACATCAGTGTAGTGGAGAGAAGTTTCTACAACAATTTTTGCAGTGCTCATTAGATGTCTTTGTTTATTCCTGCACTGTCAGTAATAAGGTCAGTTGGTAAAAGCCTGGCTTAAAGCCATGGAGCAATAACCCTGCCGCAGAATCCTTTCCAGTCGATTCCTAGCTGCAAATCAGGCAGTCGGGCAGCTTGCATTGTGCTACTGCGAAATAAATAGCTTGGAAGCAAGGACAATCTTGAAGCGAGGGGAGCAGTGGAAAGTAAAATAAAGCTTTGCAAACTTGGTTCAATTCCTCTTACTTATTTGGATGTATCAAAAAGTTAAGTGGAAGGGAGGCAGCATAGCCCTCATTTATGAGCAGAAAAATTTATTGCCTGGTTATCTGCATTGGAAATGATGTCAATAATAAAGCCTTCTCTGCAGAAATAACCTGAAAACACTAGAATACTCATGTGCTATCTCTCCTCGCGTTGCAGGGGTAATTACTTCAGTTTTATTTCTTTGTATTCCAAAGTTTTGTCAGGTGCACACTCAAAAGTTGCCTTAGGGTTGCAAGAACCCTCCCACTCAACCTTTGCCAGCCACTATATACGGTAGCGTTCTTTTTAGAGAAACTAGATTTTCATTTTCATCACAGTTTTCATGACCTTCCTTTTTTGGAAGAAGGGGGAACGAGGCAAATTCTTGAGTCTTTTGTCCTCTCCTGACTTAATTCAGGTGAAAGATGTATTTATCTTGGGCAAAGATTTGAAAGCAGAAAAGACTTGGGGAAGTTCGCTCCTTCCTGTACTTTAATTTTTACAAGAAACTCTTAAACGCCTGTGCATAATGAAAATTTGAATCTCCAATTAATTCCTTAAAGGAAAAATCCTTGGTATCTTGGTCAAATTTCCCTTCTCATTGTACTGTTTTTGAATGTGTTTGGGGAATTTGCTTCCTGCTGGATTTGTATATTTCTCCTGCATCTTTTCTGCATCTCTTTTGTGTTTCTTCAGGGTTTTTTTTCAAATAAATTTTTTGACAAATATATCTATATTCCTTCATAAGTGTACAGAATTTACCATTAAGGGTCAGTCTGAAGCCTTTTACAGTGCAGCTGCGTCTGAAAACCTTGTGACTTGACTGATACAAATACAAATAAATTGATTTCCACCCTCCCTCCCCAAGGAACCTCTGTCTGGGTCTGAAGTGTCTGAGGAACAGGCTTTACAGCTGGTCTGTAAGATCTTCAGAGTCTCTTGGAAGGACCGAGACAGAGATGTTATCTTCCTGAATTCACTCTCTGCCCAGTTTAAGCAGAATCCAAAGGAAGGTAGGTATCTGAACGGTTGTCACTGCTGGGGATTGCTTCAGTGGGGTGGCAGGTTCCCTACTCTTACTTTTAGCTTTTTCTCTCTTTGCTCCAATGCCAGAGCCACTTACTTGTGATGTTTGCTTGGTTTCAACATCTGCTGTCAGCAGATGTAGCAGGAAATTGAATCCCCAAAAAGGAACATGGGACTAGTTGGTCATAGCTCCTGTTTTTGTCAGTGGCTGTGCTCTTGTCATTTGTGTTTTCTGTTGTCAAACTAGTGTGCTGATACTGTGGTGTTGCTGGATTCTTTCTTTTTTTTTTCAGAAACCTTTTCCTGAATGGTTTGTCTTGCATCATAATAGACATTTAGCAGTTAATTTGATAAGTTAAGAATTCCTCATTATATAACAAGTTATATTTTGTGTCAGCTACAGGATATGACCAAGTTAAAAATCGTTGCTTTATGTGTGGGCATATGCGGGGTGTGTGCGTGTTTCTTCTCTTTATGACACAAGTTGCCCAACTCAACAGCAGGGTAAGGAAGTATGAGTGGGACGGGCAAGACAACTTTAATAATCAACAATAATGACATTAGGTCATCTGTGATCTTTTGTACTTTCCATAAAAGTGATATTTTTGTGTAGCTGTAATTCCAGAACCTAGTTAACATAAAGTTATAAATATGTCAGTCTGTTGTTTTCGCTGAAGCAGCACTTAATTTCACTGAAGTAAATTACTGTCCTTCTTAATGGAAATCTCTGATAATGTTTACAGCTCTGACTAATATGTAGATGAAGGCAGTAGGTGAGGATGCTAACTGTCTTGCTCTTAACAGTGTTTTCAGATTTTAAGGACTTGATTGGGCAGATTTTGATGGAAGTGCTGATGATGTCCACCCAGTCGAGGGATGAAAACCCGTTTGCCAGCCTGACAGCTACATCCCAACCAATCGCTGCAGCTGCCCGGTCTCCTGACAGAAGCCTGATGTTAAACATGGGCTCTAACCCAGGAAGCAGCCCCATGTTCTGTAACGTGGGCTCCTTTGGTTCCAGTTCATTATCCAGGTGACTTCTGATTGTAACTGAATACTGGTTTCCCTTGAACATTCATTGGCAGACTAGAAGAGAAAGAGGGGCATAGGAATGTCCCAAGAACAATAAATAGAATAGGTTTTTAAAGTTCTTCACTTTTTCATGTGCATGTCCCTCCATTTCACCGTTTTTGATTACATTGCCATGGCTAGAAGTGTATTCGATAGGTTGAAGCCATGTAGCTGGTTCCCTCTAGTATCCCTAACTTGCAACACTGAAGGCTATGACTCTTAAAAGTGTGTGGATTGTGACATAGCTTTATTCAACAACAGTAAAATGGAATAATGTGTGTGAGCTGCAGAATTATTGCTGAAGAGTCATCAGAAGGGCAAGGGCTTCTCTTGCTCGTTTTATCTTTCTCACCCTTTTTCTGCATATCCTAAATTGTTGCTTTTTTTTTTTTTCTTTTTCCCCTGTAACTGGTTTAGTCTCTATGGGACTAGTCCAGCTTCTACCAATTTCACAAGCTATGTACCAATGACTGGTTCATCTCTTACCCCACCAGCCAGCTCAGTTGCCACTGCATCTGTGCCTTCCATTACTGTCAGCTCTCACCTCACAGCAGCAAGCCCTTCTTCGATTCAGCCTTCTTCTCCGAGGTACCGGCCATACACTGTTACCCATTCTGGAGGCTTTTCAACTTCTTCCATCCCACGTTCCTTGAATATTCCCATCCCGTCTAGTTTACCAAGTCCTCGGGCCGTGGCTGCTAGCCCTCCAGCCATGCCGCTCATCACCTCCAGGCAGAGACCCACAACCATGGGTCCACCTTTGTTTACTGCTTCACCCAGTACCTTGCGCAGGCGTTCTTCTTTACTGAACAGGATTCCTTCTAGGTATTTCACAAGAATAAGAGTGTGTTTAACGTGTGCTGTGCAGGGTGTGGCCTAATCGTGCAATTTGGAAGAGCTTGTGTTTGTGCTGAGCTCACCTTACTTACCCCGAGTTGATTTCTGCGTTTTGGTTTGTGCTAATACATTGACTTGCTAACAAGCTGTCTTTGCCAAAATGTTAAACCTGTTTCTGCGAGCATTTGAGGTGCAACATAATTACTTTAAAGCTAGCAATATTGTTTTAATTTCCTTTTCTTCTTACATCCATTCCAGTTAAACTATTAGCTTTCTGTTCAGTTGCTATTGCTGGATGGTAAACCAAACAGAATTCCTGCTTTGAAATCAGTTTTCTTAGCAGGGCTTTGTTGAAAGCTGTTACTTGCTGGACTGTGTTAGATTTGATGCCTTAGTGCATAGATGTAAATTACAGATTAGCCCATTTCGGGATGCCAGGCCAAGAACTGCTGCATTTTCTCTGGCTGCTGCTGGAGTCCCCAGTCCCTGCAGGAGGGAGAAATGAGCATGGGAGGATTTGAGACTGCTGCTTTAAGTTTCAGTAGCTTAGAATTGTCATACTTGCTGTTCAGTCATGTTTAAACATTCCCACTTCAGCCATAATTTTTATTAGGTCTTAAAAATTTTTGGTTTGTGAATGTGTGCTGGTTTGATATGTGAATAACTTGTAGTGGTGTCACAGAGCATGTTACTATAGTCTTGGTTTTACTAACGTGGAGTTACCCGTTGTTGCATGTTTAGAGAAGATGGTTTTTGACAGACTTTAGAGGAAAAGCTACCGTTTACTTTTTCTTTTGGCTTATAAAATCTGATGGCCTTTTTCGTTTTTGTTGTGGTAGTATATACGACAACCCTTTCTCCCTCCTCCTTCTTGCCGTTTCTGATGTGTCTGAGGACAGTAGTGATGAAGAAAATGAAGATGATGATTTTGCTTGTGTCCAGTTTGGGTCCAGGTATTGGAGAAAGAGAATGTAACCTGCACGTTTGGTTGCTTAGGAACTAACAGTCTGTGTCAAGTGTTCCTCAGAGTAACTTGGGAAATGACTAAAGCAGAGGAGATGACCTGGATGGTTTTTAAGATGGTGTATAAACGTGTATAATGAATGCTAGTTAGTCAGCTCTTTTTTGAAGAGATGACTAAGATAAAGTGAATGTTAATCATATAGCCTCTCAGGGTTAATGAGCATGGTTTCTGCAGTGGTGTTGGAGTGGGAATCCTCATTGACTGTATGAGTAGAAGGAATATTGTTCAGCTGTGGTTGCAATTTTAAAACCAGTGGTACATCGTGTGCCTGTTTTCCTATCAAAAACTGGAAAATGAGGAGAAAAGTTAGTGTACAGAAAAAGATATGGTGGCAAATAGCTAGCTACTGCAAACAGGATGGCTTTGTTGAAGATTTGTTGCCACTTGACAGCTGAGCATCACTCCTTTAGCCTGCAAAGAAAAGACAGTGAAGGTTTAAACTGGTCCTTTGACATGGTCAGTAGTAGAGGCTGAGGTAGTTGGAACAGCCAGGAATGGAGGGGGAAGAGCAGAATATTTTACTTTAAAACAGAGGCTTAAAAATCACATAGAAAAGCCTTTCCATTTGGGTAACATTAAGAGATGTGAAAACAAAATGAGAATTGATATTAGTGAGTTCCGTTTTGAAGCTAGCCAGATAGCTGTGCAAAAAAAAAAAATGTTAGGAAGTGTCTTGTGATGTTAGCGAATGCTCAAAAGACCGTCTGTTCCCCTCCACGAGCTTTTCTGTCTGTGGTTGTTCCTGTGGTGTGCTGGGACACTGCTGCTGGTAAGACTGTTAACTACAGACCTTCCAGTCCCATCTCCTCTTTTCCGTTCCAGTCTAATTTCAGGAGAGTGAACTTGATCGCACAGGCTTAGAGTTTTTTGTGTGCATGAAATTTAGGATTATTTTTCCCCAGTGTTTTGTTTAATTCTTATCCTGTTGGTGATTTGGTTCAAATGTTGGATTGAGTCGCAAAGCCCTTGGTAAGGATTTCTGAGGTTGCTATGCTTCTGGAGTCGGTTTGTAAATTATGTCCAGGCATTCCACAGCAGCAGTAGGATGTTAGTTAAATTATAAACACAGGGACTGTACAATTATGCAACAACTTGCGTTCTGAAAATATCAAGGCATTCAGTGTGTGTATGGAGGATGTATGAGCTTTGCATTTGAATAATTTCAGTTACTACTGCAGTGAAATAATTAACAGAATGACTAACTGTAGAAGTAGTAGGTTTTTTTATATAAATTGATGTTCTTAAAAGGGTAATTTTTAAGCCGAATGTGAGAAATCAAGAGGTTTAAGAGAGAGGCTACAGAAAATGTGTGTATGATTTCATGATTGCTGCGTAGTATTTTAATAGAACTACATTTTCCATGGATTAGTTTTAATTGAATAACTGAAAACAAATTCTCTCTGCAAAAAGAGATTGCTGCTATTAGAAGTCATGTTTCTTAACATGCTGAACTGCCAGATGCTCCGCGGTAATAACCTTTCCCTGATTTACTGCTTGCACTGTAAAACTTGCACAATAGATCCGTACAGCTCAATTATTAAAAAGTAAATTATTTTATAGTTAAAGGAAATCCAGTTTCAGCACAATTTGTGGTTTTAAACATGTTTTTAAAAGCTGTATTTAAGGAAACAAATACTCTTATTTTCCAGTTTAAGATCTGGTCCTCATTTAAATCCACCCTGACTGCACATAGACATTTCTTTGAGGAATAGCAGTAGACTATCTGTGTAATTGCTATTTTTTAATGCCATCTACATCAAGTGAATATATCTTGTCTTCATTTCCTTCTGTAAAGTGAGGATTTTGCTTTTAATTGGCTTTGCCAAGCTGTTATGTAGAGAGGAATTTTGTTGAGATAACATCTGAGATTGAGAGTTGTGGAGTGTAGTCTCACTTTTGTATTTAATTTTTCTCTTCTCTCAAGCATGGCTTTATTTTTGTCAATTTAGGTTTTGAGTTTACAATATCGGTGTTCCCCCCTCGCACAATGAAATGACATATTTTGCTGTACGGGAATTGAAATGAACTGAGTTGAAATTAAATAATTTGTAATGTGGGAATTCTAGAAGGAGCAGTTCCTTTGGTGTACTGCCTCCTGTTTGGTTTGTTCTCCTTCCTTAGAATACGGACAGTGACAGTCTGTAGCCCCACGTGTCAGCTGAGGTCTCTTCTCTGCGGTGGGAGGATCCCCCCTCCCTGTGTTGGCTGGTGTTACAGAGCTGGGGCAGTTTCTCCCGTTTTGAATGCTGTACGGGAGCTGTGCAGAGGGTGCACCGTGGCATGGAAGTGTGGTGGTGTCCTGAGTGTCCGAACACTTTTGATGTCGGGTACAACTGTTCCTTTTTGGTTTTACTGTGTGAGAACAAGGTTTATCAATTCCCATTGGAGTTGCGCACCTTCTTGCTGTCTTTCAGGTACTCATTCATTTAACAAGATAGCTGGTTCTCCAGACCTCTTAGAGTACAGCTGAACTTTCGAGTGGGACAAGCTGTTAAACAGAGAGCTCTTCCCAGATCACAGAAATTATCTTAATTATTGAGCTGTGTGTGTGGTGGGATGGAGTTTTCAGAAAACTGATAGAGGAAGTCAAGAGCTCGGGAATTATCTGACTGTGCACAAGTGAGGAACTGTACCTAATGCTTGCTTTCTTCTTTCTGTGTGTGTTCAAGTATGGGAGGATCTGGCAGCTCAAGTGTTTCCGATTCCTGCAGTGACCACTTCACCATTGAAAACTGTAAGGAGACGGAGATGCTGAACTACCTCATTGAGTGTTTTGATAGAGTTGGAATAGAGGAGAGAAAAGCACCAAAGGTACGTTTCAGATGAGTGAAGTTGTGTCAGTGCTGTCACAGATGCTCCCCTTACTATTTAGTGGGGAAAGCTGGTGGAAATTTATGGTTCTTTCTTGAAAGCTTTGTTGTAAAAATAGTTTTATGGAATTTATAAGGTCCCTTTGACTCTTATATGTGATTCAAATATGATGAATTAATACATTTTGCGTCTCTAAAATAAGCACCGTGTTAGAAACTGTCCTTTGCCTCTTGATCCACTGCATTTTATCCAAGTTTATTCTGTGTAAAACATACTTTCATGTGACCAGCTCCCTGTCAGTGCTCTATATTCTGCTTTAAGCTTTTGATTCTGGGGAAAAAACAACCAACACTTTTCATATATAATCTGAAGAGTTTTTAGCTGGAATAGCGCTGACCTTAGTTTGCATATTACATTCATATTGCATGAATAAAGAAACTTATATTTCCTGTCTGTTCTGTCTCTGAATACTTTTAGCTTGTATTAAAATGAAGTTATTTTTATCAGATGTGTAGCCAGCCAACAGTTAGCCAGTTACTGAGCAACATCCGATCACAGTGCATTTCACACGCTGCTTTGGTGCTACAGGGATCCTTAACACAACCAAGGTAAATACACCTGGTGATAGTCACGACAGTTAGATTGTTCGGGGATTTCTTTTTTTCTTCTGAGGACTAGATAAGAAAACTAAGATCAGCTGTTGGAGCAGGATACATTTATGGGCCAGAGGAATAGTTTTCTGCTTTGCCACTGGAGACTACTGCTCCCACTAGAGAGTTTTTACCGTAACAGATTTGGTAACGGCAATCTGTGTGTAGGCATTCTGCGCTAAATCAAGACTCCGAGATTTCATGTGCAGTTGTTTCAGCAGCAGTTGTTTAACTAGCAGCCTGTTTAGCTGGAACAGTAAAAAGGGTTTTAAAATAGGATATGTGACTTTTACGAAAATCTGCCTAATTTTGTGTTTTAGTTTCCAACTAATACTTCTGTCATCTCTAAGGTGCACCAATTATTTACTGTGCTTTGAGATTAGCTTTGTCTTTACATGAACCAGTGTTGTCATTAGACTTAATTTTTATGTATGTGATAAAGAAAAAAAGATACTTTTAAAAAAAATCCTAGCAGTTAGAAGTAACAACTGTATTAATTCAGAAAAGACTAACATTATGTTCTTTTCTTAATCTGGAAAAACAAACATCAAAAAAAAGTTGTTCCTTCACTAGTTGAGCTTAACAAAGGGTCTTTTCATTGGAGGGGAACAGAAAGGAGAACCAATTACTACACAGAAGCTGTTATTTTCTTCCAGCCTCATTAAACTAAAGTGTGATGTTGGCAGCAGCATCTGTTTCAGAATAACCTTTCCACGTAACTTGAGAGGACAAGGTTAGTTACTTCTGAAAGGAGTAGGTGTGTCTACAGGTTGATGATCTGCTTTCAGGCACATCTAAGGATGTGATAACTCTGACATTTTTGCAAATACTACTTCAAATAATCAGGAGGTTTGGATTATTTTTTTTTTAATAAAAATAAAGGTCGTTGCAGCAGCAGTCTTTGCTGGTACCATATATGCTGTGTAGGAATCTCCCGTTTGGCTTCATCCAAGAATTGGTGAGAACAACTTATCAGGATGAAGAGGTGTTCAAACAGGTGAGGCATGGGTAAAAAAAAAAATTAATTATATCATGTGCTTATATTATTTGCAGTATCTAAGGGAGTGGATTTCCAGAGGTTTATTCTGCATCTCACAGTTCTGTACCTATTACTTCAGGGGCTAGCACCCTGTTAAGCACTTGGAGTTTGTTCGTTTTTAACTCATTTAGCATTTTGTGAAAAAAAAGGACTTTCATTATTTGCTGTTTCTAATTATTAAAAGTGCATTTGTAAATAAGCATGGAACATTTATGTAATGTTGAAGTGGACTACTCGGAATATGCAGGCGTATATTGCAGATCTTGAGTTTTCATTCTTCTGTGTTTCTGTACAAAATATCCTAAAAATGTGTGTGTAGCTGAACACCCAGCTTTGTAGTTGGGTCCAAATCTAGATGTACATGTCTTTGGGGTTATTTGTTTTGCAAAGTAAATGTTTGGAAGCGAGTAAGAATGTGATCAGGAAAAAGACATGCAAGGGCTTGGAAATACGTTTTTATGGGGAAGTTGTTATGCTCAGGCATCAAGCCAATACATCCCTTACAGTAGATCAGTCAAGTTGATTCTTAGCTGTGAATAATCTGTTAAACATTCAAGCTTAACTGATGCAAATTTAAAGGAAATATCTGCGGTTTTCTTTTGTGTAAGTTGCAGTATTTGAAGAATGAACAGGCATTCATGCTGTGTACAGCAGTAGTGTCATCTCCTTGTCACTCAAGAATAAGAAACCTAAACTACTTCTGTTTTTACAGATCTTTATTCCCATCTTACAAGGCCTGGCTGTAGCTTCCAAAGAGTGCTCCCTTGATAGTGACAATTTTAAATACCCGCTTATGGTAAGGGTGGTTCATTTCTAGAAGCGGTTTGTTTATTGTTACTGGTAACTTATGCAGATCCTATACAAAATAATGTACTTCAGTGTTTTGGGGCTTCCTTTGGTTAGTGGATTACAGTTCAACTGTTGGAAGCTCAATGTGGTGTAAAATGTGTAAAAGAGTTAAAAATCCAGTAGAGTCTGGGGCCACTGATATCTTAAGCTTAATGTCCAGAGTTTCTATAGTGGGCTATTCAAATGTTTGTATCCATAGATTTGGTTATGCGTACTAGTTACAGTACTGTGGATGGTTAGCTAAGCTCCTCCCAGTTTAAGTCGGGGAAATAAAGCCCAACATCCACACCAGTGTTTGTTGGACTAATCTTTCTATGTGGGCAACTAAAATCTATTGCGTTAAACCCAAAATTATTTGAATTTGTGACTACTTACTGTAGGAAAATGGCATAATATTGCCTGGCTGGAAAGTTGGGGCGGTTATTTTTAGGGTTTTTTTTTAAGTGCTTACTTTAGATCCTAGATCTGCCTCCCTCCTGCTTTTATTGACCAAACAAAAAAGTCTTTGAAAAGCATTCTTGGCCACAAAAGAGCGAGCTAAATTGAGCATTGTCAGCTAGCACCTTCAGATTTCAGGGTCTTCAGTGTATGATGCCAAGAAATGCTGTTACATCTCGGGTTTAATTTGTACTTCAGGAAGTTAGCTGGACTGGGGTGCTGCAAATCACATGGGCTAAGCAACTCTGGTACTTTTTGCAAAAAATAACAATTTTTGCTCGTTCTGTGTTTTCCTACTCTTTTGTTATTACCCCCAATTTAAATTGCAAATTCTTGCAAGTAAGGGCTATTCAAAAATGATATTTCATTTTAATCTCCAGTTGGCGCAGTGTGCACAAAAGGATGCAATAGAATTACTGCCTGTAATGTAACTGAAGAAAACATGCAATACAGGGGAAGCAGGATATGTGAAGCCTACAGTATTTCTGTGTTTTCAGCATCGTCTGTCTTTCTTTTTTCTGTGCTGCAGTTGAAAGTGAGTTAGAGATCTTGGATAGGATTCTTTGTTTCTGGCTTCTGTGTTCATCTGACATTTTACCACTCTGATTCAAAAGACAAAGGCCTTGGTGTATGTATAGAACAATTGCTCTATTTATTATTGTTACTGACTTTCATGTGGCAGTTCAGGAGTCCAGCAAGGGCATTGTTACATTCTGAACAAACAATTTGCACAGCTAATTTTTGAAATAAGTGCAATAATTTATTATCCTGTGAGACATGTTAGCTTTTTTGAGACAAGCTGGAACAGATGTAAAAGCTAAAATGGGAGCAGGGTGAGCTCTGGCTTTTTTTGGACCTCTTCAACACTGTAGAAGATGGAAGGTTTTCCACAGATTAAGGGGAAGAAGGTTTGGCTCTTTCAGCAGTTTACCACGTTAAGCTTGTTATTTGCAGACAGGTGATTTAGGAATTACACAGGAAAGTAATTTTTCTTGGGATTTCTTTACAGGCACTATGTGAACTTTGTGAAATCAAGTTTGGGAAAACACACCCTATGTGCAGTTTGGTAAGTGTATCCAGTCTTTTTTTAAATTTATTTTTCAAGTTAAAAGAACCCTGTAACTTTTTTTTGTTATATTGTATGATCCACATTGACTATGTTCTCTAGAACTCTCAACAGGCTGCTGTACTGTCTCATGCTAAACAGTAGTTTAGAGAAAACGTAAAGGGATTCCTTTTCCCTGGGAGTTTAGAAAAACTAGGACAAACACGATGAGCTTAGATTGCTGACGTACTGAGGAGATGTTGCTGTTTAGCTCTCAGCTTGGCTGAACGTTGGAGGGTGTGTGGCAGACACTGGAAGGTGACAGTGCAGATGAAGTAGTGTTGCTGACATGGCAGCTTTGGGTAACTCGCTGTTTCTCTTATTTTCTAGGTTGTTTCTTTGCCCTTGTGGTTGCCTAAATCTTTAAGTGCAGGTGCAGGAAGAGAGCTGCAGAGACTTTCCTATCTTGGAGCCTTCTTCAGTCTCTCTGTCTTTGCTGAAGATGACGTAAGTGCTCCAGAGGGAAGTTGGTAGTAGCATGGTGGGCGGCTTTTGTTTGTTTGTTTTTCCCTTCCGCAATATGTTCCATACATTTGCCAATATTCATTCTACTTTCAGAACAAAGTAGTTGAAAAGTACTTCTCAGGGCCTGCAATTACTCTTGAAAACACCCGAGTTGTTAGCCAGTCTTTGCAACATTACCTGGAATTAGCAAGGGTAAGTGTTCTCATGTTAAAAAAAAAAATGCAGAAATATGTGGGGTTTTTGGTCTTGGCATAAATGAAGAATACAATCTAAAATAATCTAGCTTCTGTATTAAACAACAAATCTGTTATGATATGGCTGAAGGGAATTAGGAAAAAAAAAATCAGAGTACTACAAATATTTCTCTAAGGCAGTAAGCCAATTCAGAAAATAACAGAACAGTTAGTCATGGCTTATAGTTCATGTTAAAGGGTGAGGAAAACACGCACAGTGTATTAGGGGTGTGTGTGTTGCACTGGTCTATACACATATTTTCTGTAACTGATTTCTTAATTAATATATGTCAAATAATGTTGACAATAAGACCACAACGGAAGTTGTAGTTTTGTGGAATTTGTAGATCATAAAAATGCGGAGCAACAGAAAGCACAAATGTGATGTTGAGATGTATGTGCAACCTGACGGAATGTTTACTTGAAATTCCAGCAAGAGCTGTTCAAGATTCTGCACAGTATTTTACTGAACGGTGAAACTCGAGAAGCAGCTCTCAACTACATGGCAGCTATTGTCAACACCAACATGAAAAAGGCACAAATGCAGGTAAATGAAAGGAACAATCTTCCTGTAATTCATGGACTTAGTGAATGCACAGATTGCACTGGATGGCTCGTGTAGTGGTGGCTCTTGAAGGGAGGACAAAAGAATTTTTAACGGAGATTCTCTATTAGATGCTTGAAGCTTTGTAATGCCCCCAACTCCTTGTGCTCCCCCCTTCCCAATCTGTGGGGCCTTCATTCCTACGATTGGCTAGGTTTAGAAATCTTATTTTCCGTCTGGAAAGCTGCTAGGCTGTGTTTGTATTTCTGTAAAGGGACTAATGCAGATATGAACTGGCGTGGCTCCAGTGAAACAACAGGGATGTTGTTTTGCCATTGTTTAATTAATGCGTTGCACTGACTTCCTGTGATAAAATCTGTGCACGAGTCCTGAGCAACTGCAGTTTGCATCATTGTTGTCTTCAAGTTCTCTCTTCAAAAGCAAACATTTGAAATCGTTATTAGGAGTATTTCAGTAAAATTCCAGGGAAGAAGTAATAGAAACTTTACAGTTAAGATAAAACTTTGAATCGAAGCTCACCAAGAATTTGAAACCCTTCTGTTGCTGTCTGTATCTCTGGCAAACCATTCTTGAAAGAGGACCTTTTAGGCCCTTTTAATTTCTTAGGTTGTCCTCTACTTCTTTTTATGTTCATTGTTCTTGAGAGTGACAACTTGAACCATAGAGAAAGATAATAAGTTAGTAGGTGACTTTACCATTATTACAAAGGTCTCTTATCCACGTTCTTCATCATTTCTCCCTTTTCCTGAACTCACATAATTCATTCACGTTGACTGCTGTTAAAGCAGCAGAAAATCCCCTTGTACTTCTAAGCTCATGTCCTCAACTATTTCCTTTCTTACCCACAGACAGACGATCGTTTGGTATCTACAGATGGCTTTATGCTCAACTTCTTATGGGTACTACAGCAACTAAGTACGAAGATAAAGCTGGAAACGGTTGATCCCATGTACATATTTCATCCCAGGTGTCGTATTGACCTCCCAACAGATGAGACAAGAGTGAAAGCGACAATGGAGGATCTTACCGCCTGGATTGCTGAACTTTGTGAGTACTCTTATGGAGATAGGTTAAGCATTTACTCTGCCTTCTGGTTTTGATACTGGAGATACATGGAAGTACTTGATTGCAACAAATAATTCCTGTATTCCTGAATGTTTTTTCTTGACACTGTCGACTCTTATTTGTTTGAAAGAAAGTTGAGTTCCAGGTCTCACTCCTATGTCAAGCGGTTCATTTTTCAATTTATTCACCTATGCTGCTTTGTTTTCTAGACAGGGATCCGTCTCCATTTTCTGAGCCGAAATTCCCAACAGAATGTTTCTTCCTAACCCTGCATGCCCATCATCTCTCCATCCTGCCAAGCTGCCGTCGGTACATACGTAGGCTGCGAGCCATCAGGGAGCTCAACAGGTTAGAGGCTGTTAATTGTCTAGTGCATCCGAGGGTCCTAGCATCCTGGCAATGTTGGCTTCTCACTATGATGGCAAATCCTATAAACGTAATGGAAATCAGAGTGATAATTTGGGTAGAACTGCTGCTGAGGACAGATCATTAACTATTAATTTGCTCCTTTTGGCCCTTAAGAATTTTTACTTATGTTGAGGGACTGTAGCTTGAATCAAGAATTCAAATAATAGTGGGATGGAGGATACTGGTTACACGAGGCAGCTCAAATTGGAGAGAAGACCACTCTAAAGGATAACTGAATTCCCTTCAGAGCATTTTAGGACTGATGACATTACTGAGCAGTGTTTATTATAACTGAACCTGTGGCGTGGCTGTTAATGGTGTGTGGACATCAGTGCCTCAGCCTCTCTGCCATAGCTGTAGGGGTGCCTATAGAGTTACGTGTCTGGCGATCAAGTCGTTGTAGATGACTCGTGATTTCAGAAACAAGACACTGATAGTTGTGCCTGTGCTGTTTTGTATGTTCCAGAAGATATTTACCTTTCTCCCTTTGGCTTCTCAGGTGGGATAAGCTTTCAGCAGTAAACTCTCAATAATGTTGGTGTAAATGTAATTCAGCACCTGGTTTACCATTTTTAAAATTCTACATAAAGTTATGATACTGACATGAAGATACTGCTGTTTTCCATTTCTCCTGGCATGAATTCAAATAGACTTTTATAGTTGCTAAACCTCGAAGAATACTCTTGTTAAAATTAGAACAGATTTTTGTATCATCAGTATTTTCCATTGTTTATAATTGCACTCATTGCATTTTGGTAAATGTTCCTTGGCAGTGATACCATGAGTTCATTACAGGATTTTTGGACTGTGTTTGTAGTGATTTCATTTTTGGTTTTTAAAGCACATCCAGGCCAGGAACCTGGGAAGCTGCAGAGACCAGAGAAGGAAGAATTAGTATATTTTAAAGAAAAAAGTATTTTCATATAAACAGCCAGTGGATTACTTGTAAATAAGCCATATATTTGCCTTCAAAAAGGAATTGCTTCTTTCTCCTTATTTAGAATCGTTGCGAAGGAGTTGCTTATGCAGCAATCTCCATCTAACAGTGCGGAGTGAAGAGCTCTTGGCTTTTCCTGACATCAGTAGGAGCTCAGTCTTCAGCGTTTTCCATGAATTGCTTAGATCCCTGCAACACTGGGCAGTGTAATTAGATGTTGGTAATGAAGAAATTACAGTGGATGTTTTTTTTCTGCTGAACAAGGGTAGAACAAAACTGCAAAAAAATTATTTACAACAGTGGAAAGTGGGAAGATAGACAATTCAGACCTGCACCTTTCTTGGGACAGGGAAGGTGTTCCCAACAAGTCCTGTTGTCAGCCACCTTTTTCTTCCTTAGCTGATTCTGTTTTCCATTTTCCTTTCTGATACCAGAGGATGAATGAGATCTCTGAATATCTCGTCATTAACTGGGCTCGCCCTGCTTTGTGGTGGGGTTAATTTTAATGACATTCTTTTAACATTCTTTAGAGTAACTGTAGACTTCAGTGTGAAAAAAGAAAAAAGGCAAATACTTTTTTAATACAGTTGGTGAGACTAGTTTGTCAGACAGATCCCTTCTGTGTTTCATCCCCCCTCTTTTTTTTCTTTTTTTTTTTTTTTTCCGCTGTACTGATTTCTCCAGCAGGCACGTGTGTTGGAGCTGGGGTACGTAGTGCCTTTGAAGGCGCACTCTGCAGATGCTCAGTCTGCACTTACAAAAGCAGTTTATTTTTCTTGTTATGATGATGGGTAACTTCTATGAACGTTATTAGCTTGCTTTCCCACTTCTCAATATTTCTGTTTTTTAACAGATAAGTAGGTTAAATGCCTTACAGATGGCAGTACATATCCTCTGGCATGGTAACCAGTTATTGCGTTTGGCTTTCAGGACTGTTGAAGATTTGAAAAACAATGAAAGTCAGTGGAAGGATTCTCCTCTGGCTACCAGGCATCGAGAAATGCTGAAACGTTGCAAGACACAGCTTAAGGTTTGTAAGTGATTCAGTTCTCAGCTAAATGCCTTTGTCAACCTGTCTGTATTTACTTTGTGTCCTAATGTTTAAACGCAACTTCCCACTCCTGCTTTCTGAAAATGGTGATTTTGGATCTCGGAACCGTGTGAGTGCTGCAGTAGATGGTGGCCGTGATACAATAGAACGTCAGTGGTGAATTTAACATTCAAAGCAACACCAAGATTAACGTAGGCAGTAACCCTCAGTCAGAAGAAAATAGTATTTCTGTTGGAGAGAGAACAAGTGAAGAGACTGTAGTTTGTTCAGAGGTAGTTGTGCGTGCACAGTCCGTGCATAATCCATGCCCAAGAAGGAGATGGAGTCCCTCATCTTGTGTGCAGTTCTTGCGAAGATGATTGTGTTGGGATCCTCTCATTTGAAGGTCTGTCTTGCTTAGGTCTTCCTAGTCTAAAATCACACAAATTTTCTGGGCTGTATCCCCAAAATGACTTTAATTGCACATTTTCCCACTTTGATACTTCTGTTATTTTTTTCACTGTTCCTATAAAGCTTGTAAGGGGCTCCCCTGTCCCTGCAGCTCTGAATTATGTTTTTCTTGATATGTTGGGGCTTAAGTGCCTGTTTTCCTCAAATAAGAGCATATTTTAAGAAGAGACCATTGTATAACTGTCATAATTCACAGATATATTGATTAGCTTGGATAGGCTTGACCTTCTTTCATGTTGTCTTGCCCTGGATTAGTTTTTGTGTTCATGTTCTGCAGAAACTGGTGAGGTGCAAGGCCTGTGCTGATGCTGGTTTGCTGGATGAAAACTTTCTCAGGAGATGTCTGAATTTCTATGGCATGGTGATTCAGCTGATGCTTCGCATTCTTGACCCTGCCTATCCCAAGTGAGTGTCGGGATTATCTGTGGAAATTGTACCAAAGATATTTCAGTTCATGTTAGATTGTTTACTGAATTAGCAGTTCTAGAATTGTAATATTTTTAATACAGTGTCTCCATTCTTACGTAATTGTTACTTTATTTATGCCAGTGACATACGTTCTTGCATGGGATGTATGTCGTCTTTATAGTTTAAGGCTCAGCTGGAGTGGGGAGCAACCCTCGGGTATGTTTAGTACCCTTGAAGTACTGACGTGAATTGTTGAAACGCCAGTTTCAGGGCTCGTGTAGAGCATTCTTGTAGGAGAATTCATAAGAGAGCTCACAACACTTACTACTTAACCCTGCTGTTTTACTGTCCTGTTTGTTGTCTCTTTTATTCTACAGCATTAAATTGCCTTTAACTCCTGAAGTTCCGAAGGTATTTGCAGCATTGCCAGAGTTTTACGTGGAAGATGTTGCTGAATTTTTATTTTTTATTGTACAGTAAGTTACATCTAAAGGAAATTTCTTCTGCCGTTTACCTCTGTAGCAGGTGGTATGTACGTAAATTCAGGGTGCGACAGTAGTTCCCAGCTCTTCTGTAGTTCATGTTCTGTTTTTTAACAACAGCTGTAAGAATCTAGTTTCTCTAGAGAAAGATGGAAAATTATAATAAAATGACTAAACTTTTCCTGTTGCTGATAAGTGATATGAACTTATTTGATATATTTGATAAATCTTCTGCAGACAAGACAGGGTTGGGGTTTTTCATTTTGTTTTCCTTACCTTCCTTTTTTCAGATATGCTCCCCAGGTGCTTTACGAGCCCTGTACTCAGGACATAGTGATGTTCCTTGTTGTGATGCTGTGCAACCAGAACTACATCCGGAATCCTTATTTAGTAGCCAAGCTAGTGGAAGTGATGTTCATGACGAATCCAGCTGTTCAGCCCCGGACACAGAAGTTCTTTGAAATGATTGAGAATCATCCTCTCTCCACTAAATTGTTAGTCCCCTCCCTGATGAAGTTTTACACAGGTAAGTGTTTTGTCTGTAGTTTACTGTGTGTTCGGTAAGTATTATAAGGCAAAAGGCTGTGGTAGTTGTTGTAACCTTTTAAAAAAACAAAAAAAACCAAAAAACCAAAGCAAAACACACAAAAAATCCAAAGGCCCCCAGGTAGATCCTGGGTCCTGTAAAGATGAGGCTTTGTTGCTCAGGAATCGGGGATATGGCTTTAGATGGAACTTCGAGAATTCCAGTCCTCCCACAAGCTGCTGTGCGCTGACAGCTCTAGCACTGTGGGTTGATGTGACAGTTGTTTGTGTGGTGTTTAGATTCCAAACTGGAAGTTTTTTGTTTGTTTCGTAAGGGAGTATTGGGATTTTAAAATTTCTGGCTGTGGTTTGGTTGGTCCTGTAGATTTGGATGCTTCAAAAGGACTTTGTACCCATACAAACAGCATTTTTTTCAGTCTTCCCAGAGTTTTCTTATTGAAATTTTATCCTGTGGGATGAAGAGCAGGGTAAAGCTGGATAGAACAGAAAGTTTTGGTTTATGATGGTTTTTCTTCAGAAATGAGGTTGGTTCTGGGATAGGAAATGGACAGTGCTGCGTCTTTAAATGGGGATTAAGGTGGAGACTGGTGAATGGGAATTGAATTTCATCTCTGTAAAACCCGGTGCCTGAACTGAATTCCCACTGAGGCAGCAGGGGAGAGGTGTGGGGTGTTGCGGGTGGGTCCTGACGGGTAAGGGTGTGGGTTTCAGTGCTGGGATCTGTTTTCTTTTTCAGATGTTGAACATACCGGAGCCACTAGCGAATTCTATGACAAGTTTACAATCCGCTACCACATCAGCACCATTTTCAAAAGCCTCTGGCAGAACATAGCTCACCATGGTACATTTATGGAAGAGTTCAAGTGAGTAAGAAATTGTGTGTGATGCTGCTTACTGTCCCGCAAGCTGCTCAGGCCATGACCCGAGGAGGTCATTCCCATTGGGAAGGGGTGATGCTGCTTTCCGTTGTATCATAAATGGCCGTCCCTTCCAGTACAACTGGAGTGCTTCTAAACTGAGCTCTGGACACCACAATCAACCTGGCTTGGGGAATGGGATCAGTATTCGAAATATACGGTGCAGAAGGCGTGTTGCTGGGGTTGCAGTCTGGTCTGCACACCCGTCTACTCTGCCGTGATAACTGTGTTTCAATGTTTTCAGCTCTGGGAAGCAGTTTGTTCGCTACATCAACATGCTGATAAATGACACAACTTTCTTGCTGGATGAGAGTCTGGAGTCCCTAAAACGTATCCATGAAGTGCAAGAGGAGATGAAGAATAAAGATCAATGGGACCTGCTGCCCAGGGTGAACAGAGCTGTTTTTCAAAGTGCCCTTTACTTATTTTTAATTTTTTTTCATTCAAGACCATTAAAAAAACTTTTTAATAAGGGGCAGCACCAAAGAGCTGCTCATGTGAAGCAGTTCTTGATGCTTTTTCTTGCTGACAGCGTGGCTGTGGTCACTCTGGATGACATTCTGCAAAAACCATCATTCCGTGTAGTTCTGTTGTGGCTGGCAAGGAGTGCGGTGTGAAGTGGAAATAGTATAAAGTTTTAAGTCACTGTGCACTTAACTCTAAGTGGAGAAATTGAGACTTTAACTTTCTTAAAGGAGGTTTTGGAAGATGCTCACCAGTTGAATTGACTTCAAGGAATAGAACCTTTTATTTTGTTAATGCATTGGTCCTGGGTAGATTTGATGCAGACAATTAGAGTCCTGTACCTCAGCCCTTAGCCTGATTGAACACTAATTGTATGTGGTGACCCTCCAGTGTCATCTATTTCTATTTTAAGGTTATTGTTTTTAACGAAAGAGTTTAAAAAGAGAAGCTATGAGGTTCTTGTTTGTTAAACTTACTCTGGTTTGCTCTTCTGGAGCCTTTGTTCCTGTTTGTGCCTACTGGCAGGCTAAAGCTGTTAGTGACAAAATGAGCTGGTACCTCATCGACAGGTTGTTCTAGTGTGGGGTGTTTGTTGCTTTTGATGGTGCATAAATTAGAGAGAACATCACTTGACTCTCAGATCCCAAGCTGGTTTTGAAGTATTGGCATTTGGATGGAAAGGAAGCATAAATAACCCAGCTGTGCAGCTGTGAGGAGCAGATACAGGATGTGAACAGACTTAATAAACGTGGAGTCTTGTGATACCCTTTACATTAATTTTTAGCGTTGTAGAATGCTGGAAAATTGGTGCAGACTTTTCTTTAGTATTGGGTAGTAAGTGAGCTGTACCTTAAATTAAAAAATGTGTCGCATCTGGATTTGAACTGCAGTCTGTTCTTCTGTCTCGATCATGTTAGCATGAGTGGTGATGCTTTGATGGGTGCTGTAGGAAATACTGTGGACTTGTAACCACTGAATGTTTGTTTTCTAGGATCAGCAACAGGCTCGGCAGTCGCAGCTAGCTCAGGATGAGCGGGTGTCTCGTTCATATCTTGCCCTGGCAACAGAAACTGTTGATATGTTCCATATCCTTACCAAGCAGGTTCAAAAGCCTTTTCTCAGACCTGTAAGTCCTGCTCAGATTTACCTTAGTTTCTAGCTTCTCTAACATCTCTACTGTTGGATAATAACCTGGAAATCTTTGGTGGCCCTTTGTCTCCATTTTCCTCCGCTTTTTCTAACTAACTGCTGATTGAGTTACTGATGTTAAGAGCATTACCTGAGCCACTGAGATCTTGTAATCCTTCTGGACAGAAGCTGTTTGCATTATTTTTTAATGGAAAGTGTGCATAAAGAAAAGAAACCTCCAGCAAGCCTTCCTGCTATGATCTGTGTTTCACTTTGGTCTTGTAGGAGCTTGGACCACGTCTGGCTGCTATGTTGAACTTCAACTTACAGCAGCTGTGTGGCCCCAAGTGCCGCGATCTGAAAGTCGAAAACCCTGAGAAATACGGGTTTGAACCAAAGAAGCTGTTGGACCAACTGACTGACATTTATCTACAGCTCGATTGTGCTCGCTTTGCTAAAGCAATTGCTGATGATCAGGTGAGCTCCAGAAAGATGAGAGAGGAAAGGGCAGAAGCACTGGGGGCAAACAGGACTTTGTGGAATATTCTAGAAGAGTTTCATTGTACTTATATCCCGACACCCAACTCCCATCATATATGTTTGCAAGTTGTTTTCTTTCAGCAGATCACCTCTGTCTGTATTTTGTCTGCTCATTATCAGTGGGTGTGTTTTCAAAGTGTTTTGCAAACCTGTAGACACATGAACACCTACAGCACTTCAGGAAATTTCCTGAGCGTTAGTTGCTCATTAGCTACAGCCTCATGGAGTGAGCAGAAGTACTTTGTCCTAACTTTGCAAGCGGGAAAAGTGAGGCATACAGAGAGTTTTGACTCCTTCCCCCCTTCCTCATTGAGAACACATGAAACAGGTGGACCTGGGACTGAGAACGAGAGCCTCATTTAACAATTCAAGGTTCATTCTCTAGACCAACAGTTTCCAAATTGTATTCCCTTTTACATCACTTGACTAAATGTCTGTGTAATAAACTGACGAAACCCAACCTTTGTGTGTGAGACACCTTTGGACGCCTCGTGGTAGTCTTCAGGGCAGAATGTTAATTCTGAAGGCAGATGCTCACCTCTGTGTTCTTGTAAAGTTGTCACCCTCCTGAGTCGCATCTCTCTGTGCCTGTCTCTTACAATACAAACCTCTCAAAATCTAGAGGAAAGAAGTGTTCTCGGTGGCTACTTGAAATTCTAGTGGAAGCTGGTTTTGTGTGTCTAGTGAAGGAGAGGTGTCAGGATAACTCACCATCTTTTTTCTGTAATTATTTACGTTCTGATACTTGCAGATAACACCAGTAATACTTCTGGAACAGACCGTATGTGTTGGCATGTGTATACATGCAGTGTATTTTTTGTGCTGTATATATGAAAGTGAGAATGTTACCCGTCGTTCATTCATCGATGCTAGCCACAGCAAATGCACAGCAGTGACACAGGGATTAAAAAGAAAGAAGCCTGCTGGTGTGGGAACTGGAATAAAGCTTAATTAACAAAGTAGCCCTTCATAAAAAGGGAGGGGAGTGACTGGGATCTTGGAAACTGTCAATGGCAGGAAAGAAACACCAAGGAAATGCACAGTTGGTTAATGGCTACTGGTAATAGGAGAAAAAGACAAAACAAACAAAAAGTTGCTCGATCATGGCAGGGTCTCTAAAGCATTTTGATACATCTCCCATTTACAAATCCTAGCACGTATTAGAAGGAATCTGAAAACATTTATAAAGCCCTGGGCATATTGCCATGGTCCTGTTCCCCTGGGGGCTAGAAAGGAGTTTGGGTGGGCACTGTGTATCCAGAGTAGTGAATAGTTTTTCTTGGTGCGATACAGTGTAGATGAAAGAAGTGAGGCTGTGTTGAACATTTTAAAATCCCCAAGGAAAACAGAAATCTTTGAGACTTAGTGCGTTTCGTTGTTTAATTCAACATTGCACTGCAGTGTAAATAACAATTTTTCCTAAAAGGCTGACGTCAAAACATGGCATTGTGAACTGAAAAGAAAATGGTGCCTTTAGAACATAAACAGCTTTCAGAAGCCCTCGCCTAACTTTTTTTTTTGACATGAAAGTAATGCTTGCTCAGTTGAAACTGTAGGATATGCCTTGGGTCTCTCTGAATGTTGCACTGTGTAGCTGTGTGGTTCTTAATGCACCAGCTGGCAGGTGTCCAGCAAGTTTCAGCTCCCTCTGAGTTGCCTTACTATTTTTGTAACATCATGGGGTGGGTTTTTTGTTTGTTTTTGTTACGGTTAGGAGAAAGAATCTCTTCTTTCCCAGTACTGCCTTGCACATTATGAGAAAAGTTAAGAAATTAAAAAAAAACCTTTTCATTTTATGTTGCATTTTCAGCCAAGACTCATGAGAAAAGAATACAGACAGGAGTGGCAACACAGATGTTTTGTCTAAGGAACAGTCCTAATAATTATAGTCAACGTCTCTGTGTGTCTTAGTCATTTTGATTAGGTGATGTGGGGTTTTTTTGGTTTGGTGGGTTGGTTTTGGGTTTTGGGTGGGTTTTTTTGTTCTGAACAGTTAGTTCTACAGTAGTGATGACCAGTAAAAAACCGTAAGTCTACCCCAAAGTTGACATTTTGGTGCTAGATGAAATGTTATCGACATACTGCTTTTCTGTCTGATGTAACGTTGAGGTTTCATTGATCCCTCCTTCTGAAGCTTTAGAAATGCATTAAAAGATCTTTAGAATTTTTATGGCGTGTTAGGATAGAACAACTCAGCAAAGTTGTCTTTTTATGCTTTGCTTGTAGAGGTCCTACAGCAAAGAGCTCTTTGAGGAGGTTATCTCAAAGATGAGAAAGGCTGGAATCAAGTCAACCATAGCAATAGAGAAATTCAAACTGCTGGCAGAGAAAGTGGAGGAAATCGTTGCCAAGAATGCTCGTGCAGAAATCGATTACAGTGATGCCCCAGATGAATTCAGAGGCAAGTTGAGTTATTTTAAATACTGACTTTGTAGGAGAAGAGGGATTTGGTTTGTTACTTTGATTGTAAATATGAGTATAAATCAATAGAAAGTATATATTCTTTATGAAACCTTGCATCCTGCTCTATTTCAATTAAATAGTTAAGTAAAGGTAGGGAGCTGAGAGTTTCTTTGCTTTTCCCTGGGATTGGACTGTCCAGCCCTATCCATGTCTTGCTTACCTGTATTTTAAAACAGTAGGAAAAAAATCTGAAAATAGGGTGAAAATAGCTAATGCTTAGTCCCAATTCTGAAAGGGAAAAGCAGCATGAAGGTGGAAGTCTGCTGCTCACTTTAACCATTTTCTGTAACTTATGTCTGGGGGCCCTGAATATCAGTTCTGCACTGTGGTTTTGTCTGCGCATAAAATTTGTAGCTTTTGTCTTCAATTTAATGATGAGACACTTGTGCCCTCAGATCCTCTTATGGACACGCTGATGACTGATCCCGTGAGGTTGCCATCCGGAACTATTATGGACAGGTCCATCATCCTGAGGCATCTCTTGAACTCTTCCACTGATCCTTTCAATCGTCAGACGCTGACAGAAAATATGCTGGAACCAGGTATCTGTTCAGCAGTTAGCAGTGGAACTGTTGGCTGGGGAATCAGTCTGTGTGCGGTTTGTTCCGTGTACTTCCAGAAGTGTTGAGGCTTCAGTTACAGTTCTTTCAACTCACACAGAAATGTTCATTCCTTCTGTTTTCCCTTTTTCTGGGAAAAACTCCGCACCCTTGCTGTTATAACTGCAGGGCTAAAGGATATTGTTATGGTAGGTAAAGGAGTCATCCAGTTACTCAGAGCTGTGCAGAAGATGATAAAGAAGAAAGTAGTAGTAGATATTCTGATCAAGTTTTTAAAAAAGAAATTGCTCTTGGTCATGAAGAGCTTTCTTATAGTACTAATAAATAATTTAACTGCTAAGTTAATAATTCTTTTTTTTTTTTTCTTCTTTACACTATTAGTGCCAGAACTTAAAGAGCAAATCCAAGCCTGGATGAGAGACAAGCAGAACGCTGAGCATTAAGAATTCCCTTGCAGTGCACGCCAACACCAACGGGAAGACCAGGGCGTGGGCTGTTCTGGTGACAGTGGAGCAGACACACTTTGAGAGCTGTTTATGGGATTAGCACGCCCACTGGCACTGGCTTGCAGTAGTGACCAGGAGCATGTGGACGAGGAGAAAAGCGGCTTAATTCTTGTACATATATTTAAGTGATAACGATGGTCAATAACATGGAGGACAAGCTAGGAAGTTGCTTATGTTACAAAACTGTCCTTCAATATGTCACTTTTTGGAGTTTTTACAGCTGAATTATTTTAGCAAAGATGAATGGATCAGGGCAGCATCCCTTCAACCTTATTTTTTACAGCCAGATATCCGTTAATTTGATTGTGGTTAGAACCTTGGACATTTGCTGCTAAAGTAACTTTTTCCTCTTTCCCTCCCTTCTTCCTCTTCCACCCATCAAACCTGCACTGCTGTCTTTTTTTTTTTGTAATGCAAAAAAAAAAAAATTTCCCTGTGAAAATCAAAATCATTCCCCTGCCCTCAAAAGAACATATTCTGTGCGATAACTGTGCCTGCAACAAAGTGTTAATCTTGGGATCGTATTTTTATATTACACATATTTGCATATTTGGTTTTTAATTGGTGTTTGACACAAGGATAATATCAAAAAAAGCATTCACAGATGGATTTTAATTTCTGTTCTTTGAAATGTTCCTTTTCTTTATGTTTATGTAGATGCTCTGGTATTTTTGAAAAGCCTTGAGATAGATATGGTAAAACATCTGCCACGAATGAGATGCTTGGGAATACCAGGTTTTCAGTGACTTTTTAAAAAATAAAATCCATTCTTTTAATGCTGCAGATATGATAGATGCTAAATGAGAGTTCTGAGCCATTAGAGCTTGTCTGCAGAGAGCAGATCCTTTTATTCTTGGGGGCTGCAGTTCGGGGCAGGGGTCATTTTTATGTTGTGTACCAATTTGTATCCATGGCTTGGCCTTACCAAAGCAGAAAGGGTGCAGGAAATGTAGAATTACATTTTTAAAAAAAAAATGAAAAAAACATATTCACAAACATTTTTGTATTACTGCCCCCTGCATATGATACTTGAATTTCCTTTTTAAAAAGGATTTGAAACCACAGTGTTTTAAAATTGTCTGAAAAAAAGGTTGTTTTTCTTTTATTTGTTTTTCGCTGTGTCTTCTGTTCAATTCCTGACTCTCTTGAACTACAATAAATGATACACACTCGCACCAAATGTTTCCTTCCTCCTTCTTTCCTTTTTAAGTCTATCAGTGAAAGTATAAAAAACCCAAATGATTGGGCGGCATTGTTCAGGTTTGCTGATAGTGATTTAGGATCTGGAGATAACTCAGTAAATTATGTGAAAAGTTTCCGTGAACACAGATATCAGTAATGCTTCAAACTCATGAATGTGCCCAAGTGGGTGACTCTTGTACCTATTCATAGCTACATGACAGTTGGTGACAGGCTCCAGGGGGAATTCAGGTTATATATAAATCCAGTGCTGACCTTTGAGATGTGCAAGTAATGCTCAATTAAAATGTAAAGATGTAGTGAGGTTTTGTTGGGTTTTTTGGGTGGCGTTTCCCCCCTTATCCCAGTGTGTTTTTGTTTTTTTTTTTTTCCCCCAAGAGTGGGAAGAAGATTCCAAAGTTTGTGTCTACATGGACTGTTGGAACAAACAAATTTGTTTGTTGACTGGTTTTAGTTCCCTAACCTTCACTCCTTCCCCAATTTCAAATCCCCCTCTTCAGAAGTCCCAGAAGCTCTGCTGTGCTTTTCTGTAAGCCGTCATTCAGCATCCAAACCCACCATGGTTTCTGAACACGTTACAAGGGTAGGCAGTGAGTCACAACATTCAAGGTGTGTTTTATTTTTTAGTAAAGAGGTAATTATTTTCCACATAAAAACTCTTAAATGTTCCACTGTCACCTCATTATTAAGGATTATAGCATGAAATCTCTAGAAACATCCCAGGATTGATACTGCATTTGATAGAGGACAATTGTCCAGCAGTGTGTATTTCTTTTTATTGGAGGATGATTGAACTGACATGGTTTCACATGATGGCTTTTCTTCTGTAAGTTAACATGAAATAGCTTTTAGCTTTATTGATGGACTAGGAATGTATTCGAAAATGCTTCTAATTTTCTTCAGCTATTATAAACCGGACACACCACCACCTTCTGTGAGTACGGATGCTGTGGAAACAACGAGCAGTCTTATGAGAAGAGCTCAAGCAGAAATAATCCATCCTTAAATTAAAAACAGCTGGTTGCTTAAGTGTATCCTGTACAAGGCTTGAGGTCTGCTATTCGCTAATAGTTCCTCATATTTCACACTTGAAGTGTTGTAACTAATATCCAAGAGGGTTCTGAATTTATTTTTTTTTACCAGAAAATCTGTATGGAGCTAGCTTTTTAAAATGCAAATATAAAATGTAAATCCTGTTTGTTTTTTTTTAATTATTCTGTTGTACCACCCGAAAGGCTTATTTGAACAAATTCAGGATGTTTCTCCTCACCTTGTCTGACAGGAGGAAATACAAATGTTTACAGTTGGTATAGGAGGTATTAAGAAAATGCCCTTCAGAACCTGAATTTATATTTATTCTGCCATCTATCAGACTTCAACCTGAGGAATATAAATAGCAGTGTGCATTACTGAACTGTTTTGTCTAATTATGGGCTCCATTTATCACTTGAGAATGTATCACTGCAGATACTACAGAAGGCACAAAGACTAATAGTGGCTAAAACTATTTTATCTGGAGAACTATATCAAGTATTTCAAAGGTGTGAATTTAGACAAGTGTTCTCCCAAACTCAGCATTCAGGGGCAGAATAATGAAATGTATTTTAATATGAGCAACTCAAAGTACCATTATATTGCTGTCTTCGGGGTAGAGAGTGACTCAAAACCCGGTCTCACAGGGGACAGTGGGCATTTGAGTAACTGGGAAGGAAAGCTGAAGTTAGTATTGGATTAAGAAGAAATCCTCCCCCAAAAGCATATAATCTCTGTGACAATTCTTAGTTTAATTAATTTAATACCATCTGCAGTTTTTTTTTGATTTCCCTTTCCCCTACTAACATGTAATTTACCTTTCTCAATCCAACTGTAACCTTATTACAATACAGACTTTATATTAGAGATCACAGAAACTATCAATTGGTCAAATTACCTTTGACATTGGCACTCATCTGCAGACTCTGAGTAGCTTGGAGCTGTGAATTGCTCTTCTCAGGACTTGTTAACTTAATATTACAAAATGTGCTTTTCTTGGAAAATTTGAAGTTGCAAGATTGTATCGCTGGTCTTCAGTCTAGCTCGAGGGCAAGTGGAGACAGAGGAAGTTCTGATGTTACAGCCATAGAAGTCAGTACAATTGATTATATTATATCACAATTTACACTTGCATAACAGCCCCATTTTCATCTCTGTCACCTATTCCCTGCTGGCAGCAAGGACAGCCTCCTGCTGTTAACAGCAGCACAGCAACACTGCTTTAGCCAGCACCAGACTGACTCTTAGCAATCCCCGGGAGTGTTGCACTACAAGGCAGTTGTCTTCCTTACTGCTTAGCTTAACCCTACCCTCGTTCCTCTATTAACGAGGTTTCCCAATTTTAGGTCGCATCTCTCAGTGATCTGAGTAACCAACTGGTTTGTTTGATAAAGGGATTAAACTTCTCACAGTACTACTTGCTCTCACTTTTCTGGTATAACAATGCTCAGGAACACTTTCCTGTGCTGGGGACCCTCATTATGTGACTATTTTCCTGAAAAGGAATGTCTAAATTAGAGTTTCAAACACAAGCTTGTAGGGAATTGGATCGGTTTCTGCTGCTGTGCAGAGTTATACAGTATTGGGACCTTTCTTACTCCTTTTGTATGAGGGAATGGATGCTAATTTTGTAAACAGAGTTCATAGGTAGAACCATCGGCACCAGATGAGCTGAAATCGCCCCTTTTTGGCCCAAAAACCCAATAAAAAGCTTAGTACATTTTTTTAGTAAGTTATTTCTGCATTACCTAAGGAGACCTGACTTTTAAAAATTACATTAATTAAATCGAGATAAAATGCCCAAGTTCTATAATTAAAAAGGCATCGCAACCAGCTCCAGGAGGACTGCCTGAATACTTCACCACCTTTCAGCTCCATACTTGGATATTTAAAGAGGAATTTTCCTCGTCTCCCTCTGCAGTAAGTGACCTCCCAGATGCTATACAGCATGTGTCATACGCCCTTTACCGTTTTCTTTCTCAACACGTAACTAGACTTCAGCAGCTCTTTCAAGACTCTGTAAGCAAGGAACTGAATTAACATGCTGGAACTATTCTCTGCGAGTACTCTCCAAACTTAGACATAAGACAGTGATGCAGGAACTACTGTTCCTAAGAGACACTACACAAACTTTGCTAAAGTAAAATTAATCACCTTGTCTATTGCCGTGGAGGATTACAGCACATGCTCAGGATTCTGACAGTTTGCAGAGAAAACAGGTTTTGGGTTTTGAGCAGGTTTTTCTGATGGGTTTTTTTCCAGAGAAATTCCAGCTGACCTAATTCTGCATGGCCCTAGACAGAGGTCAGCACAGTTACACCACAGCAAAAACACCACCAAGTCATGTGCCCCATCAATAAGAAGTCTTCCAAAGTTCAACTAACGGCATTTTCTAGGTCAGATGAAAGCCACCTGGTTTTGCTTTGTTCTGTGGCAGTATTTCCCTACCACCCCCCGCTCAGCTCCGTACTGTCAGGCTTTCGCATCCACGGGCATAACTGCGGGTGATGGGCACGCACCATGAGACAGGCGATGGGGAAAGGCCATAAATAATTCACTCTCCCAAAACCCTGAAACTGATGGGCAAGGGAAGAGACACAGTGAAGATTATTGCACGTAAAAGCCAGCGGCACGTGAACAAAAATAAACCTCGTTCTGCAACCAGAAATCCCAAGGTCCTAAATGTTCTCAACATCTGAAATCCAGCTCATCTGACGGTGTGTGTATGGAAAATACACGATGAAGGTACTTTTTTGGTTTTTTAAGTGCTTATAAGCTTAAACACAAGCCTATTTCTACCAGTAGAAATGATCAAAGTACTACGGGAAAGGAGGAACTTCACAGCTGAAGTTATTGCCACAAAAATAAAACTTTTACTACCGGAATATGCATGAAACCACAGGAAGTACAAGAGCTAGTACAACACCACGACTAAAGCAATTCAATCACTTCCATAGAAATACGAGACCCAAAAAACCCAAATTCAGTTTCCTCAAAATGCGTTTTGAAGGGGGAGAAAAGGGAAAATTAACCCCTCCCCTGGGAACTGCCCTCCTCAGGCTTCGCATACGACTCGGAGCCCTACTGACGCCCCCGAGGTCGGCCGGGAGCTGCCAAACTCGCCTCTCCAGCCCGTTTTCCGGCAGCAGACAGACCTGCCCGCACCCCAGAAGGTTTTTTTCCAGTCACAAGTGACCGATTCCTCTCACGCCTCTGGTACTGAGCCTCGCCGCGCTCGGGCGCGCAGGGACCGCCGCATCAGCCTCGGGGGCGCGGAGGCACATACACCGCGGCGGGGAGGTGAGAAGGCCGCTCGCTATAGGTCAACAGAGGGAAGACGCGGGTTCCGTCCCGAATTCTGATTGGCTGGGGATGGAGAAGACTCGAATCCCGTGTCCCCGAGGCTCGGCGGAGGGATTGACTCAGAGGCGAGGAATGGACATCGTCATTGCGGGCGGGCAGTTCCGAGCTGTGATTGGTCCACAGCTGCGTCAGCCTTTGATTGGCACGGAGCAAGGTGGGCACACGCCGATTCTGCGCCTGCCGATTGGTAAACTGCAGGGAGGAGGGAGCACCGGAGCGCGGCTATTGGCGGCACTGACGTTCCTCCCCCTGCGGAGGCGGGTTTGGGCGCAGAGCCCCGCGATCCTGTCAGTGTGGGAGCGGCGCTGTGGGGAGCGCGTCGCTGCGCTCGTTTTTCCCGACGCGGCCTTTCTCTTTCCTCCCTCCCCCTTTCTCCCCTCCCTCCTCCCCTCCCTCGCCCTTCCCGCTTCCTTCCTGGCGACGGGGGCGGGGGGCTCGTCTCCCAGCCTCGGTAGAGGCGGCGAAGCGTGATGGGGGTGGCCGGCCTCTTCTCTCTCCTCCGCCCTTCGCTGCGCTGCTCCGTCGGCCCCGCCGCCTCCCCCAGCTGCTGACAGCGCCGGCGGCCCCGCACTGCCCGCGTCCTGCGGATACCCCCGCCCGTCCCCAGGTGAGGGGCGGCTTGCGCTGAGGGAGCTGGGGCCCCACGGCGGCGGTTGGGTAGGGGCGCGGGGGGTGGCGAGGAGGGGAGCGGCTC
>WKFP01014673.1:304225-367060 GCA_011057875.1 Pterocles orientalis | reverse complement strand
AGTGGAGGGGGGGCGGTGGGGGGTGTTGGCAGCACGGAGCGCCCCGGAGCTGTCAGGGCAGCGGCGCAAGGGCGTGGGGCCCGGCCCGGCCTCTCCTCGCCCGCATCTGCCTGATGCGTATGCTTGTCCCCCGGGACGCCTCCTTCCCCTCGCCCCCGGGCGCCCCGAGCCATGGCGGTGCGGCCGCTTCCCGTCTTTTTCCGCAGCTGGATCCCGTCCGCGCTGTGGGTCGCGAATGCGCCGCGTTCAGCCGTCCTTTTCCTCCTTTCTAGCTCAGATGAGGTGGAGGCGATAGCTGGTTCTTCGCGGGGGAGGGCCTAGTCCCGCACGCAGCTGGGAGATGCGGGAGTGTGAAAGGCCGGTGGTGTTGGGGTGTGTTCGGTGGAGCTGCCGGCGGTGGATGTGCCCGTGCAGGCAGTGCAGCGCGGCTCCCGAGGCGCCATGTTGGGATGATGATCTGACAATCCGCCGGGAGCTCGGTCAGGAGGCGGGATGACAGGCCTGCTGGTTTGGGGTCATTGGCAGAATGCGGGTGTTAAACCGAGGTTGGAGAGCTAGAATTCACCAGAAGCAGATGGTGAATTTGTTTCCGTTCTCTGAAACATAAAATGCGTTCATACTAGATTTTAAAGTATATTTATTTTCACTCCCAGCTCCTCCTCAGCTCAGGTTTTTTTGTTGTTGCACAATCCGGAACGCTGGTGTGTTGATAACAGCTGTGTGTGTACATGATCAGATTTTCAGTGCATCGCCAAGTTCTGCACCGTTTTATCTGGCATCTTCTGTTAATACAACGATAGCAATTGGTGGTGAATGAGTCCAGCTGATAAATCAGACTGTCATCACTACCTGATCCTTACGGGAGTACCTAAAATTGGATCCGCTGTAGTCCCCTTGTTCATAAACCCCTGCTGCTCTGAACAGCTGTTTTGCTGACTTACCATATATTAATCTCTATCCTTGTTCATTTTCTTTCTTCAGAGCTGTTGTACTGATTAAGTTACAAACAATTTTTTTGTTTAAAAGCACATTCTCTGGTAGGCATACGCATGCAAATATGACACAATGGCTGGCTGTGTTGAATAAAAGTGATGCTGCTTCGTGTGTGGTGGGGCTTTTAAATTTTTTTTTTATTTGAATGTAGAGATAACAGATTCTGAACATCATTTTTGTAGCCACTTTGAACTTGTTACGAACAATATATTCTCTGAATATAAAAATTATTGACTCTACATCCCTACTCTGCTTGTAACTTTATTTCAAAAAATAGCAATATGTTCTGTATTTTGACATTGCATAAGAACTGGTTTGCCAGAACTTTCAGATACATCTATGGATCTAAGTCTTAATGAACAGCTTGTTTCTTTAAACATTTGTATGAAAGTCCGAATCTAGTTAAAAGTGCTTTGATACCAGGAGTAGTGGTTGACCAATATCGTTGGGTTTGTCAGTTTGAATAACAGGAAACAGACAAGATTTTTAGATTATTTGTTTAATGACAGACTTTAATATTTAAGCCTCACTATGTGACTTATAGGATGGATGGTGGATATCTTTTAATAATAGTTTAAAGTAAATGTAAAATTAGCATGTAGGATATGCTTTTGTGCTGATGATGCTCACTAGACAACTCAAGTTTTATCTACCACCTGTTTTGGAGCCAGTGGTAAGTTGTGTCAAGGATTCAAGCGTGCGGTTCCCTTCTTTACTTGGTTCCTGACTGGATTCATACAGACTGAACGTTAGAAGATGCACAGCTAGTAGACTTTTTCTAAGACATTGGGAGAATGATTCATTCTAGCATGGATGACAGCTAAGACTACAATGAACATTAAAAAAACCAAAAGCTGTCTTTTTAAAAGGTTGTTCTAAATCTGTGCCACAGACTGTATTGCACGTTTTGTGTTGCTCTGCTGCAAGTTCCCTCTCCTATTACTGCTCTGTAGACAGTGTTTTGTAATAGTAAATGATACTACTGGGAATTGTGAACCCTGAAAAACCAGTTGCAGTTCATCTGTGATGCTATGCAACTTGCTCTCATTTTGCCTTATTTTATCATTCTGTATGATGAGGGCAATACTGCCTTTATAAAATATTACAACCAGTTAAAGTTGCTGTTACGTGGGGAAAAAACCGTCCAAAACCCCAACAACTTAAATTTGTGGGAAGCTTGGAAAAATATATCATTTTTTGGTTAATTTTCTTATTAATGAAAATTAAATCTTGCATAATGACATGGAGTTCAAAACATCTGAAAACCATGTGCAACCACAAGTAGGTGTTTTGCTTAGTTCAGCTGTGCAAAATGCAGAGTTGAGAATGAATGAGATTTAAAACTACACCACATTTAATTTTCTATGAGCACAAGAATTAGGGCTGGGAAAAGTCTAGCAGTTAAATTTTTATGCTGTTGTAGGTGCTTCTGTCACCTGTTCTGTAAGAATGTCTTCGCAGCTGTGTTTCAGATAAGACTGTCATTTAGCTAGTGCGTGTGGAGTCTCTGGCAGCGTGCTTTTCATGGTCTCTTATTGTGAATATGGTGTTCAGAGGTACTCAAGATTTTTTTTTTTTTGATAGATGATTCTTTCATTCCATCTTCTGTTTGCCAGTTTCCTAGTTATACTAGTTGTCTCTGCAGAAAATAATGTAGTATTCTGAGAGGTATTTTATGAAAGCATCAGAAAAAAAAGCTTTGTATATGGGACTCTTCAGTAAGAAGGGGAAATAAGCTCCTTTATGTTTCATAAATAATATTATAAGAACACATTGTGTTTGGTAGGTTTTTTTAGTTTTTTGTTTTGTTTTGTTTTTTTTTGTTAAATTCTTAAACAGAATGTGTAGTGGCCATGTACGGTAACATTCCTGTTCCCTAACAGCAATATTCAGGGTCAGTTGAATAATTCTACTGGGGTGTATCAGGATCTTATTACTTAGCTTTCACGTGAGGGCACAGGTACTTACACAAGGGCCATTTTAAGAAGCAAGAGCAAAAAAGAAGGTTTGTAATGAAGCTCCATGTTTGATACACTTGCTATGCAACAAAGTAGGCATCTCTGAGCAAGAGTAAATGAAGCAGTCCTCTAAACCAACCTAGAGTCTCCGTTAAACTTTGAAGATCATGTGAATTCATTCTCATTACTGCTTTACTCTATTCTATGTTGAAGTTTTTAGTGAAACTTCTTAAAATTTTGTACTAACCGTAAGCGAACTGTGTTTCTGTCTCATGAATCGTTATTCTACCAGTTTGCTGTACCACTGACATTGAAATTCAGTTGGCTTGTTCCTAAAGACATTCCTATTCTTCTCGTCTGGTGAGATACCTCAGGTACCTGCTACAATAAGGAATGCTTTAAATTACTTCTACTTGGTGGAGTAATTTAATTTCTACTTTCACCATGTGATGGCATTAATGAAGTAATACAATTTTATTAAAACTTATGTACTGTGTGGAGATGTGTCATAACTTGAATTAAGCATGTATAAATATTTTTACCAGCTGTAGAACTTTAGAGCTGAAATGCTTCTGCTTTAGATCTGCTGGTACTTCTGTGGCACTGTGATACAACCCTGAAGTGAGCATTGCATTGCATATGTGGTTTGTAGATAACCAGAAAAGAAGATGTCAAGATTTCTGGGCCACGCGTGCTGACTTGTGCAGGGTTGATTTCTGCCCATGCTAACTCAGATTGAAGACAGAAATGACTGCGTTGAGACAGACCAAAGATTCACCTAGCCCTAAATCCTGTAATTGTGTTTTCTTAGTACGGTCTTCCAGGTTCTGAGAGTCTATGTCAGGGAGACTTTCCTGGCCAAGGGTGGTAGGTTTTTACTAGACCTTGAGGGTATTTTCTTTGAATTTATCTTATTGCTTTTTGGGTCTGTTTAACATCAGTTTAACTGACAGTGTCCTGTGGCAATAAGTTAAACTGCTTAATTGTAGAACGCCTGAAAAACTTTTTTCTAGTGGAAAAGATTGGTTGAGGACAATAGAATTGAACCAATCTTATTAACCCTACATTTCAATACGGTCTTGAACAAGCCTTGAATTTTGGATTGTGACTATCAGGAATCGTTTCCTGCCAACTGAAGTCCTCCTTAATTTGGATGCAGTAGGATTTGAACAAATATTTTGATAATGAGGATGAATTTAGTGGTGAACATTTGCTGAAGATAGTAATTTTTACCCTGAAGGCAGTAATTTTTGATTCCCCTTCTTCATTACATCCTTTAATCACTAGATCTACAAGTAATAAGTGAGGTTACTATTTCCTTTGAGAAGAAGACTTTCTTAGGACTGCAAAGGGTTCTTTAAAGTTGTTGGGTACACCCTTTTCTCTGGAATGGTGTGTACTGAAAGTCAGTGTGATACAGCCCGTCACACTTGTGTTAGCTTTAGTATTATTGGTAATGAATTGTGGCAGCGAGGGTTGACAGCTAGAGAACCTGGGTACACAGTGTATGGTAGCTAGCTCATGCTGAAATCTAAGTAGCTGTATCGTTACTGCTAAAATTATCTTTGTTAGGTTAAGCCTAACACATGTTGCAACCAGATCTTCATTTTGGTATTGGCATCCCGACTTTCTGGGAAGAAAACCAAGTAATGAAAACAACTATGTTTGTACACTTCAAAAGAACTGCTTCAGATGATGGAAACTTTTGACTAGGGAGACAGTGTACAGGTGCTGTTAAGTGTGTTTCCAGTTCTGTCTTTGAAGTGTCAGCTTTTGGGGTGGTGGGGAGGGGGAGGTGATTGCAGAGCAGAAATTGAAGTTATCAAGCAATTTTGAACCTCCGTAATTTTATCAAAATCTTGAGTGCAATAGCTGTAAATAACTAAATCATATTTTTCCTCTTTAGAAAATACCAAGAAGAAGGATAATTTGAAATACTCTTTGACGCCTTCGCTTTCAATTTCTCGACTGCACTATAAGCAACCACAATGTCGGGGGCTTCAGTGAAGGTGGCTGTTCGGGTCCGACCCTTCAATTCCAGAGAAACCAGCAAAGAGTCCAAATGTATCATCCAGATGCAAGGCAATTCCACCAGTAAGTTTATTTTAATCTCGTAAGGGATTCTTTCTTTCTTTCTTTCTCCTCTCCCTTTCTGTTTAAGCCTCGTCTTTTTGTTAGACTAAACTGAGTACTGTGTACATTGTATCATCTAGAATTACTATTTTAGGGAATCTTCTCTTCCCAGGCTGTTATTATGAATTAGATTGTCTCAAATTTGACTAGAAAGCCTGGATCATGAGTATTTTGGTTTTGATGCAGTTGTTTATTATGGTTGTTTGTGGTGAGCTGAGAATTCCATACAAAGATTAGAATACCTAAGTGAAAACCTTTTTGCTGATTTCGTGTGTGGGACTATCATATGGACTGACAGATACAGGGGTATATTGCAGACCACCACATAGTGATTGTTGTGGTATGACTCCTGCTTGGGTCTAGTGCTTTAGTTCTTGGTGTGTTTGTTGTGCAGTCTGTGCCTTTGTTTAGAAGTGTAATTTGAGTGAGAAAGCTGAGGGGAAAAGGATGTCAAGTTTGTGCTTTCCAGATTGGACGTCTAAGCAACAGCAAAATAGCAGACTACATAAAATTTATTTTCTAACCAATTAGAAGTGTTAGGGTGCTTAAATAGTTATTGTGGGTCTGATTTGGAGAAGACTCTTCTATAGGAGACTGAATATGGGCACACCATTTATTAACTGAGGTTTTTTTTTACATGCTTCTTAATGTCAAGGCAGTATTGATACCATTTGCTGCAGTGTTTTTGGTCGTGTGTAGACTAATAGCTGTACTTATAAACTGCTCTAATGGTGGTTTTTCTTGGGTAATCAAGTAGAGTCATCTTGTCTGTAGCTGTAGGAAGTAACACTCCACTGAGTTATTTAGCTGTCTGATTACTTGAGTACTTACTCATGCTTATTAATACAAGGGAGGTTTCATACAGGCTCGTCCCTTTTTTTTAGCTGAGGTTGTAGTTCAGCCTGCTTCAGCAATGGAATTTGAGTCCTCCTTATGGTTGCTTAAATGATATACAATGTTTATGGTTTCATTGGAAGAGAGGTATCACACAGAAGAGACCTTGCTTTTCAGTGCAGTAAGTTCTTATCTTCAGACATTATCTGGAATATTGCCTGAAGATACTTTTTCTTTGGTTGGATTTCAAAATTTCCATTTAAAATGAGGGAGGGAAAAATGTTTAGAAGTCATCTCATGTGCAAACAGGTCCTTGTCCCAATGC
This sequence comes from Pterocles orientalis, assembly GCA_011057875.1. Classification (NCBI taxonomy): domain Eukaryota; kingdom Metazoa; phylum Chordata; class Aves; order Pterocliformes; family Pteroclidae; genus Pterocles; species Pterocles orientalis. The sequence goes on along the minus strand of WKFP01014673.1, from coordinate 360,817 downwards.
TGTCTGCCAACTTTCAGACCAAACCAGTGTAGAATGGAAGAACTACGGCATTTCCATTACAAATGCCACCAAGCTCTGGACTACAGTAGCACTACTGGGTGCCACTGTAACAGATATTATTGCTGCCGTCATGACATGACAGTAATAATTTTAGATGCTTAAGATTTTTTTTAACTCCAGGAGCCTGTGGAAGGAGCTTGTTTGTGGTACAGTGGCAAGGTTGAACAGTGAATCTCTGGCAATCTGTAAGTTTGAAATATGATGTAGACAAAAGACACTGGTTCTGATTCTGAATGCTAGAGCTACACTACAAAGACACATTCTCAAGAAACTGCATCAACTTTCCAAAGGAGAAAAATACTTTATTTATACTTGATTTATCTAGTTGGAAATTTCTTTATGGCTTTTGCTGTATTTTGTGCTCTGGAAATGCTCTAATCTGTAGCCTTCTATTTGAGTCCTATGGCTCTGATACAAGATGGGTGATAGGACAGATGGTCAGGTTGAAGTCATCAGGGGCCATTACAGATTGTGGGAAGGAATCATCAGTTGCTATAGTTATACATTCTTCCAATCTGTGGGCTATTTTTTTCCTGTATTTCCCTCTTAGAGGAGAAATACAGAAGAAAGCAATTTTACTTGTTGAACAGAAGAGTTCATATAGTAAAAGATACAAAAAAAAGGCATTGTTTGGTGGGGAAAGCCTGAGCAGAAAGATTATTTGAAGAAAAGCTTCTTGATGAAGTTGCCTGACGCACAGAACTTCAAGCTGAAATTCTTCTGGTATGTTTTTAGGCTGCATGTTAGACTTGGGGGCCTAGCTACTGTTGCTATTTCTTTCTTTTTCATGATTCCTCATTCTTTCCAGCCTCACAGTTACATTATTGAACTCATTATTAGGGTCTGAACTTGTTGGCTAAAAGCTGACTACAGAAAGTGATATTAATGTATCTGACACAGCAATTTCAAAATAAAGGGAATTTGGTAGGAATTCTAGGCTATGGAGTTCCTACTTCATACCTTCAAATGTGTCAGTGAAATGATCAAGGCTTAGATATCTTGCTTCTGAGAAAGTTAGTTGTTTTTTCGTTTGTGCACTGACCAAGTTTGCAAGAGGGAAATCTGAGAGGCTGGTGGTATGTCGAGTAGTGACTATTTTAAGCCTGCAAGAGAGTTAAAGTTCCCTTATCTTGGAATTAAAGTCTAATGGGCTATTATGATGAACAGGATTGATGAGACAGTGTGCTGTCTGATAGCTCAAAAAGGGTTTTCACTGTTACTTGGGCTTCAATTCTTTATGTATTTATGGACCAGGCTATTCTACAAATCCTTTGTGGGTCCTGAGCTTAAACTTTGTCCAAGTCTGAGTTTTATCAATGTATTGGCTGATATGGGCAGACACTACGTTATAGTGAAACAGGCAAAGTACTGAGGATTATTCTAGGAAAACAGTATGGAGAGAGAAAGAGATAAAAGAGTGTATCACAGGTGTACTCTTATGTTTTTGTAATGAATGTATGAAAAAAGGAGTGTTTTCTGACATCTGTAATGAAGTATATTCTTGAAGTTGGGATGCCATTGAGGTTGTTGCCTGACATGCTGCTTTTGTTTGTCAGTTTTAGTGTGAATTTGGCTGTTACAGATTCTGGGAGTGCCTGTTACTTCATGGTGGGCTTGGTACCAAAACAGAATGTCCTCATTTGTTAGAAAGCTTGTTCTCAGTTTTGTTACACAGTTTAACTTTGCATTAGTAGCAGAAAAAGTGTAATTTTGTTGTGGACTTGGTGTCTTACAGGATTAACTTGTTACCCTATGTGGCATTGGTGTCATTTACTCATAGAAGATTGGGGCCTTTAATGAAGATCTATAGACCTCCCTCTTTACCGTTTCCCAGTGTTTAAGAAATGACAATGTAGCTGAATATAGTTCTGTGTATGTCTGAATCTCAGTAAAAAGAGAGTTCTTACAAACATCTTTAACCCATAATGTTAAGAGCACTTACTGTGACTAATTGGGACTTCTGTTTTTCTGTCAGAAGGATGGAAAATACAGGACTTTTGGAATCCGTACTTGAAACATGGTTTGTCTCTGTTTGGTCTAGTAACTAAGATGACAAGAGTAAATTTTTTTTCCCCCTTATAGTTGCAAAGGTATTGATGTGCAGTAATAAACTGTCTTGCACTTAAACAATTGTCAGTCTTTATGTTTTTAAAATACATGTTGCAAAAACAAGATTCTTCAGTCCAGCTGAAGTCACATGTGCTGACTGCATTAAGGGGCTGGTATTTTGGCAGCAGGCCTGTGTTGCTCAGATCATATCTAATTGCAGATGGTATCCATTTAAATGATACTGCCAAAAGTTCTTCTGTGGAAACGGGAGAAGTGAGGGTAGGAGAATAGAAGATAACAGAGGAATTCTTAAAGACAGAAGTTAGAAGCTCCAAATCCTACTACTTAAGTTAATTTGCAAATTGCTTTCAGAAGAAGAGGCAATGTTGCCATGAAATTACTAATTAAAAAGCCTCACAAAAAACAGTAACCGAGATTAATTTCAGAAAATACTATAGTTGTTTTCATTATCACTTGTCTAAGATCTTAAGAAAAATAAGTTTTGTTTTTAGAAGCACCCACTATACAGGTGGATTCAATTGACCTAAATACTTTGTTTTCATTTGGGGTTATGTTCTGAAGAGCGCATCTCTTCAGTATTTTCCATTGTACAGATGTCACCAGTAGACATGAACGTGTGCCTGTAAGTCTCGATGCGCACATACCCGCTCAGGACTAGGCACTGTACAGCTGTGTTTGTAGCATTGCCCATGGTGCAGTCAGCCATGCCAGGGTTCCTGGCGAGAGAAGGGAGAAGTTAGTGGGCTCTAAGGACTTTTCATATTGATAATTGATTCCCTAGGGTGATCCCTCTGTTAGCAGGCCTTACTGTCAGTTACCCTGACACTGCCTAATATATTGGGTTTTTTCATATTCTGCTTATTACAGAGTATTTTCAAGTGAAACTTGGCATCAGTGCTCTGTTAAGTTGCTTTTTGTGGTGGTGTTTTATTGATAAAATTCCACCTAATATTGAAACAGACTGAAACTTCTGAAATAACCCTTTTGCCTTTTCCTCTGAGGTAACTTTGTTCAATTTTGTCAGTCTTTAGATAAATCTGAAGATCTCTCTGCTTTAATATTTTCTTTAGGTTACTGGATAGGTGGTTTATTGTACTCTAGGTCAAACTCCCAAGTAGCTTTTTGAAATTAATAGTTCAAGATCATGGTTGTCAGCATGTGTTGATTTGCCTCCTGCTTTTTCACTTTTTTTGTTCGGAATTATTTGCACCAAGGCATCTTAGCCACACTGTATTAATTACTTGTTGTCTGTCCACTCCATAAGTTACTGTTTTAGTGGTGAGTGGGAAGAAGATTCTGCTGTATAATGCATGGGATGAAAGGTGAGCTACAGATCTAAGAGTGTTGTGTCCATAGTTCTTGTACTACTCCTTGTATAGTGTTTTGAAATGTAACAAATACAAAGTTGGCAGCTGCTGTCTTGGATTACTGAAATGAAAAGCTAAACTATTCTGTGCCTGAAGACTTCCCTAGAGTTGTGGTTTTTCTGTGGGGTTTTTGTTGTTGTTGGTTGTTTGAGGTTTTTGGGGTTTTTTTGTGGAAGTGATTTGATAGTCCTGTCTGTAAATAAATAATGCATAAGTAAAAACAAATGAAAATGAAGCAGAGGTTCAAGCCAGTAGCTACAAGATAACATTTAGATATTCATTGCTAGCAAAGAGTCCAGCTGGCTTACTCTTTTTAAAAGCTGAATGAATATGTAGAAAACTAAACTAATGAAGCAGGGAAATAAGGAAGTATCCTACTTGGAATATGTCCTCTGTAATCCATGTTACATTACTTGTGTGCTAGATGTATGAAAATAGGTTTTAGCATCTTGTGGGTGCCGGTGACAGAGTAAAACAAAGTTTTTAAACCATAGTTCATCTGCGATTGTTGCAGATTCTGATTTGCCATCGACCATGTTAATGTAGAAAAGTGCCTGGACAGTCTAGGTTATCTTGAAAGATAGGAGTGCAACTGAGTCCTCAGGTTAGGACTGAAAATTACCTATTTCCATTTTAACTCGTTAATAGTCTCTGTGGCTTGTCAGAGTTGGACAGTGTAAGGTATTGGATGTTTGATGTAAATAGGCACAATGGAGTGGTCCCATCTGCTGGTAACAATAGTCACAGCTGCTGCTGTAGACATATGGCGGTTAGGTTCTCAAGCAGGCATCCTTGGCATCCGAGAAACTTCGAAAGGCATTCTGGAGTTGATTTGTAGAGGTTGAGAAAAAAAAAAAATTCTTGTAATGGTTGTTTGGGTTTTTTTCCCTCTAAGGCTTCTAAACCTCTGGACTAAACCTAAACATTTAAATTAAAAAAAAAAAGATAAAAGAAAAACATGTAGTTTAAGTTCCTTTTCTGTTTGGGTCTGTGTTTTTTTTTTAAGATACATCCTGCTTTATGCAGTTGTTCTGGAGCAAAATAAAAATGAGTGGAAAAGTAGGACTTAACTTAAAAGGCTTTTGATTTGTGGTATGTTTGTCTGAATTAGTGAGATTTGAAATATAATACTATACATTGCTACTATTTGAAAAACAATGCAAAAGTCAAAACTATTGAAAGGTTCATGGAGCAAGGCAGCCTCATCAGTAATTCAGCCAGTGCTTTATTGGTATACGTTGGCAGGGGATATTGTTAAATTTTGCTTTTTTCGTTGTTATGGAGCTCTAAGAAGTAGTAACCTCTTTCAAAGAAGCTTAATCCTAAAGGGGGATTCTTCTTTTTGAGTAGAAAAAAATACTGGAATTTTTTTAGGTGCTTGGTTTTCCTTCGAAAGCCTTTCTCATGATTGTATAAAAATAACTTGAAGTGTTAATTCCTCACAATGTTAAAAAAAATAAAGAAGAAGAAAAGTCTCTTTGGTAGATGACTTTGAGGAGGTGGGAGAAGATGAACAGTTCGTGATTTTTAAATGTTGGAGGTACATGGGCATGGAGCAAGACCGTGGGTTGGCTAGGATCTTCTAGCTCCTGTTAAATGCAGTTGGACTACGTTTAAAAAACTGTTATGGAGTTTGTACAGAACTATAGTAGAGAGAAATAATGTTACTAATGAACCCAGAAAAGTTTTCTGTCAGTGGGCAGTAAACAGCGTGAAATGCTGCCTCTTCAGAATTAGTGCCCACTGACACAGAAGGAGGGCTTTAGAGATTATTCTTTGTATCTTTTTTTTTTAAATACTTAAATAACATGCCACCTTTCAGTGTGCAAGTAGAAGTAAAGAAAATTCCAATTGTCAGTGGGAGCTACTTAAAGAATTGGTTGTTTTCTCTACGTGAATCCTTTGAGATATTGAGGCTGGCAGAAGTGACTCCCCTGGATTCCAATGCTGCATGATGGCCTCTTAATGTGGTGCCGGCATATGTCTGGGGGTCAAAATGGCCTTTGGAGAAGGTCATTGGCTCTTGGAAATGTAGTCAAGTAAAAGCAGGGGGTGAAAGGAGATATTGTTTTATCTGCTTTGAAGCAGAAAACATGTGAGGAAAGAATTCAGCTCAACTCCAAGTGCTTAGCCAGCTACATAAATAGACCTGATACACATCTTCTGCAGCAGGGCATCTCCAGGTAATCAGTTGACGATGGGAGTTTTGGGATGGTTTTGGTTCAGCTTTTCAGATGGGTAGAACTGTGTGGTTCAACTGTCTCCTGGCTGGTTCAAAGGCTGCTGGCCGTGCTGTTCTCCCAGAACACCAGCTGTAGGAATGGTATTTATAGCACTTGGATCTGTAAGAGCAGCTGAGGATGAGAGCAGCTTTCTAGCAGCTTCTGTGCGCAAGCATTTGCCTTTCTCTGGTGCTGTTGAGCCTCACTCCCTCCCCCATCCAACCTTTCTCCCAGTACAGGGCTGAAATTCCACAGTGGGGAGAGAATCCGGTTGAATTCCAAATGAGCTGTTCTTAGCTTCTACTTGGTTTCCTTCCCTTTGAATGATTTGAAAAATGCAAACAATGCTTTGAAAAGAAAGCACTGCTTTACAAGCTGGAAGTGTCCATTTCCCTTCATTTATCTCTTATAATAACAACCCTGGAAGTCTGTCTTATAAAAACAGTATAGCCATATATCTGATTGCAATGTATGCCTAGGAAAGAAGCCTGTATTAAACGTGTCTTTGGGGTGTTATTCACGTTCCAGCAAAGAATGTCTGCTCCACCCTGCTCTCAGTAACGAACATGTTCCCATTGTTGTCATTCCAGTCTACAGATGGCGCAGATAGATTTTCCAGACCTGTGCATTTTAGGAGAATGTATATTTAATATTAATTTGGTTTTGTGGAGTCAATGCTAAAAGCAGCAGATCTTTTATATTGGTTAAATTGATTATTCAGACATCATAAAATAAAAGTACTGCTTGTATTGCTTCAAACAGAATTTGAAGAAGCCAAAAAAATGAATTATTTAGTATATATTTCCCTGAATGTTGCCCCTTCCAAAGTTCTGTATAGACAATCATGGTTTTTAAAAATTTCTGCCTATTCCTTTGCCAGTGATTAATGAGAACAGAAGTGAAGACAGGACAGTGCCGTTTACACTAGTTGTTATCTCTTAACATATGTTGGCATTTGGTAGGAATGTGTGCTCTGTGTAGGTTACTGCTGCCACTGGGAGAAATATTGAGGCTGGTGTGAAGCCTGTTTCGTGCGTTTTCATGTGGAAATGAAAGAGGCGTTGTGCCTTCAGCATTGGCAGATGTGGTAGGAATATGGGAATGGAAGATGCGAATGACAGAAAGCAGGCTGTATTGCACAAATGGTGGAAGTTCTGTTTCTCCAGTTCCGTACCTGGCTTCCACTGTTATTGGGTTTTATTGCTGAGTGGCAATCGACTGTTTGTTTGGGGGTTTTTTTGGGTGTGGGTTGTGGTGTGTGGTGGTGGTGTGTGTGGTTTTTTTTTCTTTTCTTTTTTTTTTTAATATTAATCTATCAGTCTGTCTCCCAGCCCCCAGCACTGACTGTATATCAGCTAATCCCAGGATTTAGCCCCAGTTAATTCTGTCTGCTGGTGTTTATCTGAAGGGCAAACTGCAGTTAGCCAGTTCTTCACTGGAGTACCTACAGTGACTAGTATGTGGCATGTCTGATGGCAGGATTCCCTGTAATACGAGTCTGATTGCTAACAGAGGTGGGGCTATTGAATCTAGTGACTTGACTTTAAATGCAGTGACAGACAGGAGAATAATTTCAGTTCTTAACTCTTGTGTGCTTTGCGCTCTCTCTATTCCAAGAGTTTATTAGGAAGAATTGCTTATATCCCCAGATACTGAGCTGCAGATAATTTCTAACCTGCAGAATTTGTGACATGCTGAGGAGCAGTGCTGACTGGGATGTAAACAGATTAGGCTTGTACGACAAGTTCAGTGTTGTCATAATCTGACGTGAGATTTAAGTGTTTAAGAAGTAGTTTGGTCATTCTTTTTGCCTGTAAAAATATTCATGTGGCTGAGTAGACAGGAATGGAATGAGGGGGCTGGTCTTGGCTAAGCTTGCTTGCCTTTTTCTTATTTTAATTTTTCTTCTCTGTATGTTTCCCGCGGTCTGTTTACTTCATAGAATCATAGAATGGCCTGGGTTGAAAAGGACCATAGTGATCATCTAGTTTCAACCCCCCCGCCATATGCAGGGCCGCCAACCACTAGACCAGGCTGCTCAGAGCCACATCCAGCCTGGCCTTGAATGCATCCAGGGATGGGGCATCCCCAACCTCCCTGGGCAACCTGTTCCAGTGTGCCACCACCCTTTGGGTGAAAAACTTTCTCCTAATCTCTAACCTAAACCTCCCCTGTCTTAGTTTAAAACCATTCCCCCTTGTCCTATCACTATCCACCCTACTTGGTTAGTTTTAATGGAGAATGGAAGTGTAATTCCAGAAGTAAAGCCTTGAAATGGGAATATGTTGGTGTATATGTTTAGGAAGGGGTGAAAAGTCAGAGAATGCTACTTCCAGTTGAAAGTATGCCAGAAGACTGTAACTTCGCATCAGCTCTCTGTTGTGCACCACAGTCTGGTTATAATTGTAAAATAAAGTGAATATTTGAGGTGTGCTTTTAGAATTTCAGCTTCAAGAAATCAGGATTGGATTATAAGGCAAAAAAGAAAACAGATGTTCAAAATTACAGTAGGAATGCAAAATAATACGTATTACAAAACATGTGGGCACTATTTAAATAGTGAAGCGGTCTTTCAAAGTTTGCTAAGTTTTTTTGCTTAAGTTAAAATGTAGCAATGGATTTGAAAGGTTGAAAGTGTATGTTATTTCTGTGCTAGCTGATAAAGCAGATGGTGGATGGTTTGAAAAATGTTAATCAGGAACAAGTAGGATGAACTGTGGAAGTACCTTGTGCCAAGAAATGAAATTGCCTGTTTAAGTAAGGGCATGTTAAAATCCAAATGTTTTGTGGAGATTGGCTTGTTACTGTTGATGCAACACATCTAAAATTATAATTTCTTCATTAATTTTTGCTCCAACTTTCTCCTTATCTTTTATTAGGCTATACTGCTCCTACAATGTACTTCTGTACAAGGACTAATTAGTTAAAATGTGTGAGTCTTATGTAATGATACAAAATTTTAGATTATTCACTGTGAATAAATTAGTTTTAGTGGTGGTTTCCTTATCTTTTGGTCGGTGATGTGTAAAACTCGTGTGTTTGTAGTTATAGGTATCAAAAAGCCCACCCACCAAAGTTAAACAGCTAAGCAACTAAAAGGAATTGTTTAATGGATTTGAGCTTCAGAGAATATGTGGATTACTCCTGCTTAGAGGTACCTCAGATGTCATGAAGCACCTCTGTATGGTTTACTATATAACTTTAAGGTGAAATAAGCTTTAAAAATGCAAGCTGTGTCTCTATGTTGGGATGGCAGTGGGTATTAAATAAACTGCTTCAAATTAAATGGTAATGCTGCATAGCTATTCACACAGTGCACTTTTATTTGAATTTGATATCAATTTATGGCATGTAATTATTTTTTCTGCTTGCTTACCAAGGTAGAAAATGGATATAAATGTCTGAAGGTGAAACATTTTATTCAAAATTTCTGGAAATTCATAGTTCAAATAAAAATGAATAATGTGGGCATTTGTCTCCTTCAACCAAATCAACAATTTGTAGAGTGTATTTTTAAAACATGAATATTCCCATGCCTTTTTCTCAGTCTTCCATTCCAAAGGTAAATGATGGCTATTAATCCGAACTGTGGTTGCTGCTTTGATCCCATAAGAGTTTTTAGACACTACTGCAGTAGGAAAATACTGTTTTCAACTTTTCATCCTTCCTGCATTTCTGAATTCTTTATGTAACCTTTTCCAGTAGCAATGGTATATGAGATGGTGATTTTGTAAAGTACCCTTTCCAGTTTCTGTTTGATGCAGAAACCTGAGCTTGGAAAAAGCTGAAAGATTCGATGTGACCTGAGAAGTTGGCTCTTGGTGAAGCAAGGGGCCTGAAAAAAGGGATTGAGTTTCTCAGAAACTGGCTGCTCAGGCAAACTCCAGCATTCAAAGCTGCTACGGTGCCATGCTGATGGTAACTAATTATAGCTGCAACACAAAGCTTTAGTGTCAGTTTGCAAACAGAAAAGTTAATTGCCATATTGGGCGTTTGAAACAGCAGATAAACAAATTTATTCTGTAAGATAAAAAGGCCATTAATGTGTTCCTGCTGTGATCGTCTGCCTTATTGCCTTTCTCATTTCCTGAGGCTCTGTAATTAAACCATTAGCTGTGTACCATGCCATGAGTGTGCTGTGGTGAGAGGAGATAGATGACGACCCTGTTTCGTGATTCAGTAATACAATTCATCTTGGCCTTGCGTGGTTTAAAAAACAAACAAAGTAACTGAAAGGCTTTTAGTGCTCTTGTGGGTGTTAGAGACATTGGAAACAGTCCTCTTTTTAGTTGTTTGTTTCCTTGGACAGCTGAAAACACGGCTTTCTGAATAACATGGTACCTAAAATCACTGTTACCCACTCAGTCTAATTTTTGCATGATCATTCTTGGTTTTTGCAATTTGGCATATGAATTTTTATGATGAAGCTTACCTGCACTATAAGAAGTCTTTTAATTTCTTCAGGAATATCCATTAGCTTCATTTAAAAGTAGCTAGATTTCATGGATCTGCTTGTCCCTCCGAAGAAGATGCTTGGTGCAATAGACACCTTCAAATGAGGTCAGTTACTTCCGTTTGAATTCCTGGTTTCTTAGCTGTCTCACCATCTTCTTTCAGATTTCTGATCTCACACTCTTGCGTGCCTGATCACTTGGTTCAAACTTAGACCACATCAGACATGAGTGATGCTGGTAGCTACCCACTTGGTGCATGGTGTTCCACATGAAGAGGGTTTCAGTCCGATTGAAGTCTGTTTGGGTTGTACTCTTATATTTTCTCCATCAGTCAGCTCTGTTCGATTCATTTGTAGACAGACTGATAATTCTGTTGCAGTGGTGATTCTGAACATGGAGGATGTAGACTCTGTAAGAAACAGGAATGGGGATAAGTAGACCTCAGGCTTGGAGTAGAAGCTGAGTGAAAAGGCTGTGAGCGAATCACAGTGGTGAGGAACAGCATGCAGAGTTCCTGGCAGCCGGGAGGTTCTCTCTGACCCGTTCCTGTTGCAGTGGAAGGTTTTGGCCAGGCAGCTGCATTCCCAACCTCTGACAGAGCTGCCTTCTTGCACGTTAATCTCCCTTTCCTGATATGCTTCTCAAGCTATGCTTTGTAAAAACATGCATCCTAGAAAGTTTTCAAAATAGTGAGTTGGACATGGAACTTAGTATGAAGGAGCTGAGGAGAGCCTGTCTAAGAAAATAATAATTAAAAATTGGCTTTAAAAAAATGGGTCGGGGTGAAACCACTTGCATAAATCACAGAGCCTGAACTTCACTCTTCACAAATGTAATGGATCAAACTTAAGCTTGAAGCAAGTAGGATGGAGCTGTAGTGACAAGCTTGTAGTACCTTTCCAGACACTAAGCCTGTTGCATAGCTAAAGATCTTGTCTTTCATGGGTAGTCAGTGTGCCTTTTTCCACAGAGATGAATGAAAAAACTAGCTATTCTTCTGATTGAAGGTTTGCTTTGCTTTGCTGCTTTGCTTTCTTTTTGAAAATGGTGGACTAAGTAGAATCCTAGAAGGCAATTTAACTCATTTCCTTGGAGAGACCAAGTATAGCTTTGCCTTGGAAAAGAGAGACGTCCTTTTTGCTTATAAAAAACAACAATATAAAAATGGAAAAAAAATCCGTAATGAATACTTGCAGTTTCACTGTTGATTCTAAGAGGAGACAAATCAATCGTGCAGTGAGGTAAATAAGTGAGATTAAAGCTCCCTTTAAGGTGCAAATGCAATCACAAAAGAAAAACCTCACCGATGTGACATGCAGGTAACCAATGTATGTTTTTAGATTGTAGTTAAAAATACGTTTCTTGGTCAGCAGTGATGTAGCTAGGGTTCTGCTTGTCTTGATTCCCTTCACAGTTTGCCAGGCTAGGAGTTTCCCATTTCCAGGACAATATTGCAAATGCAGTGTACCGATAAAGGTAGTTGTTCCTCTCTTTCCCTAGCTATCACTTATGTCACAAGAGTAGCATCAAGAGTTTGGGTTGAAATGATTGCTGTTGAGATTAAGCAACAGAATGTATATTGTCAGGAGAGGTGCTGGCAGTACAATTTTTTTTTTTCATGTATCTGCTTAGAATTGTGTTACACAGTACATAAGAATAGGTTCTAGTACATAGGAATGGGTTCTATTTATTGCTGCTTTTTTTCTGCTTTTAGTGATTAGATTACATTCCCTTGAGTTTACAGCCCAAAACAATTGAAGAAAATAATGTTGTTCACCCCCAAAGATTGGTTTTTATTTGTACTGCTTTTTTGGGTAGGAACTTCTAGGTACAATGCATTTCTTCTTCCTTACCTTTCAGAGCTTTGATGTTAAATAATTGAATGAGAAATGAGGAGTTGTTGAATTGTATCAGTGTGGAACACGCTGAAAGGAAAGAACTGATTGAAACCCCTCTTTGGGGCAGGGGAGTTGTCTTCTGGGATTTGTTACTTGTTCACTTTAATTTTAGGACTGGTTTAATACTGCGTGCTGTAGATGTATTGCTGTTTGGTCAAAGCCAGTAAAGGGAAAGTAAAGCCATGTATGATTGCTTAGGTTACCAGTCTGTTATGTGTTGATGCCCATGTTGCTATCCAAAGCCACAAGCATTTTTGCTATTTGATACTGTACTGGTCCATGGCATATTATTTGTTGGCTTTGCATGTCTGTCTGCTTTTATAAGGCAGGAATCTCAGCACAAGGTGCATCCAAGTGAAATGGAGTTGGCCACAAGAAACAGAGTAGCAACTGTTGCTATTTGCAATCCAGACAGTGATCTTTTTCTCCACACCGTCATTTTGGACAACAGCCATGCTCAGGGACATAGCATTTGGTAGAGGAGTGATTTAATTTTAATGGGGATTCTGTAACCACATTTTCAGGAATTTCAGTGCCACATGATGTTTGAAATGGTAAGAGATGTGGGTGTTGTATTTTTTATTTATCACAGAAGGAAAGGGAGAAGACCCCATCTCCCAGAGTGTAGCCTAACTGGCAAGAAGTGAGAAATCAGCATCCTTTGTTTAGGATGACTGGTATCAGGATGTAAATCATCCCTGGGAAGAGTGTCACCACCCTTGTATAACTTCTTTCTTTGTTTGCAGGTGTCATAATTAGTGTATTGCTTCCAAAGGCAGATTGCTGCCTTAGGTGCAGATGGGTATGTTTAAATCTGAGGTGGTTTATCTAATTTTGATACCCTCCAGAGTATGCCTTTTCAGAATCCTTACTTACACAGATGATGTTGAAAACAGCTGCTGGAAATAATAGATTTAAGTATTTCCAGCACTGTAGTACTGAAAAGAAGACAGCAGTAGAGATACACTTCGTCAGCAAGAATGGTGCTTAGAAATTATCCTCCTTGGAATACAGAAGCTACAAACATTCTGTATGCCATTAACATGACAGCTGAGTCCATTGTGTGTTACACCCCCCTCAGCAAAGGTTACAGGAAGCTGTTTTCTTGCTGGGAAAGGAAAAAAAAAAATCAACCCCTAAACCCAGCAACCTAAAAGGTATCTGGAAGAGCTTTAATTAATTGTGGGAAATGCATGTGTGGGTCAAATATTAAAAGAATTAGAGAATCTGAAAAAACAGAAATAGCATAAAATTTACAGATGTACTGATAGGAAGAGAAAATGTGTTTTTCTGCAAAGTATGTTTATTCTGCTATTTGTAAAATGTTCGGTGACTTAACTTACCTGAAGATTCTTAGATTCTTATACATGAATACATTGGAAAGAAAACTAAGTCAAGGATTCCAAGAGCTGAAAAGGCAATTGAAGGTCAGCTTTTTGAATGGGACTTATAAAAGCTGTTACACAGGGACTATACACAAGCATTTTTTCATTCTGACTTTTTTTTGTGTGTGTGTATATGAACTTCAACATAGGGCCATTGTATATTGTATGGAAGTTCCAAAGAGGAAAAAGTACACAAGTTGGCTGGGGGTCACTGTGGGATTCAGTCGCTGTATACAGTACGAACATTTACCAGAAATTTAGTTGGTTCAATTAACGTCAGTCCTATTAAAAATCTGTCAGCTTTGTGCATGTAAAAGAACATTGAAATAAACTGTGCAGATAACCCCTGAAATGTCTGTAGAGCCATCTTTTTTCATCTCTTCTTCAATGTCCTGAAAATACTGAGCTTCTTAAAGAAAATCCTTCTGCAATGAGCTCTTGTACTGTGTAACATGTACTTCAGAATAGGCTTGAGTTGTGCTGCTGTGAAATCACCAGGGATTCTCAAACTTTGTGTTTTGGATATTCCTTGCTAATACCCTTCAGCTCCCGAGAGCCTGTCCCATTCTACAAGCCAAGGGACCAGGATGACCTACTTCAGGCTTTCTGTCCAACAGAAGAATTTTATTTAGTAGGAACATTCCTTCTAGGAATTTTTTTCCTTGACTTATTTCAAATAAGGTCTACAGAAATACAGTGTTAGGAAGCTGTGAGTCTGTTACTTCAATCTTATTATTTCCGTGCAGTGTGGCAATTCTGTGAATACTCAGATTCACAGATTAAGTTGAGGGTCAGCAAGCTCATTAATTATGCTCCTAACTGTCAAAATAGCTAAGAGTTTGAATTTTATTTCCTGTAGGTATTATCAACCCAAAGAATCCTAAGGAAGCACCAAAGTCCTTTAGCTTTGACTACTCTTACTGGTCCCACACTTCGGTAAGTTCTTTTACAAGTAAACTTTTTTTTTTTTTGGTTGACTGTCTTGATTTAACTGCATTCTCTTCTGATCGTGCCAGTCAGATGTTTCTGCACTCTCTCACCCTTATCCAGGTTAAAAGCTTGTAATTAATTAGATGTTGTCTTTTCCTATTTTGGGGAGAGCAGAAGGCTGTGCTCCTGGAGTTTGATCACAAGTTGCGGATATTTGAAAGATTACTTAAAATATTCTCCAACAATGTCCTGTTCTAAGTGTTTTAAAGGTACATGTGAACCACCAGTTAATTCAGTTTTGCTCTTAGACAAGTGAAAGTTGCTCAAGTTCTTATAATTCAAGGAGAGATGTGGTCTGGGTTCCCGTGACATATCTGGAAAAGACAGAGCAGTGATCCATGTTTCCGTAGCTGCAAAAGCAATAAACTCTCAGCTCCTCTGCCCCACCCTCCTGCGAATTGGTGCTGAGGTCTTGCTGACTTCCAGTAATTGTTCTACAGCAGAACTGTGGTGTTCTGCCATCTACCCCTCCCTGCCTTATTTTCTCAAAAGATACAGAAAGAAGCGATAATGCATTTCACTAAGATTAATTTTAGTGACTTGGACGTTACAAGTAAGATTTAATATTTCTGAGCAAAGCTGTGGCCAACAAGACTGTTTCCATGATGAAAAACTTGGATTTGTGCAGCTCTTTTACTGAATTCTCCAGAGCAGCCATGCAAGTAGATGATGGGATCAGTCAGAGGAACAATATAAACATAATTCCTGAAAACTAGCAGATAAGCAGAATCAAGGAAAATGACTGGTCTGATAAAACCTTGAACCCAATGTTAGAATGTTAGCAGAGCTGAATTTGTCCTGATGTGTCCCAGCAAAGTAAACCTAAGCAACTTGTGCTTCTCTTTTCCCCCTGCTACCCTTCAGAGCCCTTGTCAAGACCAGCCGCTGTGGGATTTTTGTAGCTTCTAGCCCTTTATTCATTTGTATTGACTCTCCAAACTCTACTTTTGATTTTCTCCCCCCTGCCTCCCTCCTCCCAGACACCCTGAATCTGGTTTGTCAGTGATGTGGCATGAGACTTTTTCAGTAGTGTCAACCATGTTCACAAAACAGAATTGGTTGGTTTCTTTGTGCAGATTATTTTCTCTTCAGCAATGGAATGGTCCTGGAAGGATTGTCATTGTCCTTCTCCTGCTGGTACTGCCTTGGGAAAAAGCTGAGTGTAAAAACGTGCTACACTTGCCTCTTTAAGGGATTGACCCACAAGACAGAAAAAAAAAATAGTTGCTTTTTGAAATGTTACTTGAATGACAGGATAAGACTGTATATATGCTGTTCTCGTGTCTTTTCAGCCTGAAGATCCCTGCTTTGCGTCTCAGAGCCGTGTGTACAATGATATTGGGAAGGAGATGTTGCTGCATGCCTTTGAGGGCTACAACGTATGCATTTTTGCCTATGGACAAACTGGAGCTGGGAAATCCTACACAATGATGGGCAAGCAGGAGGAGAGCCAAGCAGGCATAATCCCCCAGGTAGAACAGAACCCAGAAAGGGGACTGGTTTTTTTATAGCTCTTTTTGTATTGCATTACAGTTAACAGAGAACTGCAGCTTACTTCTGAGGTGAAAGAAATATACAGGGGAAAAGAGCATTAGAAGTAATTTTCCCTCTGTTACTTTTTTTTTGATCAGATTAGAAACTCTTTATATTTTTCCTATATCCACTTTCTCCACTGCCCCAGCAAGCTAGGAGATGAAGATGTCTTATTCACTGGGTTTCTTGTCTCCTTCTCTGACTTTAGCTAGGACAGCACTTAAGCACTTTGTATGCAGCAGGAATTCAAAAAGGGTTGATACTGATGAACATGACAGAAACTTCTTGGGGAAACAAGTTTCCCAAAGCTAAAAGCTGAATAGTGTATCTTGGTAAGAAATGAAGTGTGTCAAAACACTGGGAAAAAATAATTAGGGCAACTGAGAACAGCCCAGTATTATTTCCCCCCTGAAATTTGTTTTTGACATTTGTCGTGAATTTTGAAGAAGCTGAGATACACCCAGAGGAAATTTTGGCTGGCAACAATTTGCTTTCATCATGAATTTAGCATTTTATACCTTTTTGTTGTGTGACACTTGGTCTAAGTGCAGGCCTTCTTTAGTGTGTAGGCACTGACAGTGGACCAAGTTTCTTGGAAGATAGTATGTTCCTCCTTTCCCAAAATAGAAATCTGAGGTTGGGTTTCAGTTTGAATAAATGTGCTGAACAGCTTGAGTCTTCCTTCTGCTGCAGGTTTGCCATAGATGTTGGCCCTGTGCCATGGGTGTGAAATAGGCGACACAGAGCGCTGTTCTCCGCTAATAGCGTGGGCATATGTACTGAAATAGATAGCAAGTGTTCTGGTGATTAGCTTAAAATAATGTTGAAAGCGCTAATGTCATGAATGACAGAATTGTTATATCTAAGCATTTTGGTTTTATTACAGTAATATGAAGTAACAGTATATAGCAGGTGAAATCAGCTGAAAATCTGTGACAACAGCTTCTTGCTAAAAATCTTTTGTTCTAATCTTGATATTCTTATTTGTTTTTGTCCTTAAAAAAAACCCCCACTTAATAATGCTCTTGTAGATTTAATAATGCTCCTGTTATCTACTAGAGTTTTAAAACTGAATCATTTCCCTCTGATTTCACTGGGAGGCCTTCTTATAAAGGTACAAAATAGATTATCTGTTCAGGGAGACCTTGTTGAATCTGTTCTCTTTCTTGTCACATATACAGGAGGTACAGCACAATCATGTTGCAAGTAATATAGGTTGTTGAAATTAAATTCTTATGTGTTGGCAAAATTCCCTGCCCGCCAGTCCCTAACGTTTAGCTTTATGATACTTTAACCATGTGTTGACTCAATATTTCAGGGTGTATGCTTTCAAAATTGCCTGTATTCCTTATTCTTCATAATCAGTTTATTTTCCATACAGTGGCTTGTTCCAGAATCCTCTTTATACTCTTATTCCTCTCTGTACCCATGTTTTTTTTTCTCCAAATAGATATCTATGGCTTGCCCACTGTTCATTTCTTTTGCTTTCATTATCTTAATTTTAGGTCTCTTTCAGTTACTTGTAGACAAGCACTCTTGAATCAGTATGTTTCTGATAGTTAACGTATCCTTTGTATGAAGATACTGTTAACAAATTTTGAAATAATTTCTGCCTGTCCTGGAACTCCAGCACACTGAATAAACAGACTATTGTTTTTGTGAAACTAGAAGAGGATTAAGGATTTCAATAATTTCTTTCTAAAGTTATTCCAATTTCAGTTATTATAGGCTCTTTCTAATTTTATTGTACAGAATAATAATGCTGGTTAAACCTAGAACAATTGTTGAGATACTTGATGAAATAAGATGGAATGTTAGTGATGTAGAATTGAGATGAAGGATTTTCCTGGTGAGACTGTATGTGGTTGATGTAATCATGTTTAGTGAGTTAGGTGGTGTGGGTTGACAGTTGGACTTGATGATCCTTGAGGTCTTTTCCTACCTTAATGATTCTGTGTTGTAGTAGTTATTTGTTATTCCTCAGTGAAGACTAATTTCTGACTTGGGTTTGACCTGTTTCCAGCTATGTGAAGAACTGTTTGAGAAAATCAATGACAACAGCAATGAGGAAATGTCATATTCTGTAGAGGTGAGTATGGTGAGAGATCAAAGAATATCTGTGTGCTGGACATCAAACTGGAGTTTCTACCAGTGGCACTCTGAAACGCTGCAGAGCTGCTTGCACAGGAAGCCTTCCGAAACACTGAATTGTCCATGCAAATTCCGATTTTTAGGTGAGTTACATGGAGATTTACTGTGAGAGAGTCAGAGACTTGTTGAACCCGAAGAACAAAGGGAATTTGCGAGTGCGAGAACATCCTCTGCTTGGGCCGTATGTGGAGGATCTGTCCAAGTTAGCAGTCACGTCTTATACAGACATTGCAGACCTCATGGATGCTGGGAACAAAGCCAGGTTAGTGATGGTAGCGTGTTACCTAGTTTTAAATCTGTTGTGGGAATATATGGCGTATAGCAGCAAATTTAATTACCTTCTGTGATGCATTGGCACTTATTAGAAAATTCGTGTCACGTGAGGAGTATTGTTGAACTGTGCACTGATCAATGCTATAAAAAGACCAAAATTTATTTGTACGGTGAAATAGTGCTGCAAATTGCTGTATAGATATTTGAAGCTTCTAATGGCTTGAAATTAAGTATATAAATAATTATACTGGCTTTTTAGTTGTGCCTTCGTTGTGTAGGCACTATTTTGTTATAAATAAACATGTAAACACAGTCTCCTCCTTCATTTATTCACGTGGTCAGGGCTAAAGTTAGCATTCTAGCTTTAGATTCTGGTTCATTAGTAGTTGTTTTCATGTCAGCTGTAGACTCCATTTAACAATGCGTGGGAAAGACTGGCATAAATGCCGCTTGCGTTTGCTTGTGTGTTTGAGTGTAAGGTAGATAATTGGGTACACAGCCTGAGGAAGCTCTGTTTAGACTGATGAAGATGGAAGTGATTCAGGAGGAAAAAAATCAAAGGGTTTGTCAATGGTATTCGGTGTGGCTTGGGCTTGGTCACGGGGCAGAACATCAACTGTACAGTCTCTTGGTCTGATTCCTCTACAGCCACATTCAGCCCTGCAGGTAGTTGTACTTGCAGCATAGAGGCTACTGGTTTTTGAACATGTCTGTGTGGTCATATTTTAGGACTGTGGCAGCTACCAACATGAATGAAACCAGCAGCCGCTCTCATGCTGTGTTTACAATTGTCTTTACTCAGAAGAAACACGACACAGAAACTGACCTTTCCACAGAGAAGGTGTGTTACAGATAAGTGGCTTTCTGACTGTTTTTCACAAATCTTCCCTGTGGTGACTTATTAATATTGTCAGTATGATGAGAAAATGAGAATTATTTTTTCTGGTGTTTTGTTTAAGGGTGAACTTGCTTTGTGCCTTGACAGAGCCCTTTTATTTCTTACAGGATTTTGTTGTATTGTAATTCTAAAAGCAACTAAATGGGGAATCTAAAAGCAACTAAATTGCTCAAGGGGAATATATAGATGTGGGGAAAGATACGGCCTTAAGGACTACATTTTGTGGGGAGGGATATGAGAAATAAAAGAAGTTAATCTTCCCCAGTCTTGTTCCCAGAACTTTCTGTGGTTTTGCTTGTCAGTGCAAAATATTTGCCTTGTTAGTTCTTTTCTTTGGGCACAGAAATAGGGATGAGTGAGACTTAGGCACTTTCTGGAATTTGCTTGTTACAAGAAGGTACACTGTTTAGCATGGAACAGTTTTCTGACTTTTATTACACTGAAATAGGGACTCTGCATGCAAAAGGAGATGAAATAAGGTAATGTTCACATTTCTGACTACTGTGGACAGATCTGGAAAAATTTATGTACTGAAGATGTACATCTCATCCCTGTCCCCCCAGATGAGAAGACCTTGTAAAAGTATCGTTAACTGACGTGCAGTCTGTAGCTTTAGTTAGACCAGGGCTTGATTGTTGATGTCACTGGAGTTGGGATGAAACATTAAGTTTCTCTTCCTTTGGGATTCTTGTGTTGTCTGTAGCAGTAACAATTTCTTTTGCCTTCTGTTCTGCTCTGTTCATGTGAGACCTCATTCTCTCTTAGGTAATTTAGAGTATAGGGATACTTAGAGCATAATCCTACATACTTATCTGTAAGACAACAACATCAAGATAATTGCTTGTGAAAACTTTGTTCGACTGTAGTTTTAAGCACACTACGGTGATTTTTTTTTTTTTAGGCAGTAGAGTTGTTCTCATGCCATAGAGTTCTGTGAAGTTTTGTTCGTACTCTAGTTCACCAAGAACTAATTCTCATTAATGTGCTTTCTCTTTTCAGGTCAGCAAGATTAGTCTTGTGGATCTAGCTGGGAGTGAGCGAGCTGATTCAACTGGTGCCAAAGGAACCCGATTAAAGGTATTGGGCTGTTGATGTATGGGGAAAGAAAGGGAAGTGGGTGCACAAGCGTCATATGGAGTCTTGCTTGACAAATAATAAGGAAAGGAAAGGATTGCCATTAGAAGTGTGGAGAAAATAGTTGAAAAACTGAAGACTTTTTTTCTTTTCCCTCTTTGATCATGATGTGACATGTGGCTTGCTTAGCCTATAGAGGTTCATGATTGAACAATTTTAGTCACTATATAATGCTGGATTCTGTTTTTTCAGGAAGGAGCAAATATAAACAAGTCCCTCACAACTCTGGGCAAAGTTATTTCAGCATTGGCTGAAGTGGTAAGTACGGTATTTGCTTACCTGCAACAACCTTTCCATAGCTAGTAAAACCAAGACAGTAAAAACCATGGACTACAGCAGAATTATTCACTATTCTTGCCCTAGCATTCTCAGCCAAATTAGCTGTGTGTATTTTGATAGATGAATAGTGTTGATAGTATTCAGTGAATGTCATGCAGGCTATTAGAATCTTTATTTGTTGATAAATTGAAGCATTGATTTATTTAGCTGTGAAGCAGCCTTGCAAAAGAAGCCTGCATTTGTGTAGAAGACATGTTCACGTAGCAAGCTTTCAGTTCTGCAGAGCAGTAATTTTCTTTTTATTTGAAAGAATAATTTTAGAAAACTAACTGCAGCCTTGTTGGTCAAAATTTTAGAAATACCGGTGTAATGATCTGATTATTGCTGTCTTTTTCTGCAATTGCAATACCTAATAATGTGTTGAGTGAGCACATGTTGATCCAAACATAATGTTGTAGGTTTAGAAAAGTACTTTGTCTTTTATACTCAGCTGCTATTAAAAAAAAAACAAACAAACCAAACAAGTAAATTATTGCTGTTCCTTTTAAAAGTGAGTTCTCAACAGCTAGCGTGGAAATTAGATTGGAGCTCTGTTAAGAAGCTCATCTTGTATCTTCTTCCTCTTTCTTTAATGCTTTCAACTTAGGATAACTGCACCAACAAGGTATGATGGTCTGAGTAGTAGTGGATGTTGTCTTTTTTTGCCTGAATACAAGATTTCATTCTCTTCACTTTGGAATCAAAGAGCAGGGATCTTTTATTTCAGGTCTTGGAGAAATTCCCCCAAGATTAGCTCTGTTACAGAGCTTTTGGAGTTAATAATTGGTTTTTTTTAGACCAAATAAAGAAGCTAGGGAAAGCCTTTACAATGAAATTTGGAGGCAAGTCTGCTAGAGGCGCTGCGAAGGCCCTCTTCTGCTTTGTGGAAGTTCTACATTTGTCACTACTGATTTTGAAACAAAGTACTTGGATACTTGGGCACCTGTCTTGTGGCCTCATGCTTTAGTTTAAGTACTCTCTATAGAAAGTTTTTGTCTTTTTTTTTTTAAACTAAAATAAACCCTCCCCCCCAACTACCTCCTTTGAACTCATACTTCTAATTTCAGTGTCCAAGTACTTTCATCTTTTCTGTTCTCAAGTTACCTAATAACTGCTTACAGAAACAGGAAGATTGGCTAATTGTCCTTTCACACGTGCACCTGTATCTCTGTAGCTGTGCAATTTCCTCTCATGGGCTTTTGACTGCTCTAAAAAGCTGTAACTTTTCTAGCAAAGGAAAATTGAATCTTCCCAAGTGAGGTTTGCTGCTTAAATTCTCTTGGAATGGTGTTAGAACATAGAATTTAAATGTCAGAAAGATATTCTTCCTACACAGAAAAACCTTTCTGAAGGTAGCGCTTCAAGGGAGTTCTCTGGACTGTTTATTATCATCTGTTTAGATGTCTGAATGCATTGTATGTTATCTAATATCAAACTCAATAATCACTTGTAGAACCCCTTTGTTCAGGATATGTGTATGCTATCATGGTTCTTTTGATACCTATACTATGATTTTTATATCTTAAACATGAATTTTCCATTTGATGTGTATTTTTCAGTAGTGTGTTCTTTCTTTGTAGAGTAAAAAAAAGAAGAAGACAGACTTTATACCGTACAGGGATTCTGTACTAACATGGCTTCTTCGAGAAAATCTAGGTATGGATTATTTGCCTGTGCCAATATGGAAAGAAATTCTCACTAAATTTTCTGACTGTTTTTTGACTCACTTAACTTAAATTTGTATCAAGTATAAGGTTAAATATTTTTAGTAGTCAAATCTGAGTCATAGAGTTCCACACTTTGTTAAAGTTACAGCTGTCTTTCCTGTGATTTTTGTATATTCCTTAGTAATGTAGAATATAATTGAATTCTGTAGTTTATTGAAAATACTGATATTTAGTAGGTAATTAGTGCCTAGATTGTGCACTGTAGTTTCATCTAAAATCTTGCCTGTTCATTTAGGTGGTAACTCCAGAACTGCAATGGTTGCTGCTTTGAGTCCCGCAGACATAAACTATGATGAAACTTTGAGCACTTTAAGGTACTTTCTTTTTATCTGAGATAGATATGGGTATCTGTTAACTCTCGTGGCCACATGGTATCCTTCAAACCTGTGGGTTGTTAGACTTTGAGAAAAATCTGTGGGGAAGAGGACTCTATAGTGGCAAAAACTCAGTTGCACTGAAACAGGAAAACCAATCTGTCATATGTGAACAGGGAGCTGGGGATTTATTGCCTGCTCTTAACTTGAAAAGTCAAATTCATTTTCTCGTGTTTGTGTGTTCTTTTTCAATGTGGTCCCTAAAGTTGAGCATCTTAGTCAAGCTGAGGCTTCAAAGCACTGAATATAAAAAAAAAAAAAGGAAAAAAGTGTTGTCTCTTGTACATATGATGGACCTTGTTAAATCCATCTTGAACAGGGCTTGTCTTTTTTGCAGCAATAGCCTGTATTAAGTAAGAATTCAAAAGCATGATTGAATATATAATCTAGGATTCTCTTTTGACATGCAGCTGCAAGCTAAATATCTCCTGTATTGCTGCATTCCTGTGTTGCAGACAAGCACTTATGTTCATTATAAGGTTTTTTTTTGGTCTGGTTCCAGATATGCTGATCGTGCAAAACAGATTAAATGCAATGCTGTTATTAATGAAGATCCCAATGCCAAGTTGGTGCGTGAACTGAAGGAGGAGGTGACAAGGCTTAAGGATCTCCTGCGTGCCCAAGGGCTGGGAGATATTATTGACAGTAAGTGGATTAAACAGATCATGCTGTCTTGAGGTTGGTCTCTCTTAAAGAGGAGGGAGAGCTGGGCCTGTGAGAGAAAGGGGTTTAAAACATGGAATTTAAATGTAGGTGCTGCTGCTAAATTTTGAACATGGTTTTAGAAATGGTAGCCTCTTCTGTCTTTAAAAAACCTTTTCTAGGATTGTCTGTAGAGTCAACAGACCACCTTCAAACTCACAAGGAAAAATGTGGAGACTGAGTTTCCTATTACTGTAGAAGTGATTTTTTGTAATAGAACTTACACATTGAAGAGTTGCCCTGGTGAGTTACGGAGGGCTTTTTGTCTGGCTGCCAGTAAAGGAGGATAGTTGAGGTACAGAAACCGAATTTCATACTGAGAAAGAAAGTATAATTTCTTCCTCCTTAAAAGGTTAAGATTATTACTTGATACCTGGCTTCAATGCCATCCTTGCTCAGAAAAGAAAATGGTGGCTAATTCGTGTTACAATGCCCTGAATGACAAACCATTTGTCATCTCAAAATAACTAGCTATGAAACAGCTGCTTGTGAATAAATAATGAATTCTTTTGGGGCGAGATTTTGAGTGAGGTTGGCAGAGCAGTATTGTACTGGTTTGCTTTGCCAGCAACCTCTTAAAGCACCAGAACAAACTTGTGCCTGAATTATTTCCTTGTCTTCATTCCAAACAAGGCAAATAAACTAAAATTTTAGTTGCTACATTCTTTTATAATATGAACAGTGATTTAATTCCTAGTGAAGGAGGTGCTCATAAAACCACAGAATGTATTCCAGTGGATTAAAAGATTCTTTGACTTGAAAAAAAAAAAAGTTGCACTGGTTTCTGATTTGTTAGAGCTTATTTGCCTGTGAAACGGAATTCTTGACTGAGTCACAGACCGTTTACAAAGATTTGTAACATGTATTTACCTTTTTGTTTGCTTGTTTTCAAGAGAATGGGGCCAGAAGACAATGCAGGTGTTTTCATGCTTGGTACAGTCTGTGATCTTTGGTTCTTGATCAAAACTGAAAAAACTAAGTGTTACTGAAAATTGTGTTTTGTTTCTTTAAACATCAAGTAGTATTCTCTTCCCTTCCTGTGTCACTGGTGAACCTCCAATTTTGATCCTTCTTGTATTTTCCCTCCTGCTTCCTTTCAGTTGATCCAATGGGAGATGAATACTCTGGAAGTGGAGGCAAATGTGTGTATTGTGTGGTTCTCTTTTTAACCTGCTTTCTCTGGGTCAGCTTTTAACTGAGCTTTGCATGCCAGCATTTCTCACAGGGAAATCCCAGACAGAACACTCGCTGTGGAATGCAGTACAGTTTCATGGAAACTAGCTTAACGAGCATTTCTTAGATTGAGTTGACAGTCAAAAAGGAGTTCAAAATGCAACATATGTTCATTGCTTTCTTTCTGGCAGAATATAGAAGGGAGAGTGGTAACTCTTTAGTCTCTTTTCATGACAGCCCGCAGTTTAGATTTGAACTAGAAAATCTTTTTCTCAGCTCTTTTTCAAGTTACTCAGTTGGAACAGCTTCTGCTCACCTAGCTTCCTGGCCTTTTAACATCTCTTTTCCACCTAGAAGTATTTGTTTTAAATGTGTCAATTGATAAATTCAAGACAAAATGTTATCAGTTCCTCCTGGACACTGAGATGTATTTATTTTGTATAGTCTCTTTAAAAAAACCCAAAAAACCAAAACAAAAAAAAAACCACACAAACAAAAACCAGATGTCCTATACTGATGAAGGGCTATCATTCGAGCTCAGATACTTGGTTGTAGGTGATTAACTTAATAGAGTTAAAACCAGTCAGCAACTAGGATTTTATTTCTGTTCTACTGATTGCTTCTATGAAAGGGAAATATACGTAGTCCATTGCAAGAGAAATGTATTATAAGTACATTTTGGGTTGGTAGACTTTTTAAACTCTTTCAGTCAGTGATCTTCACCCTCAGTCAAACAATACCAGCTAGAAGAGATCTGTCTGAAATTTCCTCAAATTAAAGCTACTGGTGGTGTAAAGACTCATCCTGGCCTTGTCTTACGTTCTGATGCTGCTTCCAGCATGTGCATATGTCATCCGTGTGAAAGCTGCAGCCTCCAGGAGAAGCGTGCATGGTGTTGAGGGTTTTGATTCTCTGGTCACAGCAACTGTGAAAGCTACTGAAAGCGCCACTTCCTTTGTCTTCAGGAGTGCATGTGTCTACTGGCCTTTTGAGACTTCATCCTCCCTGCTCTGTCGTGCCTGCTTTCCTCATCCTGATGGCATTCCCTTTCCTTAACCTGCCTTTCTCCTGTTAAACTTCCACCCCTGCTTCCTGGATTTGCAGATGGTGGTTTTCAAACTGACTTGATCAGTTCTGAGGCTGAAACAGCAGGTTAAATGTGGAGAGAACTAGGGCTTAAGGCTGACAATAGCAGAATTGTTCAGGATAGGAGTAGAGGAGATGTAGGAGGACATGGAAATTTATGCGATGTCTGGATGACCACCTCATTTTTGTAAGTGTGAAGCCCTTTTTTGTAACTTGCAAGGTCTGATTTGACCTGTTTCTTTCCTAAGGATACTTATTTTAAGGGATTTGTTTTTGAACTATAATTTAAAACTATGAAAATTATTAAAAGTGAGATATTTAATAGTCTGATATTTCCGTGTTAGAAGACTTTTTTTCTTTGATGTTCAATTTTTCTGAGATATGGGTAACAGGTGTATCTGAGACTCTAAGTTAGATTAAAATTAGTTAGATTCAAATAAACTGCATTTGGATATTCATTCTTAAATCGTACATGCACTTTTTTTCTTTGTTTTCTCTCTTTCAAGGAGGTGTCTTTCAGGCCTCCAGCTTTTCAGGCTGCACAAGCTGCCTTATTAAATTTAGGGGGTTTTTAAGGCCTTCCTCATCTAAACTAAGTCCAAAAAGCTTTAAAGCACCTTCTGAAGTATGAGAGCCTTATAATCTGGTATTTCACTGATCAGGTAGCTTAGATTTACAGTTTTCAGATACGGAGGGTCAAGAGGAAACATAATGATGTTATTGTGAACTCTGTTCTCATCCCCCTGCCGTGGACGGACAGGTGATTTACAGACTCACTCTCCTGTGAGGATTTAAGAAGGGGCAGTTCTTTGTCCTTGTGATCTGGGTGGTTCAGCAGCAGAATCACTTCTGTGATAAAGATTTACTTAGTCATCGTTTTAGATGTTTTAGATGAAAGATGTCTGGAAAAGAATGTTATGCTGAGTTTAAGGGGTTGATGTTTATTTAGGCATCAGCCCAACATGTCACTAATCTCATCAGGAACTGAATATGCTCCTGATCTGGGCTCCATGGTGCTCAGTTTAGTGTTCAGTTAAGAAACAGGATGGGGGTTTTTTTGCCAAGTAATTTATTTTTTCAAGCTTTTTTGATGAAAATGGTTTATGATGCAGTCCTTACTAATAATCCTCAGGGTCTGAACTGAGTTGTCTCTGTCATGGATGCTAATATTAGAAGATTTGTTTCAGAACTGCCATCTAAAAATTACAAAACTTGTCTTGTTGCTGCTTAAATGCTTTCCTCTTACACTGGTATTTCCTTCCTTTCCTTTTTCCTGTTCCTTCCCTCTTCCTATTTTCCTTTTTCCCATCTTTCTGCCTTCCCTCTGTCTGTGTGTCTCTCTCCCAGATTTGAAAGATTTTCAGAACAATAAACATAGATACTTGCTAGCCTCCGAGAATCAACGTCCTGGCAATTTTTCCACAGCCTCCATGGGGTCCCTCACTGCATCTCCATCCTCCTGCTCTCTCAGTAGTCAGGTGGGCTTAACGTCTGTGTCCAGTATACAGGAAAGAATCATGTCAACACCTGGAGGAGAAGAGGCAATTGAACGTTTGAAGGTTGGTATCTCTGTAGATTAAGGAAGCTATTATTTTGGTCTTTTCCAAGGCTTAAATAGCAGTGAACTCAAGAGAACTTTCCTTCAGAAATACAGCCAGTGTGGTACTGGTTCTGTAGGACGTTGTCTGAAACCCACTTGCACCTTAAAAAGGGCACTTAACTGCAGTGGGCTAGAAACTGGGTTCATGCACAACCTGTCGGTTTAGGATTATTTATGTTTAACGGTAGCCTGGAGCTACAACTAAATTATAAATTACAATCTTGATTCTTGTTTGCAGATTCTCTGATGCAGTGGTAATTATGGAAAACTTGGTCGTTGGTATAGGCTTCAGGAGGCCTGGTCAGCGCTTGTGTGGATAAAGTCTGACTAGCAAATGCACTCAGTGTTCAGAAAACCAAATTACCCCAAAGTTGAAAAAAGGAGGAAGAATAATCCTGCCACTGTTGTATTCACCCAGCCCCCACAGATTAAAATGTGAAGCACACAAAATAGCATGCTTTGTCCAGACAATAGCAGCCTTGTCCCAATTCTGCGTAGACTTGAACGACATCAAAAGTGCATTACACTGAAGTGTTTCTTAATTTTTATGAAAGCCCCCCCAATCTCCATGGGTGGATGAGTGGGGAGAGCTGGCTGTGTTGAATCTGTGCTTCATTCTCATGTCTTGTCTGTGAGACACTGCCACAGGGATTGGAATGGGCTGGAACACACTCTGCGTATCGCTTTCCTATTAGAAACCGGCTGTTGCCATGGAAATAATGGTGTGGTCTCTGCAGTTCCTTGGCATCCAGTTACTGAATGATGTCTGTAGATCAGATTAAAAAAAAAAAGGAAAAAAAAAAAGGTGGTTCAAATTAAAGTCTGATTGTGGTTAGATTACAAAATCATCTTTTCTTCTCAGCTTGCCTTCAAAGCTATTTACCCTTTTAGAAATTAAGGAAGACAACTTAGAGTTTTGAAGTGTTGAGAGTACTTGTTATAACCAAAATTAATTTGAGGTCTAGAACTGAGCACAAACTTCAATTGCTTTGTGTATTATGTAAAGAACTTTGAGAAGAGTTGTAAAACAGCTTCTGGGATTTTCACACAGGAATCTGAGAAGATCATTGCAGAGCTGAACGAAACATGGGAAGAGAAGCTGAGGAAAACGGAGGCCATTAGGATGGAAAGGTCAGCAATCAGAAGTGCTGTAGGTACAGATGGTCTCTAGAAAACAGAGAAGCGTGGAAAATGGAGAATGTTGCTCTGTTCAAAAACAATGGACCAGAAGAACAGCACTTGGTGATAATTATGGTGACCTTTGTGTTCATACAGTTAGTTTTTAGCATTGAAATTCAGGTAACATCCGAAGCTGCTGCATTGGCTTTTGCTGTGAAGCAGCATGGAGTCCTGGTCTCTTTCTTTCTCCTTCCACCATTCTCTTACATTCCAAAAATTCTGGCCCTAATGTTAATCGGAGAAGATTAAGTTTTTAGTACTGGAGTATCTAAAATTATGAAACAGCTCCAGCTTTCCAGCTTTGGTTTGAACTGTGACGGATGCCTGATAGTCATCAGAAAGTAGGTACAACCAAACAGACCATTACTTATTAAAATATTAAAAGCTTACGAAGTCTGTAAGGGGAACATTTTTGCCTGGAAACAACATGAATGAGCAGTCCCTAAAATCATGAGAGATATATGAAGAAAGTAAATACAGATTGATCATTTACTGATAGAGCTAAGGGACTTGAAGGCAGCTAACAGGTGACTTGAAACAAATGAGAAGGTCTCACAATGCATAGGTAGCTGTGGAAGTCTTTACTGCATGATGTTGATGGTAGGAGTTGAATTTAAAAAAAAGGTAATCTCAAAAAACCAACAATAAAACCACTTTGGGTAGTTGTTTAAAAGAAATGCCACTATTAATTCTGGAAATTCCTTAGGGAGAATTTGGGAGACTGGGAGAGTACTTTGTGGAAAATACCACAGTGTTTCCCACGTTCTTCTGTGTTGGTGTCACTGGTGTGCTTTGTTAAAGCCAAGAATACTGTGTTACATGAAGAGTTTGACCCAACACAAACCTTTTTGTGTCTTAAGAAGGAGAGAGTACTTTCTCTATTAGATCAGGAAGAGCCAGTTATGTGTTTGTAAATTAATGAATAGTGGTAGCTCCTTTTACCTAAATGAAATATTTACATTTAGAATAGACTTTAACCTTCCTTAAGGAAGCAATGAATGTCATGTCCTAAAACGTACTTGTTTTGTGATACACTATTGAACTCAAATGCTGTTAAATCTCTGTAGATTTTTTGCTGTTGCTATTCTACAGGCCTATAAATTCTAGGACTAAAGTTCAGAAATTTACCCTGTTGTGTTATGAGGTGGTGGCAGTCCTGGCTGTATGGTCAGTGGCTAGGCTCGTTGAAAATCTTATTTATTTTTTTACATGACTTTCATTGTACCTTATTTTGTTTAAGAAGCCTAAAATATGGTAAATATCTTGCTTTTCTCTCTCAGGGAGGCATTGTTGGCGGAAATGGGAGTTGCCATTCGGGAAGATGGAGGAACACTGGGAGTCTTCTCACCTAAAAAGGTAGAGAAAATCGATAACTATTGCATCGTGTTTCCAAAGGGCTGATCAGCCTAGGAGGTGAGGGTGAGGAGGGAGCTACCGTTCACACAGGGGCTTGTATTCATGTGAGATACAGAAGAATGTAAGTGAGCTTTGGACTCTTAGTAGCAAGTTCCTTTTACAGTATCTTTTTGGAAATAGCTTTAGTATTAGAATTTATCAAAACATTCTACATCCGAGCATTATTTTACCCCTAATAATGAAGTTGGACGCTGTTCTTCACACAAGTGATGCACCGTAGTACTTAATGCTTTTAGAGAGCTCCAGGAAGAATCGCCTGTGGTAGCTTCCATTGCTCGTTAAAGCAGGGAAGCGTGTGCCAGCCTAGTACAACGATGAAATAGGAGCAGTGTGAAAAGTTCATGGGGAGACTAATGGTACCAAAAAATGGTTTAACTTCTTTGTACCTTCCTTGAGAACAATCTGTGCTTCAAGGAGAAGTGTTTGCAGCTCCTCGCGTATCTGTTGATTTCAGTAGCAACTCAGAAATGCTGCCTCTTAGGTAGTTGTTGCCATTTTATGCAGTCGCTGTGTGACCTTCATACACTCTACCTATTCTTTGAGATACCCAGAAAAGTTTGAAGTCTTGTTTAGGTGCTCTTCCTTGAATTTGTTGTTAATACGTTTTCCCCTTGGAAAAAGGGATCGTAATGTAATGAATGACTGAATATAGGCAATGTAGGAGAATATTTCTTCTGGTACGTGTCACTAGTTCAGTTTTCTGAAATTTGAAAGAAGCAGAACTGTGCAGAAAAAGGGCATAAATCAGTGCTGTAAATATAAAACGATCAAGTTAGTAAAGAAGTTGTCTACAGAGTTGAAGTGGAATTATTGAAGAAGTACCAGGAAAAGAACATGCATTCTTCTATCTCAGAAATCTTTGAGCAGGGAGCACAGGCGCAGTATTTTAGCCTGAAACTTGCATGTGCAAGTGCGTAACAAACTTGATCCAGGTTAAACAGGGACCTATCTAGAGGCATCGTACAGAACTATAGGACAGCAGAATTGGTTAAAATGTTCAGTCCTTCACTTAAAGTAGTGTTAGACTGTTATGTCTGGAGTAGGTAGAACTGTGGTTTGCTTTTGGTGTCTACTCCAGAAGTGCCTAAAGGTTCGTAAAGACACTAGTTCGTTGAGTATTCTTTACATTTCTTTCTCTTATGATATGGATCCTCATCTCCTTTTAGATTTTCCCTCAGAGGCCCTCAACTCTTTTTGATGACTCTTTTGGTGCATTTTCAGCTGATCAGGTTTGTGTATAAATGCCATCTGGATTCAGTAGTTGCTTTGGTAATAGGTAGTATTTATTTTTACCCATATAGGATTGATTAGGAGAAGTAGAAGTCCTGACCTAGTCCTGTCTGCCTCTATTCCTTGCTATCCTTGCACTTCAGTTTCATTAGTTCTCCTTCTAGTAACTGTGTCTGCTGTTGTCAAAATTTAGATGTAGATAGCAAATTTGAAGTTTTTTTATGAAGACTTTACATTTCTAAGCATATGCTACTAGGACAGCACTGTGTTTTTACCAGCTGAGCTGTAAATTGAACTTTGTAAGGTAAATTTTGCCAACTTCATGAATTAAAAGGTATCACATCGAACAATCATTGCTGTACCTACTGGTTGTGCCTTTGATGGCAGGAAACTTCGTGAAATGGATTGTGGAAATTTAACTGCTTGTGCCATCATCAGAGGTGGGAGTGGGGAGAACCCTTCAGCTCGTGTTGAGGAATGCTGTGTAGGAGCAAATTGAAAACATACCTGTCTGTGCACGAATAATAGATCTCAGAATGAGTGAATATTTGGTTTTGCTAGCATCATCTTTCAAGTTGTTGGGCTTTTATTTCTTACAAGGCTCTCTGTTGCCTGTGAAAGGCGACTTTGGTTTAGTGTAGTAAATTAACTCAGATGCCACAACGTGTGTGTACAGAGCACAGCATTACTCTCAAAGTGTCCAAGTGGTCTTACAGCTGTTGACTATGTCTGAGATTAGGTTTCTCTCCAGTTTTCTCTTGCTTTAAGAGCTTTATACAGCTCCAAATGTTGATTTGAATGCAGTGAATAGTGGTGATGGCATGGGGTATCTTCAGCTGTGGTTTTAGATCCCCCTTATATTTTGAGGGGTGAAAAAGTTGTCTTGGTTTTTTCCCCGTTTCTGTCTATATCGTTAAGTCTTCCATTGGGCAGTTGACCTCAGACTTCTTCACTCAAAGACGTTTCACTGTGAACATCCAGGAATTCTTGAGCTTCTCTAAACTGAGTGCTGTTAACATCTCTCTTAAGTGAACTTTTTTGCAGCGAGAATAAGTTGATGGAAGCAGTGTTCCCAAGGAATCTTAGCCAAATTTGTTTCCTTTTGCTATATATATTCTACATGAGTGTAACCAAAGGGCAAGTGGCTTGCTAACAGTTGTATTTCTCTTCTAGCATCTTTCTTCTTTAATTCTGTTTAACCATTCTTGCCTTTTCTTTTGTGCTTGTGCTTACTGCTATCTCGCTGGCTAGATTTTCACACCAAGGCCTTGTGACTTGTTTGCCGATTCAAATGGGGTTTTTTCACCAAAGAAGGTTGGTTTAGTAACTGTAGTGGATTTAAATCTAGAAGAACCTTAGATGAAGAGTTTTTAGCTGTGTGTATCAGAGAATGCTGGTAGTTTTAGATTTTTCTTTTGATGTTAACAGACTTTGCCAAATGATCACCTGCCCTGTATTGCCCAGGAAAAGCCAAAGTTGATTCCACATCAGTTTCAAAATTTTACTGAAGCAACCTTTTCTGCTGTTGGACTTCCCTTATCAAAGTTTGCAGAGACTTTACAAGGAATCTTTTTCTTTTTCCCAGCTGAAGCCTTTATTCTCTCTATTGATTGATAATTCAGATAACTAAGCAGTCTGAGGGGTATTTCTGCTGTTACTTTGCAATGCTCTCCAGTACAACAAGAGGCTGTATTTTAAAAAATGCGTTATGGAATAACCTTGATAGACATAGCAAGGCTGCTGGATTAATATACATCCTCCACAGCTGTGGGAAGAAGCCTGAAAGTAGGTCCTTGATTAACTTTTTTTTCTTTCAGACTCCTCATCTTGTAAACCTTAATGAAGATCCACTCATGTCTGAATGTCTGCTTTACTACATCAAAGATGGCATTACTAGGTGAGGACTGGTGCTAATATGCTCTGAAGTCTGACTCTTTGCTTGCCTAAATCTTCATGCTGGAGACACCGTAAATAATAGTGCCTTGAGCTATTCACCTTGCAGGTACAAACGAAGCATG
This sequence comes from Pterocles orientalis, assembly GCA_011057875.1. Taxonomy (NCBI): domain Eukaryota; kingdom Metazoa; phylum Chordata; class Aves; order Pterocliformes; family Pteroclidae; genus Pterocles; species Pterocles orientalis. The sequence continues at coordinate 327,559 of WKFP01014673.1, read as the reverse complement.
AGATTGCTGTAGGTGGAAAAAGTACAGAAATGCATTTTCTTTTAAGTTGATGTTGTGCATTAAAAGTAACATGGGCACTCACTCAGCTTTGTAAGAAGTTCATTACTATACCTGGGCATTAAAAGAAAGCATGATATCCTTTTTAAGATATAGGAAGACAAAAGTAATGAAACTTACTGAAAATGCCTTTGAGATTTTGATGTATGGAGGATTGAAAACTTCAGCACTTGATAAAAGCAACGGGAATATGGATGAGTGTTCGCTTTGTTGTTTAAATAAAGTTATCCATGCCTCTGCACAATTAGTATATTCTGCATTCACATATATGAGATTAATTGCCAGATTTGGAATTTAAGACAGATTTTATTCCAAAACTTCTTGTCCAGTCATCTGGAAGAAGAGAGAGAGATTTTGTTATCTTTTGAGCACTAAACTGTGTTTTGTTGCTTGGTTTGTATATTCCTGGGGAACAAATGAAGACGTGTACACGGCCAGGTCCTGTTGTACGGTACTACTCTGTGTCAGACATGCTGAAAAGAATATCAAAGTTCTAGAGGTTCAGCACAGAATGATGAGAATACTTTAGGACATAAGAAATCGTTATAACTTTTGAGCCTTGCTAGGTGACACCAGGAATGTATAGAGTAATAAGTAGAGCAAGAAGTTCATAAGCCTTAGGATTGAAAATGAAGTTGTCCGTATCTAGAATTGCTCAAATATTTGAGTTTGGAATGGACATAAATCTTCATATTCCAGGGACACAGCCAACCTCTCACTGTCTGGAAGCTGAATGAAGTTGCTTGTGGCATCAAATTTTGCAGCAAGAGTCTCCTGAGCTGTTTCTGCTTCTTTGTTAAAGTGCAGATGGTGATTATTGTAAGAGGATGATCACAGTTTGCCAGCAAAAATGCACCACTGGAAGTTCCTGTCATTTTCTTTTTTCCCCGTTCTACATTCCTTTGCTAAAGGGAGCAGGGAGTACAGAAGAGGGAAGGAAGCACGTTAAATCCAGAGGTGTTTAACGTTTAAATACTCTCTTTAAACTACATATTTTGAGAGAGAGAAAATGTTAGTTTTGTCAAGCTGTTGTCCTCAAATTCATGGTAAATCTGGCAAGCTCTCTGCAACACAGAGTTAAGCCCTAGTTCAAACCTTTAAACTTGAGGGATAGTCTTAATTATGTAGGCTTCTTTCCTGGATATTTCTGGGATGTTTTGTCCTACACAGAGTTGTAGAAAGTGTCTGATTTGCTCTTGAAATATCTTGTGTTGGACCCAGGGTTGGCCAAGCTGATGCTGAGCGAAGGCAAGACATTGTATTGAGTGGGGCACATATCAAAGAAGAACACTGTATCTTTCGAAGTGAGAGGAACAACAATGGTGAAGGTAAAAAACTACTTCTCCTAGCAAAGTGTTGCTGAATCTTTCACTCCTCACTTGATAGCTGGCCAGGGAATAGTGGTATTTGATTGAAAGTTTCTCTTACCTCAAGAAAACCATGAGCTTTGACTCGTTTTCTTGAGTCTTAGGGGAAGAAAATAAAATTTATTTAAGTGATAATAGCTTCAAATTGCAGGCTGAGGTCAGTATGAGAGTTAAGTTCTGATCTTGGTTAACTGTAAACATGAAAATTCAAACAGAAAAAACGATAATAATTTCCAACTGCAGTGTGGAGATGTCAGCAGTACTGATTTTCTCATGGGACTTTGTTTCTTTTTTTAACCGTCATGATGTCAAGGAGTAATTTGCTTGTGTGTTTGGTTTTTTTTGGTGTGTTTTGTTTTTTTTTTAGTAGGAAGATAGGCAGAAAATAAGCCTCTAGGGTTTGCACACTTCTGTTTCTGTACAGTTCTCTTTGAAGTCTCATTTGGCAATGTTTTCTTTATAGTTATTGTTACTTTGGAGCCTTGTGAACGATCAGAAACCTATGTAAATGGCAAGAGGGTTGTACAGCCTGTGCAGTTGCGCTCAGGTAAGAACTATTAGAATGGATTTTTTTGTAGATTCTCCCTCTAAAAATTGTCCATACGTGACTTCTTTTGCATTATATTTAGAGAATACTGGATGCTGTTAAAGGACAGCAGTGTTATCTTTTCGGAGTGTAGCTTTTAAACAAGTTGGTACCATGCTTCTCTTGACAGCAGTTAGTTTTCCTTCCTTCTTTGCTGCACTAGCTGCAAGTGTACTTTCACATTCACTGCCATACACCATCCTGCTTGTCCTTCTGCTTACCCTGATATTATTCAAATATGTTCTTGCCCAAGCCTGTTGCCCTTGGCAGTCGCAGTGAGACAGAGCAGACAGTCTGCCAGCTGCTGATGGAAAATTCCCGGTTTCCTGGCAAAGCTATGACATGACTCTCTGCAGGAGTACAACAGCTTCTCTTTGCTCTCATTGGATTTCTCAGTCAGTCTGCTACATTTCTTTAGAGAGGCACTTGGGGGAAGAATTAGAGAGGAAGGAGTGACTTCCCTAAAATGTGGGTTTTAACCTATCTCTTTCAAGCTATGGTGCTTTCTGTGTCCCTCCCCCATTTTTCTACTGGTAAAAACAAAACAACACCACCACTCCCCCCCCCCCAAAGCAGCCAAACGAAAACTCCCATGTCTGAATTATTTCCACCAAGTTAAAGTGAGTATTTTCGTGGATCCAAGACTTCAGCAGTCTAGACAATAGAAGAAGAAGAGTTTTTGCAGTTCTGTGCCTGCATATGGCTTGTGTTGAATACCAAGGCTTTATCATTTATTAATTTCTTTCTTTCCAAAAAAGGAGATATTTTTCCTTTTCTCCTGCATCTAGGTAACTGAGTTGCTAGAAGAATATGGACGTGGTCTCTGACATTTTTAAGAGCATTTTATTAGTTTAGTAATATATTGATAAGGATAATTTTGGTTACTTTGAAGGTCTATTTACTAGAATGCCTTTTAAAAATTTTAACCGCATTAGTATGTTCTCTGGAAAATCAGAGGCATTTTACTGTCTTCCATCACACTCATCTTGGGTTTTGTGGACATCTGATAGCTCTAGGATTTAGCCGAAAGGCTTAACAGTATTGGATTTCTTCCACTCTTTTGATATTAGTGCAAAAGAGGCTGTAAAATCCTTCCATAAATCCCACCGATTAGGACTCCAGTTAAATAAATGCATGTAAACTACATTTTGAAGAAGAGTAAGCACCATGGATTCCAGTGTTTGAAGTTAGGCTTTTCCAAGCTGAAAATTCTGCTGAAGAGACTTTTGCCCATGTTTTGGCACTGTCACAGGAGAGGAATGGGATTTAGTGGTGTGTTTTATTTACTGCAACTGTTGGCCAATCTCTAAGGTTGTCCTCTAATTTTTTGTAAACTCTGCTGGGATATTACATTGGACCCCTGAGGGTGATGATGTCCTCTATGAGCACTGCTTCTTATCAGCAGTGGCTTGTTCTGTTCAAACCGGGCATTCTTTTTTTTCTTGTCAGCTAGGTAGCTTGAATGTATACAGAAATCCTAATGGGGTAATCTTTTCTTATGCTGTCACCCAACAGGATAGATGGGATGAATCGTTCAGTGATGTTTTTCAGTGCCTTTGGAATGATTCCCTGAAAGAGTTAACTTCTGTTACTGATTTTAGGAAATCGTATCATCATGGGTAAAAATCATGTCTTCAGATTCAACCACCCAGAGCAAGCACGAGCAGAAAGAGAGAAAACACCATCAGCTGAGACTCCCTCTGAGCCAGTTGACTGGACATTTGCTCAGAGGGAGCTTCTGGAGAAGCAGGGCATTGACATGAAGCAGGAGATGGAGAAAAGGTAACAAAATAACTCAAAATTCCTACCTGAAACAAGGAGGAGTCAGTCAGCTATATGTTATTTGGGTGGTGTCCGTGCAAAATGTAAACCTAGGTTCTGCCATATGGCACCTCTGCTACCTATTGTGAAAATTCAGAAAGCTTCCTCATCATTTTACTTGAGTGTTTCAGTGCTCTAGCTACTTTAAAAATCACAAGTAAGCACCTGCCACTAACCCTATTAACCTTTTGGTGAAGGACTGAATTGCAACTTGTAGGAAGTTTGACTTCTGTAGTATTACAGTAGACAAATAACAGTTCCTTTTAAGTGGAAAGACTTTTTTACTCTTGTTGCTGTAATTCAGTGTGCGTGTAGAGTAACACCAACATGAAAATAATGACCTCTTTGGCTCCTTCTGTTCTTTTGTTCATCTTCAGATTACAAGAGATGGAGATTTTGTATAAGAAGGAGAAGGAGGAAGCTGATCTCTTGCTGGAGCAGCAAAGGCTGGTATGTGTCCTTATTTAAGATTAACTCTACCTTTGGCGAACAGTAATTCCTGTCCTTGCTTATCTGAAAGTTTAGGAAACCTGCTTGGGTTGTCTGCACAATGCAGTTCTCCCTTTGCTTTCAAATACTCTGTGTCTACAGTGAATTATTATCAGTGTGAGTGAACCCCTTCAGGTTAATTCAGAGATTGCAATTGACACTGAAGAGGCTTTAATCAGTTCTTGTTGGGACAGGTTGGATTTCTTGCAACTTAACCTGAAAGAAGGGCATTTCTGTGCTCTGTGGTTTTTTAACTTCCTTTTCAGTAGTCTAAACAGCTACTTCTTGGGTTGTTTGCCTTTATTTATGTCTTGGATCACCAGAACGTACTAATTTTGTGCTGCCAAAGAGATTCCTAGAACATTGATACACTAGGTTTATTTTTTTGAATGATGTCTGAAAACGTTGCTGCATTGTGCATGTTTTAACCCTTCTCCCTCCCCCTGCATGGAGTTCCTTGTAAGGGTCTTAATGGTACACATGCTGATGGTGGGGTTCTGACTAGGGAGCAGTGTGCAAGGGGAATGTTAACTCCTTCAGAACAATGGAAATTCCACCACTCCACCTAATTTTTAAATAGGAAGCCTGATAAATTAGGTTTGTTACAGGAAGACTTGAGTTTTCTGACAGCAGATGTCTGATGAAGAATATTACAAATAGAAATGCACACAGTCTTCGAGCACCCTGTGAATTTTAAAAACAAGACCAAGCCCAGGAATGAAACCTAGATTTGCTTAAGAAACCTGAGTCTCTTGATTCTGCTTTAACTACATTGAGTTGTCTTTTAGCCAGAATGCAAGTGTAGTTGTGCCTGAATTCTAATAAAAAATTGAAAATAATTTGTTTGTAGAATTCGTTTGAGACCACTGAAATCTGTGTGTTAAATGCATGCTGGGTTTTAGACTATAAAGCTCTTCCCCTTCTCCCAAAAGGAAATGGAGCAAAGTACAGTGGCTTCCATACATCACTTTTCTTATTTATAGTATACACTTAAAGACTTACGCATCTCTAATTATTTCATCGCCAGGGACTAATTTCTTGAATAGAGAGGAGCGGCTGCAGACTTTGAACCAAAGCAAGACTTGGTTCAGAAAGAAAGTTAAGATGTGGCTAGTGTAATGTTTTATCTCTGCAATTTTATAATTAAAATTTGTGTAGCTGGAAGTAATGCAACAAAAATCAGCTCCATGTGAAAAGAAAAATAGTTTGAGTGTGGAGCAAGTTCTGGCTCTGTGCCAAAGCAGATAGAAGAAATGGAATTCCCTGCCTTAAGTTTTGGCTGACAGGCATAAGCTAAGTTATTGTATGAATTAAAGATGTGAGACTTGGCTGTCTGGGGAGCTGCTTCAAATAAGGCTGCGTTTACAGAAGTGTTGTGAAGGGAATTTGTTTACACATATGCTTAAGATTAAGGGGAGGTTCTTTAGATACTGGGTTGTTTAATGCTGTAGTAAAGTTGCTGATTTCTTCAAGCTTGTTTTGGTTTTGTTGATTTCAGTTAGTGGACAAAGGTGGAAGACTATCCTGTGTGCGTTACCAGTGTAATTCCTGAAGGACACCTTGCCTAGTTGTGAGGGATTGTAACAAGTTAGATCATTGGTCTGTTAAGCAGTATCCTGCTTATCACAGTGCTTAATAGAATATTTCAGATAACAGGAAAACTTCTTGACACGTCTTGCCGTTTCTGTGTCGCTGTATGCAGAGTGTGGAATGGACAGGATCAGTGCATTCATGAATAATGACTGGGAAATCTGGGAATGCATCTCGGCTTGCGTACCCTAAAAGTATTTACATTGCTGCGATATCCAGCTGCAATATCACATTCTCTAATTTACTTCTATGGAACATTGATCTTGAAATATAAATATTCTTGTTGTAAATTGGAGTATAATCTTGGATATAAGAAACTGGCTAATCCTCTTTACCAGATTGTTTTGGTTTTGTGCTGAGATTCCAACCAGTTTGGGTATTTATTTGATAGATGTGCTATACAAAAAAGGTAAATAAAATAATAGCTCTTGTCCCCCAAAATTTACAACTAGTATGTATTTGCCTTGCTACTGTTACTAGGGAATGGAAATAATCATTCTCCATTTTACAAATTGAACATGAAAATTTGTTTAATAGAGCTAAAATTATCTTCCTGGTTTTCCTGGTCATAATGCCTTTGCGGTGACCACTGGATATTAGCATGTGGATATATACAGATATTAATGGCTTTGGTTAACCTCTGAGCACACACAGGGCAAGGACCACGTAGTGTCTCTCAATCAGCTTTTTATACACAGAACATGCTTTAGCCGTAAGTAGTAATACAGTTATCCTGTAACCTGTAAGAATAATCCTGTGGAGTTTGTGACTTAATGAGTGAGTAGTTTGTGTTTTGCCTTTCGGGACGTAACCTCGCGTGTGTAGATTGTACAGTGTCTTCCTCCAGGGCATCTTTGGTTTCCACTGCAATATCCAGTTTGTTAGATGCTGTTTCCTTAGGCCACAGATTTGTTCAGATGCTGTGAACTCACAAAGAGTTCATGTTCTGTTTCTAAACCAGTGTTTTGCTTATATTTTGGCCTAAACTGGGAGAAGTTGATTCTCTATGGCTATTCTTAAATATTTAAAGACACAAGGTCACAAGAAGCTCAAATAATGTGGTTATTAGGCTACAGAGCTTGTTGACTGTAGGGCAGAACAGTGTTTCTTTTACTCCTTTTTGTCATTCCTGAAACAAATTATATTGTATTCCCCATTCTTCGTGGTCTTCTACCCGAAGTCTTAAGTGTAGGAACCTGTGGTTCTGAGTCAATGACCTGGGTTTCCTTTGGTTTTAGAATAACTGGCTGTTATTGTTCCTGATTTCTCGTGTATTATAATTTTTTGTGTGAAAAATAGGGATGTTAGATAGAGGTTCATTAGAGACTGACTGCTCTGTTTTGTTGAAGATGTTTGGATCGTGGTCGTACATAGGACTTTTTATTTGTTAAAGAGATGTCTTAAATTAGTAATCTTTTAAAGAAAAGTAGTCTGACTTTTAATTCCTGGTTGCAGTAGGCAATAATGGATATCCTTAGCTTCTGGTGGCAATACACCTCAACAGACATTCCTAGCATATGGAAACATGAAGCACTGCTCAGTAGAAATGATTTAGCAGAAGGTGGATAACTTGTAATGAAGAAGCAAAACATGCGTTACTTAGCAAGCGTGTGGAAGCTCCAGGCCCTAGGGTTTGAGAAGACGACAAATGAAGGATATCAAATAGAGATTTTTATTAAAACAATTTAAAAAAAAAAGTCATTACTGCTACATTCTTCTGAAACTCATTCTTCGGACAGACAAGACTTAATGTTTTTCTTTCTTAAAACTAAGCAACAAGGGAACAAATGGGAAAACCCAAACCACAACCCACCTCTGAAACTCTGGTTCTGGATATCCTTTTAGCTTGTAGCAAGTCTTGGAGTATGAACCACTGTCTTCACCTGTCATAGTGGCACTTCCAGTCCTTTTAACATTGAACCTTTCAGCTGCTTCTGTTTCATTTTTTCTTATCGTCTAACACTTCTCTGGCTGCTATTGTAGTGAAGTGGATTCTAAACTTGAGCACCCCTGCAACCACGTGCAACGTTACTAACCAGTGTTAACCCGACTTACTCTGGCTGCTCATGACATCTTCTATGATGGCTATTGTGTTCACCTACCTGGGGAGGATTTTCTGAAAGAAGCAACAGCAGTCACCAAGGCAAATGTGTGTGGCGGGGTTTTGCATGTCTTTGTAGCATGTATGAAATGCAGTTTACACTTGGTTTTTAATGTTTTTAATCAGGAACTTGGTTTTAGTTGATCTATTTAAAGATTTTGGAAGGGATTGGGAGGGAAGAGTTTAGTTTATGTGCTCTTTTGAGATTACAAGACTTTAAAATATAATGTTAATCTTAGTTTAGTGAAGAGCTCCAATTTTGACAGTCCATGACTCTTCAAGATGTATTTTAATGTCCTAACATTCAGTCTTCAGGGACTTCCTTATCACTTGTTCTGTTTTGATTTTTGATTTAGTTTTCTTTGCCTGCTACTTCTTGTTTAGCTTTTCCATTTTCTTACAATTTTAATTTTGGTTATTTTGGGGCCACTTCTTGATTTTTGTTTTTCCAAAGGATGCAGACTCTGATAGTGGGGATGATTCGGACAAGAGATCGTGTGAGGAGAGTTGGAGACTGATCACATCCCTGAGAGAGAAGCTGCCCCCCAGCAAGCTCCAAACCATTGTAAAAAAGTGTGGCCTCCCCAGCAGTGGGAAGAAACGAGAGCCTATAAAAATGTACCAGATACCCCAACGTCGACGCCTTAGCAAAGACTCCAAATGGGTTACCATCTCAGACTTAAAGATTCAGGCTGTGAAAGAGATATGCTATGAGGTAGCGCTCAATGACTTCAGGCACACTAGGCAGGAGATTGAGGCTCTGGCCATTGTTAAAATGAAAGAGCTTTGTGCCATGTATGGGAAAAAAGATCCAAATGAGCGTGAATCATGGCGAGCTGTTGCTCGTGATGTCTGGGATACGGTAGGAGTTGGAGATGAGAAAATTGAAGATGTTATGGCCAATAGTAAAGGAATAACTGATGTGGATGACCTTAAGGTGCATATAGATAAATTGGAAGATATTTTGCAAGAAGTGAAGAAGCAGAATAATATGAAGGATGAAGAGATAAAAGTTCTTAGAAATAAGATGCTAAAAATGGAGAAAGTTTTACCTCTGATAGGGTCTGCAGATAAAGCTCAGTCAACTGTAGCTAATGCTAAGTCTCCAAACTCTGCCGGTGTGGTGGATGGGGATAAGAAGCCCATGGATGATTTGAAAAGAAGCGAGAATGATGATCTCGCTAAAGAGGAGCGTGTTTCTCAGTTAATGGCAGGTGATCCAGCTTTCAGACGTGGACGATTACGTTGGATGAGGCAAGAACAGATTCGATTTAAAAATCTGCAGCAGCAGGAAATTGCAAAACAGCTTCGTCGACAAAATATGCCTCACCGATTTATTCCACCTGAAAATCGCAAGCCCCGGTTTCCTTTCAAAAGCAATCCCAAACACAGGAACTCATGGAGTCCAGGCACTCATATAATTATCACAGAGGATGAAGTTATTGAGGTTAGAATTCCAAAAGAAGATGATAAGAACAAAGATGAAAACAAAGAAAAAGAAAGTAGAGCTGCTTCTAAAGACCCTCAGCAGCTGTGGAATCTTTATGGCCCGCAGAGGAATCAAGATAATATCCAAATTAACAGGCAGCAGTTAAACACACCGCCACAGCCTAGCAATCCGCAGCAGCCATCACCTCAGTTGCGCTGGAGAAGCAATTCTCTCAATAATGGCTCTCAAAAAACCTTGCGCCGTCAGACGTCAGGCTCATCTGAATCCTTGCACTCGTACAGCGGGCAGCAGAATCCGGACCTGCAGACTTTTCAGCAAAAACGCCACATCCACCAGCACCGGCAACCTTACTGCAATCACGGCAACGGAGGCAGTTCAGAAGGCAGTACAGCTAACTTCCAGCCCAACCAGACTGACCGCCTTAACCACTATAACCAGTTTGTGACGCCCCCACGGATGAGGCGCCAGTTCTCAGCACCTAACCTCAAAACGGGCAAAGAAACTACAGTATGATTAGATGGCCAAGAGTAGTCTGGGGGAGGAGGGAAGCAGGGGCAATTCTGGCTTATCGTTAAGAAGCAGCCAGGATTGGCTTTGCTTGAGTTCTGTTTGGCCAGATAGAACTTGATAACTCAATGTACAAACACAAGGTACTGGCCCTTCAGCCCGTTCAGTTTGCATGTGACTTTTTTTTTGCAGTTTTAACAACATTGATTGGAAGAACGTTGTGAAAAATTGTAAGAACTTTTTTCATAGACTAGAAGACTTGGAGGGAGGGATGTGGAGGGGAGAACTTCCCTGCTAGCTCATTTACCAGGTTTTTTTTGTGTGTCTTGGATTATTTTTCTAATGCTGAAAATATTGTCTAGATCTTACAAAGTGCTACCTTCCTCCTGTGTTTTATGTAGACAATCAAAAGAGGAATTTAGTTTATAGTATTGAATGTTTTTTGTGACCTTTTTCTTAGCAATAAGGAAACTGACCATCTGTTTTTAAATTGATCTGGCTCTTCAGAAGAATATTTTCCACTCTTAACTCTAATTCTTAATAACAGTGATAATAATCTGCAAACCAAAAGTTGTCGGCTGACAAGATCTGTGACATTTTTTACAGAGGAATTAGGAAGAGCTGTTGGGTCACAACAGTCCTACTCCCTGAGTAGGAGATGTCTTTTCTTCTTCTGCTTAAGCTCATAATTATTGATATGAAATTGCTGTGACAGTTAAACCTGCCTAAATGGAATTTTATGTCAGAATATATATATATTGCTGAAGCAATAGTTTGGAAATAAGCTTTTTCTAATTCCCATTGTATTGCTAAATATGATAGTTTTCAATTATTATACAGAGATTGTGGAAAGGAACTAGGATTTTTTGACACTCTGGTGCAGGAAGAAGCCTTAAAAAGCTAATTAATTTTATTTTATGTTTTCAGCTTTCTTGGGCGTCAGTCTGGGAGGTGTTCTTGAAATAGCTATGAAGATTTATAGATCACTACTTTGGCTGAATTCTCCTCAAAGACAGGAGAATTTAACTGTTTCATTTTAATGTGATACCTCATGTTAGTGCCTCTGGTCATAGATTAAACCCCTGTTTCAAGACTTTTTTTAATAAAGAAGAAGGTCACTTTGAAGAAAAGATAAGATTGTTTTCCTTGTCCCCATATTCAAAATGCAAGTTGAAGTTTTTAATATCTGTTTTGATCTGAAGAGGTCTATACTTGCAGGTGACTTGCCATAAAAGAAATGCTTGCAATCGCTACTTCAGATTGTTTCAAACAAATTACAGTAAAACTATTGATTAAGGAATAGCCGTTATGAACTTGGGGTTTTATCTCAATTGGAGAGTCCCAGATTTAATTATACACTTTCTTCTTTCTGAGTTCCTTAAAGTGCAAAACAAAATTGTGCTTTCTTCTAAAAACCTGTGGACTTAATTATAGGCCGAGCTGAAGCTTTGGGAACTTGTTTTGCTTTTAAATTTAACTTGAATGTGATTTTGAAAACAAAATTGGCTCGTATACCACATTTGGTAATATAGGTCCGCTTTGTAGTGTATTTGTACAGTTAAATGATTTGTGCTGTTTCGCACAAATATCCTTCATTTACTTGAGATTGCTTATTTTTTGATGAAATATAAGCCCTACTGGTAATTGTGACTTTTGCGTGTTTCAGCATAGCTGTAGATGAGTAGGAAGTGCCTCAAGCTTTTTTTCCATCTTATTTTTTGTTTCGTCTCCTATTCCCTCCGTCCCCCAGCTGTGCATGGTGTAGGTGTTGGTTGCCACACGTGGTAAGTGGCAGCCGGGCACCTTTATGGATCGATTCATCACGTGTCAACTCTTAAGTCTCTGCACAGGTGTTGCTGATAGGATGTTGGCCCTCTCATGTAGGAGATACAAAGTCAGTCCTCCAACCATCCCGAAAGACTCACCTGCTCCCATCATATGGGACAATTTTTTTTTTTTTACGGCAGGTTTAATTTTGTGTCCACATATGGCTTTGTAACTTGCATTTGTCTCATGCTTTGGCCTACCTGAATGAAGGAAATAACGCATCATGTCCAAAAATGTCTTGAATCCTAAAGAAAAGAAGCCTTGTAGATTAGCAATACTTTCTTTGAGCTTGAGTCAGAATTGCAAAATGAGTTTTGGGCTGCAAATAATATTTTACTATTGCCTTTGGTTTAGAATCCTGCTTTAGTAGTGCATTGCACTTTGGTTTTTTTGCATGTCGAGAGTAGCGAGCTCTTCCATATCCTCAAAAAGGCTTGGACTCTCTGAAAAATGTGTGCTCTGGAAAATCCTCTAAATTCTGTAGGAAAACTTGAGCCAGAGTCAGTCTGCATGGGATAGGTCATGAGAGAAGACCAAGCCAGCTTTCTCTTGTGTCCCATCTTTGTCGAGGATTGTGACTGCCTGTGTGAAATCACCACGTGATTGAGCATGGAGTAATTCTGAAGTCCATGCAACTACATGTACTGACATGAGATTGAAACCTCTTGCTACTTGATATTTTAATGCTAGATACTAAAAGGTTTTTGCCAACTTATTTTGGCTTAAAAATCTGGGAAGAAATACTGTATATGGCTGGGTGGTGGTGATGGTGATGAACACTAGGTTGCCATCAGTCTTTCTTACCCCACTGTTGTTGTGCAACACCAGGAAAACAACCCTGCTTATGCTGTTGGATGGTTTGACAGAAATGAAGAAGGATGGGCAGTGTCCAAAGAGAGTCCAGGCTGCTCAGAGGAAGCAGCTGTTTTCCTGGTGTTTAGGAGGATATTGCAGAAATGAAACTTGGAAAAAAAAATCCTATACAAATAATTGCTTGGCTTAAGAATTTAATATGAATTACAGTGCAGTGCCTCACCTGATAAGGGAAGCAGTGCGAGAACTCGTGGATCTCCTTGCACTATTCAGAAGTACACACACTTCTCACTCCAAATTCTGTGTTAGTGGAGCTGATGAACAGTGGTACGGCTGCTTCCAGAGAAGACTGTGTGAAAAGGCTTTCAGGTTAATGGAAATGTGGCATCTGTGATGGGAGTGCTGTTTTTAGTAAGCTTAATTGCCATTGCTGAGTGCTGATGTGCTGTGTGCTCTGACAGCTGGCTTGTATCCACCTGTGCCTTAGTGATGATTTCTGAAATATCCTTTGGGACACACTAGGGTCACGTGCATTTGGTGGGGCGGGGTGGGGGGAAATGCATGCCACTAATGCTCCTCTGATTGACTTCAACATCCTTTCTCAAGCAATCTGAATTTAGGGATCTGTCAAATTAGAGGATGCTATTTTTATCAGTACATTCAGCATAGTTTCAATATCTCCCCTCACTGTTTGTCCTTTATCCTTTATATGTTGAACTTTGTTCTTTGTGTTGAAATTTGACCTGGTTACTTCCCATTGAATCACTTCAGGAGCTGCCACGTGAGAAATCTATGCTGTGTATACATTTGTACTGTAAAGAAAGCAGTGAGCTGCCTTTGAATTAAACGGGATTTTCAGATCTGTCCATTGTTTAAGAAAAAAACGAGTTTTGGATTGTTTTAAGAGCAAGCATCTGCCTTGTGAAAAGCAGAACTGGTTTGTATTGTAACAAGTGCTCTTCCAATAAACTATGAAATACTCTTGTAAGTGTCAGACTGGTCTCAGTGAAATGGAAATGAAACTTGATGGTAGGCTTGTCCTGATTTTCTTTTTTGTGTTGGGGTTGGTATTGTTCTAGCAGAGTTAAACAGGTTTCTTGAATTGTTCCTCATAAGTCAGTCGACCTAGATTTTTCTGCTGTGAAGTTCTGTGAAAAGCAGCCTACACTGATTTGTGTCTCCTGTCACATAGCTTCGTTAAACGAAACCCAAACCTTTTCATAGCACACGGGGATGTAAGCCATACTTCTCTTCAGTGGTGTCCTATTGTACCATCTTGGGGGCAACTTACCTAAATTTGGGAAGTAGATATGGAGCTGGCTGTTCTCTTTTTATTTGCTCACTGAAGACAAAAGAAGCTGACTTTTTTGTACGCCTCAGATACAGGAGGGAATCACATACACTACAGTACCTTTGCAGACATCATGTAGATCAGAAGAATCTAAGTTCTTATGGTACAGTGTTCTGCTTAAAAAGCTGGTTCGGTCTGGTGTTTAAAAGCTTGGCTTAGTCTTGAGTGTATGTTTTTTTTTTTTCTCCTATTTTCAGAAAATCTATGATTGTTGTGGCTTTAGGTATTTCCATGTCCCTGGGCAAAATAAACTTTGCATTCCCTTTCTCCGCATTTGTGGAACTAATGATGTCAACCAGTTACAGCAGCTGTACAACAGCGTGCACTGGGTTCCAGGGAGTCTGGAGTGTGGAGCTTCAGGGCAGCTTCTAAATGGAATATTTTTCTTTTCTAGCAGTCGAGGCACTTTTACATTGTTAGTGACAATGGTGTGGGTGTTATCACTGCTCAGATCTGAAAATGTTTATCTGGAGAGCTGACCGAGCTCTCTGTAGAGCAAACCAACTCCTTTTACAGTGCACTCAGTGCGCCTTCTGTGTGAACCAACCTGAAATTCATCCTTCATCTGTTGCTCGGGGCCAATTATTTTTAAATACTACTGTAGTATCATGTGCCAGGAGGCAATCTTAGTCCTGTTTTTCTGCCTGCAGAAGTGGTACCTATGTTGGTTTTTTTTTTGTTATGGGAAAATAAACTCAAGTTCTTTTACTTAGTTTTAAAAATGATGTTTGTTAGTTGTGGAGTCAATAAAAAGTGTCTACATATGTTAAGCATTTATTTATTTGGGTATTTAAATGTGCAGAAGATACACTTACTTGGCTCACAAGTCTGAAAATAGAGAAGACAAGAAGGTCTTTGTCTTTGAGTGAATGTAATGTGCCTGGGTTTTTCATGATGGAAGTAGAATTTTCACAGTGGAAATGCTCTTGATTTTTGACCATTCCCTCTGCAGCTTTTCAGTTTCTCCAAAAGAATCTGATCAAAGATTCTACTTAAACACTATGTGAAGAGCTTTTCATTTCCTCATTTCTACAATCTAGCTGCTCAAAATGACACCCTCAGATTATCTGCTTCAGACTACAGGAAAGTAAATTATTTTGCCCTTCCTTGCAAGTAAGAGAAGCTTGTTTCTGTCACTTCACATCTGACCTGTTTTATCCTGGTTTCAAATGTAATAGCATTATCTACATGGATGGGGGGAAAACAGAGCAGAGAGAGTGTTAATGAATGTTAATGAATTTTTAAGAGTGTGCTGGGTGTTTCGGAACTATAGATAAGTCTGAAACCTCATCGAGTCTAGAACAGTTTTTTGGTGACTCATTGAGAATTTCAGGAGGAATATTGAAAGAAAGGAGGTATGTTTGTTTTGTCTGTAGTTCTCTTGCTGCTGGGCTAAGGTTTACTTACAGTGTAAGAAGGGAGCAAACACAAATGAAGAAGGAACATTTTAGCCAAATAAAATTTCAATTAAAATACAGCCCTCATATAAAGACTGTATATCTTTAATAGTTCAGTTTTTTCTCCCTGGAGGCCGTGGGTGTTGAATTCATGATGTTGAGATTTCTGCACTTTAAGGTGGTTGTTCTAAGAGCACAGCTACCCCTTAATGCTACCTCCAGGAAACCTTACGTATAAACTGAAAGGAACCTGCTTCAGGTTTATCTCCTTGCCGAATACCGTCTAAAGGTCTTTCTGACTGACCTTGCATTAAATTTGACGCATTGTGGCAGTGTTAAGTGCTGTACTTACTGTATGAAAACAAAGTAATGTAGCTGTTTAGGTGAGATGCTTAAATGGGATGGGAGGAAAGTGTAAAGCTTTCCTTCTATAGCTGTTAGGCTAGAATGTATTACTGCAAACGGTGGCTTGGAGAATTTTAGGATTTGGGACTAGGATTTATGATTAGGTGGGAATACAAGATAGGTGGCTTCAAGAATTCTCCTCAAGACCTCTGTAACACTCATAGTGAATTGTTGTTACAACTCTTGTATAAAAATATTCAGAATCCAGTTTAATTTGTGTAATAAATGCCAAAGGATTATCTTAAAAAAAAAAAATAGTGGTGATGTAGGCTCTGAGACCACGAGTGCAGTGACTGTGTCTGTTCTAAATATCTTGAACTTGTATTTGTTTTACCAGCAAATAAGAAAAAGGTCATTAGGTCTTAGTCATGCCTTGAATAAATGCTACTATGCTGAACAGCAAGAAAATACTCTTACACCAGAAGGTATTGTTGAAGCACTCCTTGTGCGGAAACTTCTGCACAGACTTCTCTGCCTGTTTACCAGGGCAGTGGTATTTTTTTCATCTTCTGATACATTAAATACACATGTGAGAGAGTGATGCTGTCATCCCAAGAGGAGAATCTCATTGAAAACAAAGTGTTGTCTTTTTTTCTAAAATCTGGAATTAATTTTTTTTGTATCAAAAGGCAAATCAGTGGTGCTGTTAATCCTTGTGTTTGAGAAAATGAAGGTGAATAATCCTCCCCTTTTATATTTAATTCTGTACTTTCCTCTCTTTCTGTGTCTTTCCTACCTCCCTGAAAGCAGCAAACAGGTTCCCAAAAAAATCCCTGGTCTTTAGCAAAAAAAAAAATAAAATCCTAAACCTTCCCTCTTACAGATACTATGAGCTTGTATATCGATGATTTTAAAAATCAACAGTACTATCTTAGTTGTATTGGCCTCTGTCTTCTCTCTTTTCAAGGACAGATTGTACTAAAACAGATGTTGGTACGTGACCTCTGAGCGTTAATGGAAATGTCTTTATGTATTTGTTCTCTGCGTCTGTCATTCCATCTGAGGTGTTAAGTCTCTCTTACCTGTTCTCCTTGCTTTTGTCTGTCCTCCTACACGGTGTCTCCTCTCTCCCCACAGGACTATGAGAGTAAGCTGCAGGCCTTACAGAAGCAGGTAGAGACACGGTCCTTGGCAGCTGAAACCACAGAGGAGGAAGAAGAAGAGGAAGAAGGTGAGTTTGAAGCTAAAAATAATTTGGATATAGCCAAGCCTAAAGGGACAGTTGCTATAATATCTCTCTGTCTATATAGAAGACTTGCTTTGGAAAGCTGTGGATCTGTAATCCTCACAGCACAGAGTTATAAAATACCTATTAGTGGAATAAGTTCCACATAAACAGTATACATCCCCAAATTCAATTGACGTACAGACTAGTTTAACTACGGGGTCTGATTTGGTGGCCTTGAATTTGACGGAATCTGTCTCTTCTTGGCCCTAACAGAGTTCAGATTTCTAAAACCAAAATAATAACTGTTGCCCTTGTTTCCTTATTATTTTGAAGTTTCTTTTTCTCACCTTCATAGGAATTCTTAGAGCTCATGCTGTGACATGTCTGTATAACTCCATTTCTGGACAGTAGATAGACTTTATTATTCCCATACTACTTGCTTTCATTCCACTTTTTCAGCATTTGGCTTTAATAATTTTTAACTAACTTAAAATGATAGGAGTAGAATTTATTCTGTTTACTCTGTTCCAGATCTCCTTACTTGATCATTATATCTCCAGTGCTAGTGGTGAGGAAGTTTGAATCCAGTTTTTCCTCACTGAATAATAAAAATGCTGGTTTTTGTTTCTCATCCCTTTCAGAGAAGGTGTTGAGAACTTGATGACACAGTTAGCAGTAGTATTGGATACTGAATGTGAAGAAGGCACAGTGTTTTATTTCTCTGTTTCTTTGCTCTTCCTAGTGCCCTGGACACGACATGAGTATGAACTTGCACAGTGGGCTTTCAGGAAGTGGAAATGTCACCAGTTTACTTCACTGAGGGACCAGCTCTGGGGAAATGCAGTGTATCTGAAAGAAGCCAATGCAATCAGTGTGGAGTTAAAGAAAAAGGTAGGGACATATGCAAAGTATCTTTTTGAATATTCTGACTCATCGGTTTTGACTGTATAATCCTGCTTCAAATGCTCAGGGTTACTTGTAGTCTTTAAAGTTATGTTTCTTGCTTATTAGTTTGAGCTTTAAAAGGCTCTAGAAAATGGTGAGTCTCAGATTCAGACTTCTGGCTGAATGAACATCCTGTGCAAATCTGGTTGATATGTTTTCTTCCTCGTTTCCCTTATGCCATTCCTGTCAATATCATAAACAGATGTACATGCACATCTCCCCAGGGCCCAGTCTTCTCCTTTTTGCTTTTAACTTTGTGGTCGTTTATCTTTCCAAGAGAGGTGGGTACTGCCAGATGTGCTAGGTCTGTGGTTTTCCAGACCTCTGCTGGCTGTGACGATAAAGGCAAGATATATGTGTACTTAATGCCATTTTGAGATGTCAAAAAAACCCAAAGTGATGTAAAAAGCTCTTGAATCTCTCAACAGAGACGGAAGTCAAACTGGCTTCATACATTGCCTTAGGTTAGGTCTCTGTCTCCTTTGTGATGCTGATATCTGACTTCTCAGAACTAATTTTTCTTTTTCCATTCAGGTGCAGTTTCAATTTGTCCTGCTGACAGACACCCTCTACTCCCCGCTGCCACCAGAGCTTTTGCCCACTGAGCTGGAGAAGACCCGGGACAAAAGGCCTTTCCCCCGTACGGTGGTAGCTGTGGAAGTCCAGGATCTGAAGAATGGAGCAACGCATTACTGGTCCTTAGAAAAACTCAAGTATGTAAATGTTACTGGAGAAGAAACTTTGTTATATCCAAGGAGCTTCACTGAAACATCTCACCCCTTGCTGTTCATTCTCTATTGTCCTCCTTTTTTTTTTTTTTCCCTCTGTCCTTTCAAACAGCAACTATCCGGACAGTGTGTTATGGTTTAAATACCAGCTTTCTAGATTCTTTAAACAAGTGTGTTTGTTCTCCAGCATCTTAACTCACCTCCACATTTAACTTTTGTAACTTTAGGTTAGATTTTATGTTTTAAATCTAATAAGGCTTATCACATCTCATCTTTCTGCATTAATTTATTTCATGTTTCTTTCAATACAAAAGTTTCCTTGCCACCTGCTTTTATGTAACCTAGTAGTATAGGGCATAGTTTATAATAAAAAGCTTAGAGAAGATTCTATTTCTATGGAAGCTACACAAATTTTGACTGTAATCTGAATTATTTTCATCGTATCCTTGCTACATTTGTCCTGTCTTTCCCCCATTCTGTAAATACTGTCCGAAGAACTTTTTTTCCACTAATAACTTCTGGATGAAGGATCTCACAGTGTGAAACGTGTTTTCTTCAATAAAATAAATAAATTAAAGTCTGTAATGGGATCAGTTCACTTTTGAATCAAAATGCCAACGTTTCTGGAGTGGAATGCAAAAAACTGCCTGAATTACTCAGCAACATTGTCTGATGCAAAAAAGGAAGCAAAAAATATGCCAGAATTAGATGTGAAAGAAGACTATTTAGAAGTTTTGAATGAAATCTGAGATTTATGTAAGCTTCTGCAGTGACCTTGCCTTGTGCTTAGTGGGCTTAGCCTACAAAATTTTTCCAGAATCCCTAATACATCAGAGAATTAGTACAGTACCGAATTTAGTGGTACGGACTCCTTTGTTCTTTATTCTCCTTTTCCTATGTGTAGTTTGGTATGGGTGAATTCAGTGCGCCCCACTTTTTGTTCCCGGCTTTTTCTGTTTATTCTCTATTCATTTTTTAATCCTGCTTTCTTCTGTGCAGGCAGAGGTTGGACCTGATGCGCGAGATGTATGACAGAGCTGGGGAAATGGCGTCCGGTACGCAGGATGAGAGTGAAAGCACCATGACAGGCAGTGACCCCTTTTATGATCGCTTCCATTGGTTCAAGCTTGTTGGAAGGTATGTTACGATCATCTCAACTGCTGGTACACTGGTAACTTGTCACTTCTGGATGAACTTTGACTTTGAATGTGGTTCTAAACTGTGTGGCCGCTAGTGTTGTGTGCATGTTGTCTTTCAGGGATTTCTGATAAACTTAAAATATCCTGAAGAGCAGAAAATGCTCTTTAGAATGTTGCCAGTTCTGCTGTAACCTTGTAGAATCTGATTTGACTGAACCCTTAGTAAGTTATGAGTTTATTTTTAAAAAAGGGTAGCCAGCTACATTCTACCTGAAGTCACTCGAACAGAGCTGTGACAATATGAAGAACACTGGAAACTGAGGGGAAAAGTGGCCCAGGTTGTTTGTCGATAGTTTGGTCGTACCCCTTGGAAATACCTGTTACCTGATGGGATTCTTTAATATGTCCTGATGTTGGCTGCACCTTTACAATATTTTTATTTAGAATACATGTTGGAAATAAGAATTGTAGCTCTGTTAAATGTATGTTCTCTCAGTATCTGTATGTTTGACCATGTCTAGATTAATTTTTCATTTGCTTTCTGCACAGTTCAAGGTTGCTCTTTTTCCTGACTTCGTTAGCAATCCCTTTGCTGGTTGTTCAGGTGGTCTCTGTGCTGGTGACAACAGACGGCTGTTAAATGAAGCATTCTTCTTTCCCCTCTCTCTGTTAATTGGTATTCCGTTAACTGATATCTAGCTCCCCCATATTCCATGGCTGCGTGAATGAGCGTCTTGCTGATCGCACGCCCTCCCCCACTTTCTCCACGGCTGACTCCGACATCACTGAACTGGCTGATGAGCAGCAGGATGAGATGGAGGACTTTGATGATGAGGCCTTTGTGGATGATACTGGCTCCGACGCTGGAACTGAGGAGGGATCAGACCTCTTCAATGATGGGCGCGACCCGTTTTACGACCGATCCCCTTGGTTCATTTTAGTGGGAAGGTTGGTGAGGTTACTGTGAGAATGGCCAAAAGGGACCAGCTCTTGCTGTAGGCTGCAATGGCTTTGCTTTGTTCTGCATAGAGTATCTGTCAAGCCAGCCAAAATATCTATATACGTAAATTGGAATTGCCAGGGAGTGAGCGTAGTGTAACATTAAGTTTTAAATTCTCATGAGAGAGGACGTGAGTACCTAAATAATAATTGAGAAAATAACCCTTATATGTGACAATATGAGTGAATATATTTCACAATATAGAATGAATGTAGTTTTGCTTGTGTACAGTATTTAAGGTTATTTATAAGGATGCTCTGTTTAGCCATTGCAAGATCACTAAGATAATATTGTAGTATGTAATTTTCTACCGTAGAAGAGAATCTCTGAGTATGGTAGAAAGTCCAATCCAATGAATCCATTTTTTGAAAACTCATCTAACATCCTCTTGTCTAAAGAGAAAAGATGGCATGAGGAGAAAGAAGAATGGCCATTTCTGGATGAGAAAAAGTATTCTTTGAGATGATTTGGCTTCTCAGATTATGCGTGACTCTCAGTAGCAAGTATTACATAGTGAAAGGTCATCGTCGTTAAAATTCACTGGCTGCTGGTGTTTATCGGCTCTTTCCCCATGCGCTATGCTTGAATTTCTGAAACAAGTTTGCTTTAGAGTATTATCTGTTTTGCCAGTCTAGAGGCATTATTTGACCTCATTCTGTTGTGTAGACCCAGAGGACAGCAAGGTGCATTTTAAAAGTAGTACTTTGCAGTATTGCTTCCCAGATTGTCTTGCTCAAACATGTTATTCATGAGAAGAAACAGAAAGGGTTTATTTAGTGACTTTGCTCCCGTCTGTTCTGCTCCCTCAGTGATGCTTTCTTGCTTCAGTGTTCGCTCTGTAAGCCAGTCTTGCTTGGTAAAACCGTCAGGGAGGTGGTTACCACAGGCGTTGTACAAAAGAGGGGGTAAGACTCTGTGGCTGGTGGAAGGGAGGAGCAAAGGAGAAGGAACCAGAGCTTGGTGTTATCCTTTTCTGTGGCTGTAAGCAGGGAAGACTTCCTGGTCAGGAAGGCAGGATCTTTTTGCGGCTTCCTCAAATGCAGGAAACTTGATGGAATTATTTGTAAAAATGGGGACTGAATTTGTCAGTCTTTTATCAGGCTTTTAGATCGGTTTAGCTGTGTTGTCTAACTTCATTCTTTGTCTTCAGCGGACCTAATTAGAAGCTGTGATTAGAACTTGGAACTTCCTTGATCCAGTCTTTGAAACAAAAATTATAGTTAGTAAAGATGCAAGAAATTGCATTAGTCCTCTTTGATCTCTGTGAATTTGTGCTCTTGTGTGCAATGTCCGATAATGAGTTTTATAAAATTTAATTCTTTCAGGTCAATCTGGTCCACAAGAGTCGGTTTGGTAAAACCATCTTAACTGGCTCGGAAGTGGTTGGGAGCTAGTGAAAGCATACGTGTGCTGTTTGCAACGGCTGGGGCTGCTTCCTTGTAACAGCGCTGGCATACTCGCCGTATTCTGCAGTTGTGCGTGTTCTTTCAGAGTGGGACCTTCTGTGCTTGGGAAAAAGTTGAGCTATTCATCTTCGTTTCACAAGCTCTTCAGTAAGCACAACGCACGCTGAGCAAACGCAGTGTGTAATGAAAACAGTTGTGCTTCCTGGCGATTACACAACTTGCTTCCCATTTCTACAGACAGGCATACGAAGCTGTTGTGGGTACTAGCCTGAACCGTGTAAGCTGCACACGTTAAGGAACTCTATTTGGGTTGCAAATTGTACTGAGAAGGAGGCTTAGATTGTATTATCTCTGAGGAGGCAGCTGAATGACTTTTCCCCAGTTGTTGGTTTCCTGTTCTGTTCTATTTCTATTCCTGTTCTGTTCTTCTGTTGTGCTGATTCCGTCAGCAGAAAGCTGTTAGACCATTCAGCACCCCTGAGTAGAAGCTATTTTGATTCCTCAGTGCCTTCCAGCATGAGAATTCTGCTTCTGAACAGTGTGACTTAAAAGAATCAGAGGGTATGTCATCTGCATAGATACTGTCTTGAGCACAGAGTAGTGTTCAGTTTATAACAAAACCAAAATTTTTTAACATTTCTCACTGTGTACCGTGTTATAAGTTGTGGAATGTGTTAATATTTTGGGGGGGTCATCAGCAATTATGAGCCCAGGTCATGGAGAGGATGATGAGGAGAAATTGATCATGTAGTTATCCAACTCCTTGGGCATCACGATATTTTTTTTTCTCTCTGTGCAGTGACTGTCTTTTATTTGTATAATAACTACTAAAGAAAAGGAAAAGAAAGAGCTGGTCCCTTTAGCCATCTCTTCTGGCATGCTGGACTGTCTTTAAGGCTGGTTCTTTAATGGTGTGTCATATCAAGCATTTGCTATGTTTTTGAGGGAGGTGTGAGAGGACTATGGGATACTTTATTTAAATCTTGAGTTGGTGTCTTTATTTAAAAACCATCTGTCATCATTCTGAGTTCTGTTGGTTTTGTTTGGATTCTTTTTAAAAAATGTGTTTGTTAAATTTAATTTCTAGTTTTGTTGTGAGTATGCCATTTTACCTCGCCAATCTTTCTGCTAATACAGCTCCCCCTCTTTCAGTCTGCTGGGCTAAGGTGCAGGGGGACACTTGCAAA